>CM071803.1:6509864-6914721 GCA_036559045.1 Platycarya longipes | reverse complement strand
CACTCCTTCCTCCAAAAAGGGAATTCCCAGAAATTTACTAGATCATGTCTGAATGAATCACAAAATTTCTCTAGCGTGGGTTTTAAACCTCTCACAGTGCAATTTCAAAAATAACCTTGAAATAGCAAAACTACATAACAAACCAAACTACATCGTTCAATAAGTAAAAGCAACTGATTAAAATGTTGTCGTTGAGTCCCATTATTCTGTGTGGACATTGTTCTGCCTACCCTATTACGTTGTTTAATCCATCCTCAGCATCTACGAGAGATCCATTCAACAGCAACTCATTTCTAACTCGCAACAGTCGAAGGCCCCTTTCATAAATCCCTAAAGTTTTCAACATTTCCCCTTTCTTCGATTCCCCATCTCACGGCCCTGTAACACTTGGGTTTATGGAAGATATAAAAAATGAGAAAGAAAAATGAAGACAAATAAGAAATTGGGTTAGGGTTCATGTTCCGTATCGGTTACCAAAATGGAACAACAATGGATTTCAAATGATGTCGCTCAATAAAGAAGAAAAATAACGTAGTTTTATTTTAATAGTTAAATGGTGTAATTTGAGTTTATTATTAAACTGATAGTTACATTCTATAAACGATGTATTTTTGCTTATGTTGTTGAAAGGTAGTGTTAGGGGGTATATTGTAGTTTTACATGTGGGTTGTTAACTCTCATACCAGGGGTGGTGTTTTGAGTATTCTAGAATTTCTAAACAATTGGTTATTTTTCTAAAGAAATTGGGAGGCCTCAAATCACTCATGCGTTTATGGATTTCAATATATCTCATTCTATGCTCCCCATGGTCGACAATGCTAGTTCCAAACAACAACAAGAATCAATACAAAGATGATTGGTAAAACAACAACAAAGCATTACAAATCTTCAGTAATGCATGGAAGAGATGACTAATATGAAGAGCTCAACAGAGATTGTGATTGGGAAGTCTAGGATCCAAGAAGAATCTGCACAAAAGGAGTCAAGTCAGATTTCCCCACTTTGAAGGTTTTAAGGCAAATTTGTACTTTGACTTTCCTTAAGCACATGTTGCTCATCGTTTACTAATGACATCCTATCACATGAAAGTGGAAACACTTATCTGATATCTAGATGCATGGAGTAGTGGCCTATTTATGTATTAGGAAACATTCATAAGGGCCCTCTGAGTTTTATTTGGGCCCACGACTTATAATGATTATGTATTAGATGCATGTTGACAAGGTTGAAATAGTCCTCTTCAGTGGCAACATACAAGGAATAGGTCAAATCGTTATCTAACAAGTTAATGGGACTGTCTAATGGCCACAAGTTCAATTGTTTTCTCAGCATGCTGAAAGACGAAAATAGTCTGCCAATAAAAATGTTCAACGCAATAAGTTTGAACACTGTCTTTGGTTTGGCAAAAGTATATTTGGCTAGCAATAAAAGATTGCCTAAACAAGTAGGGGAAAAAAAAGTAGTTTACCTATCTGGGGCAGCTTAAGTTAGGGGATCCAGGAGGGGGCTAATAGGTGGGATAGGCTCACGATGTTTGCAAGACAAATATTCTTGCAACAAATGAATGAAAAAAGAAAAAGTAGCCTCTATTATCATTGTGACGAGAAGTGAAACCCCCTCACATTTGCAAATCACCAATATTACCTCTTGCAGGGTTGTGAGATACGGGTGAGGAAGTGGAATTAGAACCCATTGAGAGACCGAAACTGAAAGATGAATGGCTGGTTGTTGAACCCGATGAGGGAATCTAGAAAGATCCCTCAATGCAATGGCGAAGACACTTAGTACTAGCACTGTGAAGATGGTGGGACAAATAGAAGGGGAATCCATGGTTATTTTGGTGGATTCAGGAAGTACTTACAATTTTCTTGACCCAACAGTGGCTCACAAAATAAAAATGAAGGTAGAACAAT
Source organism: Platycarya longipes (assembly GCA_036559045.1). Taxonomy (NCBI): domain Eukaryota; kingdom Viridiplantae; phylum Streptophyta; class Magnoliopsida; order Fagales; family Juglandaceae; genus Platycarya; species Platycarya longipes. Next base: position 6,912,808 of record CM071803.1, on the reverse strand, counting down.
CAGCTAAGCTAACAGTGCATATGTCTAATGAAGATGTGGTGAAAAGTGAAAGATATTGTGATGCAGTCCCAATCAAAATTCAAGGTAACCTATTCTCTTATCCTCTTTATATTCTTGAGTTGGGTGGTTGTGACTTGGTGTTGGAGTTTAACTAGCTAGCAACATTGGGCATATTATTGGAACTTATCAAAGTTATCCATGGAGTTTGGGAAGGAAGGACAGAAAATAAGTCTATTTGAGCTCAAAATGCAGCCATTTACCTTGGGGACAACAACAAAACTATGAGAGCTTTGTTAGTAAAGGGGAAGGGCATCTTCATGTAAATAGGAGGACAAGAAATTGAGCTACAGGGTGATTTGAATAGTGCTGATATTGAGGGGTTGCTTAATGAATTCAGGATGGTATTTGAGGAACCACAAGAAGTACCTCTCTCGAGAAACCATGACCATAAGATAGTGTTAAAAAAGGGCACACAACCCATTTCCACTAGGCCATATTGATATCCTTACTACAAAATATCAGAAATCGAGAAGATAGTAGCATAATTACTAAAAAGTGGGATAGTCAGTTCGGGTTCCAGCCTCTTTTCATCTTCGGTGTTACTAGTGTGTAAGGTAGATGGGGGTAGAGGTTGTATGGACTATCGGGCATTGAATTGGGATACCATTAAAGACAAGTTTCATATTCCAACGATTGATGAGTTGTTGGAAGAGTTAGGAGGAGCTGTGGCATTTTCAAAGTTGGATCAAAGGTCGGGTTACCATCAAATCTGGGTGGTGCTTGAGGACGGAGGCAAAACGGCATTTAGAAATCATAAAAGTCACTATGAGTTCTTAGTAATGTCATTCGGGCTCACTAACGCCCCTTCCACTTTTCAGGAACTAATGAATCATGTGTTTAGACCACTACTAAGGAGGTTTGTTCTAGTGTTTTTTGACAGCATATTTGTTTACAACAAGAGCTGGAAAGAGTACTTAGACCACCTTAGCAGGTGTTACAGCACTGCAGGTTCACAAACTATATGCCAAATGATCTAAGTGCCGTTTTGGGATCAAGAAAATTGATTACTTGGGCCACATACTTTTGGGTTAGGCCAGATCTCTCAAAGATCAACTTCATGTTAGATTGGCCAACACCAAAAACACTAAAGGCCTTGAAGGGACTCTTAAGATTAATGGGGTATGATAAAAAAATTCATCAAGACTTATAGGATGCCCGTAACTCCACTTACTAACCTTTTGAGGAAAAATGCTTCTTCTTGGTCCCAAGAAGCAACCCAAATTTTTGTTACATTGAAAAAGGCTATCACCCAATCCCTTGTCCTCAAACTCCTTGATTTTTTACAACTATTTTACAGTTGAATGTGATGCTAGTGGAAAAGGCATTGAGGTTGTCCTAATGCAATCGGGATAGTCAATAGCTTTTTTGAGTAAAATGTTGAAAAGAAGAACACCATCTTTCTCTCTACGTACGAGAGAGAATTGCTAGTTGTTGTTATTGCAGTACAAAAATGGCGTTCCTATCTCTTGGGACAATCACTTATCATCGAGGCAAATCAACAAGCGTTGAAGTTTCTGCTCGAGCAAAGGGTTGGAATAAAAGCTCAACACAGGTAGTTAAGTAAGCTATGGGATCAAGATATAGTATAAAAAGGGTAAGGAAAAATTATTTGCAAATGCTCTATCTACGAAATAGGAAGTAGGAACTGAGAATATGGAGTTGGTAGCACAAATTACTTTCCCCACTACTAACTGGGCAAAGGAGCTAAAGCAGAAGTATTGAAACTCTGAGGAGTTTACAAACCTATTTAATAAGTTGTAGAACCAACAAGAGGTGCATAAAGGGACTACTCTACAATAAGGTTTGATTTTAAAATAATGAAAAAGAAGAAGATAGACTTCTAGTAGTGCTAGATTCACCCCTCATACTGAAGGCCCTATAGTCTATCCATATAGATTCCATGGTACTCTACGGGTATTCCTCCGAATAATAACTATGGGTATCACCCAAGGGTAATGTGATAGTGTCGCTCCAAGGCTACAAAACAGATATCAAATAATCAATCTTCTGAAAAATAACCTCATAGTAGAACATGATCTTATGAAAACTTATATTGATAAAAAAGAACTGAATGAGAATTTAACACTAGAACTGGGTATACATTCGCCTTAGCCATATCACCAAAAGTCAATGCCAGCTTGTCGCAACATGAAGCTAGTTCCATACTTCTTTAGACCATTCAAAGGTGGTCCATAGGCTTGGATCAGTGGCTTACTGTCTTGAGTTGCTACCCTCTTCTTAGAGTCACCTAATTTTTCACACATCGTGCTTGAAAAAGAAGCTAGGAAACCAAATCCAGCTGCTAGCCATTCTTCCTCCCACCAATGGCGACAACTTAGTGTTACCAGAACTAGAGGCAGTGCAAAGCAATGCCTAAGGTAGCAAGGTGACAAGGTTGTGACGAAGGTCTTGATCAAGTGGGTAGGGGCTTCAGAGGAGGAAAACAGTTGGAGAGCTTATAGAAACTTAGGACTTCGTATCCATACCTTGTTGTCAAGGTCTTATAAAGGAGTGTTGTTACAAGGCCTCATGGAAGGAGATCAGAGAAGGTAAAGGTGGAGGCTTTGGGTTCTGGAGAAAAGACATCGAAGATAAGAAAGAGGAAATGAAGATAAATAAGAAATTGGGTTAGGGTTCATGTGCCTTATCAGTTATCAAAATGGCACAACAATGGGTTTCAAACGGCGTCGCTCAATAAAGAAGGAAAACAATGTAGCTTTATTTTAATAGCTAAACGATGAGTTTAGGTTTCTTTTAAAAGCATACTTTCATTATGTAAACAATGTAGTTTTACTTATGTTTTTGGAAGGCAGTACTAGGGAATATATTAAAATTTCAACCGTGGGTTGTTAAGTCCTATGTCAGGGTTGGGGTTTTGGATATTTTGGAATCTCTTAAATGTTGGTTATTTTCCTAAAGAAATTGGCTGGCCTCTAACTCACCCATGCGTTTATGGATTCCAGTATATTTTTATCATTGTTTTCTACGTTCATCCCTACCAATTCATCCTAGTAATCATAGAGTCATTGAAGCAAATTACAAAAATATTCACAACAAGAACCTAACACTCTCTGTCTCTCTCATTTTGTTTGAATTGATATGTGAGTCTCATTCAACGCTAAAGGAATAACCATCGATGTGCAATTTACAACTTTCAATTCTTTTTAAAAGGAGCTAGTCTATAGTCCAAACTTTGCTATTTTTACTTTGATTTGTAACCTTTTGGTCGATAATAATCTCCACTTTCTTTTTTATTTTTAAAATTCACTTGTAATATTTGTTTCTGATCGAGTTCTTCGTATGCATGGAAGGGAAAACAGGTTAATAAAAAGAGAAAGTCTATTCTAAAGCCGGTTTATTCTCTCCACTCTACACACCAACTGATGTGGCAAACCGGGTTTAATGAAAACGTTATACTTTCTGCCAAGCCCCTCCATCCTTCTTTCTCTGTCCCCTCTAGCCTTCTCTCTCCCTCCCTCTGTGAAATCGTTTATTGAATCATTCCCTCCCTGCCTCCCCCCTCCCTCATTCTTTGGGTCTGATGGTCAATTCCTCGCCGTTGGATACCAAATTTTTTGCAACAAAGCCTAAGAAGCTGAAGGTAACCCGGATACCATGTCTAAGATTTGATTAAAAAAAAAATGAAGAACTGGTATAGTGTGACATCAGTAGCTAGAAAATTTGATTTGGGAAACCCTAGAATTCAACAAACGTCATTTCCACAAGAGATGACATAATTTTGTAGGGTATGCTAGGATTCGTTGCTTTAAAAATATTGTTCTTGCAATAGGTTTGTAAATCTCTTTATAATCTTATAAGAAGATCTTAGGGTTCAAGGGGTGTTCATACAGAACACAGAAAGTTGCCAAACTTTTACAAATCCACATTCTTTTTCTTGGAACTAAATAAATTCAATTTTTGGTGTTTCACAAAAATAATCTTAAAGAGATTTCTGATGGCTCATCAAAACAAACTTTTTGATGGTTTGCAAGCAGGTATTGCTATGGGTAGGATTCATTGCTTCAAAAAGTCTACATCATTTCAGAATGCTCATCAAGAAAAGTTGTGATTTTTCTGTTATTGTTCCACAGAATATCCATTCACAATGACTTGCAAGTAGAGAAATATTTTGATGACTCTTTGCCACTTTTCAAAAGACTTGCAGGCTGAAAAATTCGAACAGAGCACTTATTTCGGGAAGAAGAGGAAAGTGATTTGGTATTGTAGAAAAAATAAATCCACATCAACAGTGTGGAGTTCGAAAGATAAGGGACTTGAAAAATAATAATATAATCCACATAGTGTGTAGAGTTGAATAGATAATGACTTATGTATAGCATTGCTCTAATAAAAGAGCAGGTTCCATATGCACAAACCAATCGTAGGTAGCTTATGTTGTGAGGTGGGTTTGCCATCTGTACCAAGAGGTGGTTGATTTATCCAACCTTTGGCGTTCAGGAGTTCAATTGGCGCCAAAGATCTAGAGATAGAGCTCGTGGGTGGCAGTTTTTAAAAGTTGGCAAGATTATCACCCTCTAAAAACGGCATAATCCACTTTGCATGTGACCCAATTTAATTCACCTCATGCTACTTCTGTTCATGGTTGTACGGCTTCCGTTTCCTCCTCTACTTACTTTAAAAAGTTGGTAAATCTATGATCATTGAGATTGACTTGATTTAGATTGCATAAAGTGAGGATGACAGTAGTTAGAGAGGTTTGCAGTATTGATGGATGCTTGTGAAGCTTATACCGATCAGGTGACATCCCCATACTGGAAGCATCTGAAAACTTGTTAGAAATGAAAGTGACATGGGACAAGATAGTTTTGATTGAAAGTTGAAAATTAAATAAAATAAATAGATGAACACTTTCTTCCATTACTTTGCCAGAGGTCTTTCCAGAAAACCTACAGCATCACAATTGCAAACTGTTTTTATAAACACAGCTTGTAGAAGGGACACCCATACTGTATTCTCGAGTTTCCTCCATTAAAAACTCTTCGACATAGATGACAAATGACCTAGCATTCCAACACATTTTTAACACAATAAGTACCCATCAGGAACCACCCAAGGAGGAGGACTGAGAAGGATAGCAACCCGATCAAGAATGGCCACCCGGCCATGCCAATGCCAAGACATAACACCAGCATGAAAGGGAGAAAAGATCTTAAGATTGACATGCTATCAACCCAACGCCCCTTGCATAGTATAAGAGCTGCCACATTTATCATATTCCAACTCATTGATCCACCATAACAGAGCCGATTAAGACAGTTGGCTACAAAGGAATGGCAGTTGCAGGTGAAGAGGTTGTAGGATTTGTGCTCGAAGTACCGGATACTACACTGTAGGGCATCATCCCATGTGATTGATGCTCCAAACTCTGCATGACGGAAGCCATTCTTGCACTTGTGCCCGGCCAGATTTGGCGGAAAGCAACACTGCATTAACATTCACATTCAGGTTCCTCATGCAACAATGTCAATAGCTAAAAGGTAGCTATAAAAAAGCAAGATTAACTCTTTCTATAAGTATGAAAAAGGAAATCACAGACACTTGCAACTCAAATTCATCCAAAGAAAGTGGCATCACAATATCAGGAGATGGGCTAAACAGGATGAGAGAGAGAGAGCACCAAAATGGTTCAAAAGGGAGGAAAAGGGACTGTACCTGTTCTCTATCAAGTTGAAGATATCTTGCTACAGCACCAAATGCAAAATCGTCAACATTTACAAAATTGGATCCTGAAAAATCTAAAACGGTTCCATCCTCCCTGCAAATGCCAACATGCCCAATGAAAGGTGCCAACCACGAGACTACTGGGAGTGGAGTCCAAACTAAACAACACGGAAACTTAGCCTTCTCTGGAACAATCTCTCCTAATGGCCACAACTCATGCTGAATCCTTTGAGTAGAACTCAGATGTTCAACATCATAAGCTGCTGTTAACTCCATATTGGGATTTCTTCCGTAGGGCATGTGGCTTTGTTCAACTTCCCTCAAAGAAACATCTATATGTCAGATTACAAACATGAGCACTCTCTTTGTCCCAAATAAGCAAACCTGGAAAATCAGTTATTCTTTCACCAGTTTGACAGAGCTATTCTGCATTATACAACAACACTGTAGTCATGTTTAGGGCAAAAAACCCAGGGGGAGGGGGCTTTGTGGTGGAGATTCGAGAAGAATATAAAACAACAACACAATTGGAAGGTATGTGAGAAAATATTCTAAACAAGATGTTGCGCTAATTCCAACACTGCCAATTCTACATGTACAATGAAAAGCATACAACTAAATTAAGATTAGAGCAATTAAAAATAGAAAAGCATCTACCTATTCAGCTTAAGCAGCCATTGCAACCACAAAAAATCCAGACAAATCCCAAAAAGATGTATGGCATAATCAAAATCTACTAGATTTTTCAACATGTTCTCACACCAACAAATGCTATCCCACCTACTAGATTTGGCACTCATTGCTAGTTAGTCACATTATGTCCTGCAATAACTCATCTCTCCAAGGTAATATGAGATTGGATTCATCGTTCTTCCTATACTCAATCTGGGATGTAACATCTCTCGTTTAAATCCTTGATGTCCTTTCCAGACCATTTTTGACATGGCATGACTTAAGTTGCATACTTTTGGTTATGATCAACTCTGATACCATTCTTAATAGGTGAAGAAAAGCTCAACTGCATTTGGGCTTATACGCCAAAATAGTTAGCCAATGTTACAATGGAAGCCTTTTAGAACCATTATACATTACAAAAACTTCTTCCTAGAAAATTTGGGCTCACAGTCACAATCTTTTTTTAATATGACATCATCACCTTCATATACTCAATTCGAGGTATTACAAACCAAGCATATTCTCAGAGTAACGCATTTCATAAAATCTTCAAAGACATCCACAAAAGCTTTATGCTTCTTGTTTGTCCTTGAACTGATTAATCATTTGACTGATAGAAAAGAATGGATTTAATGACTTAAGCCGTTCTTCTTGTACTAACTCTACCATAATATGTTCCAAAACCGATGACATACTCCCCTCATTAACAGAAAACAAAAAGTAGGATTTGCTCAAGAGCATCAATACCGAAAAACTATACTGGATCGGTATTGAAAATCAGCAACATTCTCATATGTAGTGCACCTTTGTCTAAACTTTCTCATCTACAAAACATGAAGCTGTTGCCTGCATCCTAGAGTAAAGCGCTAACTTTTTGTCAATAAGTTCAAACTCGCACGCACTGGTGATGCTTTTTGTATATGTCCAGTGTGCTTTTTGACTTTTGCTTATAATTTTTGTTTTAACGTAAAAAAATCTAACCGTAATAAGACAAATGGCTCTATTTCGCTGAATGAATGTTTATAGCTCAGTAATTATATGACTTGTCTGCATTTAATTCGAAAAAAAGATTTGTCTTCTCGACACGGTTCTTAAATACAACCAAGGGTAAAAACAGAAAGTGGGAAGCTTCAATTCCATTTTACCAGGAATTTCCTGGGATTTTGCCCTGAAACCACACGAAACAAGGATGGGTTTTCATCAAATCCCAAAACACGTTGAAAAAGAACAAGATCTAAACCCAAACACAAACCCAAACCCAAACCCAAACCCAAACCCAAACACAACGTATTCAAGTCTTTTGAAAGATACAAAGAGTAACAGAAGATACTTCAATACGAACCTGTAGACAGCAATGATCCAGAGGCCGAGTCTGAAAATGGGCCCGGTGGGAATAATAGACAGGGAAGACAGAGACCAAGATCTCGAGGTTGATAACGAAGAAGAAGTAGCAGCTGCGGTGTTGGTGTTGTCGTTGTTCATTGTCCAGCAGCCAGGATGATATATTCTGACAAAGGATGGATGAAAAACTTTGCTTTTCCTTCATTTAATTAATGATATATGTAAAGGTGAGAGTTTTCTTTGCCTTGGAACTGAAGGAGCAGACGCAAAGACGGCAAGATGCATGAACCATCCTGGATTTCGCTTCATGGTGGGTCCTCATATACATCACCCCCAAATTTATTCAGTTTTTTGGTTTTGGTTTTTTAAAAAACTATCCGTGCCTTCCTTCTTCCGTAATGGTTAGCATTGGTGGAAATTAGATTGTTTTTACAGTATATTAATATTACCTATCCACCTAAACTAATCTGATTTTTATTTTATTTGATCAATATTAAGAGATGTAAACAGAAATACTCTCTATTTAAAATAAAGTTATAAAAAAAACATATAACACATGTTTTACTATGATTATTAATATAGGAAGAAAATATTAGTAAAAAATTTTTAACTACACAGGATTTATAAAAATTAAATTAAATTATCATAATTTTATACAATATATAAATTAAAAAATAAATGACATAAATGACATAAAATTACGTCCATTTATAAATTTATTTTATGTTTACAGTCTTTTTCACAAACTTTAATACGGGAGACATTCCTAATACTATGTTCAAATCCAAGATTTAAAGAAAAACAGAGCTTTTCAATATTTATTTGATGTTTCTATCGGTTAAAAGGCATTTTCCATGAGAGCCATTAATTGTGGATGTGTTGGCGCCGACCATATTAAATGGAGAGTTTATCACGAGGTCAATATTCCGCAACCAATCTAATCAAATCTGATTTTAAAAATAAAATAAAGTAATTCTTGACCTCAACAGTAGATAACGTGGTTGTTCTTAATAGTAATGGTGGGAAATAAAGAGTACCGATATCCAGCATTAAGCAATATAACTTCCTACGTGTTTAGAAGTGTAATTTACTGTAAATAGGGTTTGATGCAATTTCTTCATTTTCCTTGAGCTATCTACAATTATTCCTGTGGATTCTCTGTAGGAAAGAGGGTCTTGTAGATCTATATTTCTTCCCTTCCCTTCCCTCCCCTCCCCATCTCATTCTTACTTTAGCCTTTGATTATTTTCACTAATTAAATAAGATAAAATGAATCATAATAATTATGATTAAATAAGATAAGATGAAAGTGTTTGAGAAAGTAAAACCGTATATCTTCTTATTTAATATCACATACTCTCGGTTTTATGCCCGTTATAATATTCCCATCAATTCATTTCATCTCATATTTTCTAGACCTTTGGCGGGCCAACATATTTAATAATTAATTACAGCTTAACCATCATCCCCTAATGGCTTCCCCCGCCCCGGCCCTCCCTCTCCCCCCTTGGCAGCTTTATCTAATCTGTTTTTTTTTTTTTTTAATTTAATAATATTAGCTTAGCCACTCTTATGATTATCTTTTTTCTCTATTTTTCTTGAGCAAGACTCTTATGCTCTCCATTTGCCCTTGCCATTTTTTTATCAAGATTTGATTTCATTGATAAAGCGGAGAAGCATTTCAAAGATGGGCGCTTACATAGCCTAGCAGAAGGTCAAAAAAATAACAGCTCCGTTTCAACTTTCAAGTGGATGCTAAAGATGACGTCTTGGATGAAGAATAACAATTTTCTATATTTATATTTTGAAGAATATATATATATATATATATATTTTTTTATCGTAGGTTTCTGTTAATCCGAGTTACACCTGTGTTTTAAGTGATTTTTCGTTAAAGTAATGACATAATAAACTACTTAAATGCACCATATTAATTAGTATCACTGAAAATGATAAAATTCGGGTTGAAGTGTAATATGAACCTTTTCAAAAAAGATCCAAATTGATTTAAGATTTTTTTTTCTGGGAAGGAAAAGATAACATGGGTTGAGACGCTTAGTTCTCTGATGTAAATAAGGCACCAAGTACTTTGTCAATTCTCGGCGAGTCAAAAAGGAAAGAAAACCATCCCAAGTCAAGGCCGAGAGAGGGGATCTCGCCCGATTATCATCCCAAAGGGAGGCCTTTGGTTTGAGCTAATAATAGCTCTATTTCAAATGGAGGCACCATCAATGGATATAGCCTGGGCCCTGGGGAAGGGTTATGGGAGTAGTAGAGGAAATAAAAGGGTTTTGTTGGTTTTTCAGGAAATAAGAAAAAGTAGTAATGGGAAGGTTGTTTAAAGCTATGTAAGTGAAGTTAAAGCTCTGTTGGATGGGTTGAATCTTTGTTGTATGATGCTAAACTTGAGGGAGGTCGGTATGGTTCGAATAGTGAGTTGAAATGAGATGTGCTGAGAAGAAAGTTGAACAAAATATTATTAGAATATTATTTTTTAATATTATTATTGTTTTGAGTTTTAAGAAAGTTGAATGATTTATTATAATTTGTATGAAAATTTGGGATAATTGTAATAATGAAATAAAATGAGTTGAGATCATCTCTCAATCCAAACGGAGTTAATTCTTGATTCTTAAGTGGATATTTCTTGGAGACAAGGTACAGTTGTTGTGCCTTTGGTGTGTTGGGGAATTCTGTTCTTGTCATAATCTCTCAAAGCAAGTGCTGCATGTATTTAGGGGGGAGACTAATAAAGTGGCTTATTGTGTACCAAATCTGAGCTAATAATACTGAGTGGCTGAAATATGGGGCATGGAAAGTGGATGGAGCAGACACTCCTTGTGCTACAAATGCTCGGGATTGTAGTGGAGCTGTCTGCAATAAAGAAATAGGGGTGGGTGCTGCTTATGCCTTTCCAGCTAATATTGAATATTATTTCCCACTAGATTGATTTTAGTTGAAAGGCTGTAATTTTTTAATATTTACATCTTGGTTTTGGATTTAATGTTTGTAACCATAAGGGGTGTGATATAATCATGGAGATACGGATTCGAGGGAAGCTAGTTGAGATCTAACAGGGAGAAAAACAGGGGAGCTAAAATGGGCAGAAGACTTGCTCAAGGATACAATAACCTTCTTAATATTATACATTAACTTCCTTTAAAATGTTACACTTGATATAACCCCATCCAACATATAAACTATTCAGTTTGATTTTTACAGTAATGACATGGAGCACCATGGAACAATATGAACTGTGCAATATGGGATCTAAAGATATGCTTCTGCCTATATACTGAATAGAATAATATACAGTAATTATATGGTAACGAAACCAGCTTCATGACTCACAATTAGGGAAGGCCAGGTTCACCACAGAATGCGTCTGGCTCAAATGCTCTTGCAGACTCATCACTGTAAACTCCAGGTATTACCCTTCCAGTACTGGCATTTCCTGATCTTATATTGGATACATTTTGGTTCCCATCAATGTCTGTGAGGAAAAGAGCACACGCAAATAGTGATGCAGCAAGAATGACAAGAGTAAACTTTAATCTGCTCAACACCGGCTTGACCTGTTGGAGAAGAAAAGGAACCCATGTGAGCTAGAGTTCACCCCAAGATGAAATTTGTTGTTTCATTTTTCTCCAAAAAGTATAATATGGTCTTACTATGGCATTTTTCAAATATAAATTAAACAAGAGAGGTGCACAAGAAACTTCAAGGAAAAATGACTTCCAACATTTGCAAGACTAGTGCGTGGTTTGGTGTTCATACACACTTGTAATGCCACAGAGTAGCTTGGAGGGATGGATTACCCTTAGGCTAAAAAATAGTCATGGCACATGAAAGGCTCTTCCATTTTGCACCGCCTAATTAGCTGTACTAGATGGAAAGATTCAGAAAAATGCTGTCATGCTGATGCATAGATGAATCTTATAGTTGAGTCAGGGCCGTAATCGGACCTGTCCAGGGTCATGTACTAATCATTTTGGTCCATCGTTTTTCTGGATCGATTATCCCTAAAGCTATCAGTCCGGTCGGCCCAATTTGGTCATATGAGCTAGGAAGTTTTTTTTCCTCTTTTCTTTTTTTGATAGATATTAATACAAAAAAATTAATTAAATTAGTAAAATAAAAATTACGTGAGCTCTATAATATGGATAATGTAACCAACTCATTTGAAAAATAATTTATTATAATTATATTTATGATGTTAATAGTTACTAACTTAGTACTTTAGTAGAGTAAGTATCTACATATAATAACATATATTATCCTATGATTTATTGTATGACATATTAGTTACTTGATAGCATATATTTTTTACATTTTGTATGGTCAATGGTGATATATTAGAGAAAAAGACATAATTAACTTATACAACTTTTTCTTTTTTCCAATAAATAAGATATGAATTTTATTGATAAAAATGAAATAGGCATAGTCTGTGTACACAAAATTAACTTATATACAACTATTATACAAATAATATATTATGGATATAAAAAATAATTCAAAAAATTATATGTAAGTGATCGGTTGGTTTCAGTCTGTCCAGTCCAAAAAACCCAACCGGACCGAAAACCGAATTTTGGAGACACCATGGACTGAGACCGATTAGGGGGGAACTCGATCTAGTCCGGTCCGGACTGAACAATTAGATCCGGTCAATTTTTCTAGTCCGGACTGATAAATTTTCACCCCTATAATTATAGACTCCATCTCCATCATGCATGGGTATAGATGACTTTAGTTCAAAAATTTTATTATCCCCAAGAAAACAAGTACCATCAGCTAGTTGTTAGCAGGCAGAGTTAAATGGTCACTTCCCTATATCTTGCAATACATCGTATTTCAACCATTAGACACAAATGAAGTGCTCACCAGAAATAATCTTACCAACTCAAAACAAACTTCCGAAATAATTTGTATCAGGTCCACAAGAATCATTCATATATCATATGTTGCTTGATTCATATCAAACAAGAGCCTCCAGCACGAAGGCAAAATTCATTACAACTACACTGAAAATGAGCAACTTACAGAAAATGAACCGAGGAGCCTGTCCCGTGCCAAGACTTCGGCAGTTTTCACCCATATCTGTTGAGGAAAGTCAACTTAAGCTTCAAAAATGCATAAAAAAATAAAAGTGGACAATGAATCATATCAATGACACAGTAAAGATACACTTGAATTGCTTTACGACTGTAAATCGTTCTTTAACACTGACCGGCAAACTTCTTGAACTTGTATAAGAAATCATAAATCAGATAAACCATAAGAAAAGAGTTGGGTAACCGAAATTTATTGTATAATTTAAACCACTGAAAATATTGACAATAGAAGCTATCCTCCAAATATTTGAAACACAAAATCAAGGGCATGAAAGAGTGATGATTAGTAAGCCTTGGATTTGAACCAATGGGTTCTGACCTCAGGAATGATCCCCCAAACCAAACATTCACCAAATGGATCCCAGACCACATAGCGGGTGATCATCAATTGATGATTACTCAGTTCATCTGTAGGGGCTAGGTGGTGGCTGGGGTGCAAGTTAGAGCACCCTGCAACTAGATCATAACCAGATCTAGCAGCGGTGGTGAAAGATCTTGCATGCTACCACCAAACTCAGTACTAGGGGTTGAGGGGAATAATTTTTCAGACATCTAGGTTGATCCCTCAGATGATTCCTGACCAACAGCATATGTTTCAGGTGGTGTTGGTTGAACCGTCGGGTTAGATTGGTAAATCAAAGGATTTGCCGCCATGGCTGCAATAACTCTTTTCAGCCCCCACAAAAACAGTCCAATTTTTTTTAATCCAATTGTTCAAGAACCGCTCTCCCTAAACCACCTATATGATTCAGTATTTGAGAACACACTCATTTTATTTTTTCTTTTGTTTAAATGGAAAGGGAGCATGCTTATTGATTAAGGAATACTAGGCTTCTCTATTTTCTTTTTCTTATTGAAATATTGAATTCCTTAAGATTGTTAGAGAAGATTTAGAAGAAACCAATAAATTTAAAACAAACTAATTTAGAAATCTCAAGAGTTTATCGATATCTATGCAAAGCAACTAAATATGCTATTATCCAACTAAATCGAGATAAGCATTTCAATCTTTTGCCAGTTCGAAATAAAAGTAAGCAACATGCTGAAAACTCTATTTGCCAATTACTTCTTCTCGTTAGAAATGAGGTTTTATGAACTATAGGTGTACGCGTAATTTAAGGTGGAAAGGATACAAATAAAAACCATATTTCCTCCCCTAAACATTCCTCAGTTCTCTCGGCGATCAAATTTGATGTAAAGAAAGAAACACAAACTCTATTGTAATCCGCGGAAAAACAAACTAGAATTATGCGTACCTGGCCATCATACCAGCCTGTCTCTTCATCTGTAAAAGGAGAGGAAGAAAACTACGCCATCAATTACCCAGAAAAAAAAAAGGTTTGAATGTTCTAAGTAAACTTATCACCTCAGTCGGAACAGCCCAAAACTTAGAATTTCAAGGTTTTCCTTCCCTTCCCCTCAAAATTCGTAGAAACTAATTAAACGAAGACAATCAACATAGAGGAAAAAATAAAGTAGGGCATTTACATTCAACTGTGGCACTGAGCAATCGATTTCCCACGTAAGCCCAACCTAGGTACATCCTCACAACGGCAAGAGTAACCAACAATATCCCACTTGAAACAGAGCAGATAATCCGCTTAAATGGCTCTGTTTCGGGCCCAACGGTGCCGAACCAGGCAACGGGGAGGCCGATAAAGAGCGCAAAAGAAGCGCCGGTGACAAACAATTTGGAGCTATACTCAACAATGTCGCTGGAGGCCCATGAGAAGGGAAAGGAGGTGGAGAGGGTCTGGTACTCGTTTATGGGCTGTTGCTCAAGTGGAACAGGGCACCCTGTTTCTGGTCCGCCATTTCTGAAGGATGATGCGAACGTTTTGGAAATTGAGCTTTTAAAGTTGTAGAGGTGGTGTTGTTGGAGACCGAGGTTCGGGAATGAGAAGATGGGTGAGAGAAAGTTGGATGAGGAGGGAAAGAAGAGGGAAAGCTGCGGTGGTTTTGGCGATGAGTGCAAGAATCTGGCCATCACTTCTGACTCTCAGGGAAAATTTTCAGTCTGCAGTTGGGCCACTCGCTATATCGAAGATGGCAGATTTTTTTCTGGTTCTTTTCCTTTGTTTTCTTTCCCAGTTTGATCCTCCACTCATATGAGTTGAGATTCAAATTTAGAATCATAAGATTTAGGTCCCCATCTGCTGAGTTGATATAGATTTTACATATAAAAAAAATTAAATTAAAAAAAAAATTAATGATTTAAAAATTAGATATTTAAAATTATTTAATATTAAATTCAACGTTCAGTCCAAGTTTCAAACCAGATTACCTATATTGTGGCTTAGAACTTGATAAGTATTCTTGAAAAGTGACGTAAAAGAGAGAGAAATGATATTTACCGTCCATGCAAAATCATCAAGCATTCTTCTTAAAAAAATTGAACAAGCATAGCTTTCACTTAAAAATAATTTTTTTTATCTATAAATTTCACTTTTTTAAAAATAAAAATAAAAAAAATTGCGAACACCATCTATAAAGTATAAAGTATAAATATTTTGAAGTATAAAGTATAAATATTTTGATAATTTAAGGGAACAAAACATATTCATCCCAAGATTCTTAATCCATTAACATTGCGGTGAGAAACTAATAAAATCATATGATTTCATATGATATTAAATTTATTTTATAATATAATTAAGTTTATAATTTGACATAATGCATTAATTTATGAATTTAGTTTTACAAAATTCTGGTTAAAATATTTTTCATTGATTTTAGCATGAAAGCCTAGTGAGGTGGTTTCCCACGTTAGAGCTCTTCTACACCACATGATGAAGATCTCACCTAAAACGTCCAAGCTTCACAAATACAGAATATGAAAACATGTCTAAAGTAAATAATTCTTTTTTTTTTTTTATTATTTTTCCCTTTCTTTCTATTTTGGTCTTTCTTTTTTACAATTGTTTTACAGAGATCCATTGTTTACACTTGGCCAAACGTGATCTCCACAGATAAAGAAGGTGAACACATTATTTTACTTTTTTTTTTTTTCTTTTCTTTCTTTCTTTCTTTCTTTTAAACCTCCCTCCTTTTCTCCAGGGACTTTCTTACATGTAGAACGATACTACCTACTTACACTAACACCACTAACATGCAATCGTATCCTCCTCTCTCCACTGCACTTTTGCAGCTATTCAGTTTGGAGGAACACCAATTCTTCTGAATGGCTTGTGCTGACCCCCACTTTGAATGAACCAGCACTTTCCAATCCAGCAAGTTTCATTTTCATATGGAAATCTTCAGCTCCTCGGGCTCTTTGAGCCGAAGAACAACTATTATCGCAATGTCACGATCTGTCACCGTGTTTATTAATTCGTTGAAACAACTAGGCTTTGAAGACGGCAAAGACGGGAGTAGAGCTGTGCGAAAGAGGGCCGTAATTGTGGATCCCTACAAACAAGTAAACATACTTATTTAATGGATTATAGTTGATAGGCAGTATAATATATCACAAAGCAAATGAATGAAATTTTGTATTTAGAAATTGATAATACTTCATGAACATGGTGACATTTTTCGAAAGACCTAATGTCTTAAGATTTTGAGTTTAAATATCAAGAACTTCAAAGTTTCCTATTCAGTTTGTGAGTTTCAGTATTCTGAGCCCATACCTTGCATAATTTATATTAGATTTTGATTAAAAGGTTGGCTCATTATTTCATTTCACCATTTCATCAGGATGGGAATTAATTTACTGCCCAATGTAATAAGTGTGATGTGCCAGGATGGATTTCAATGTTTAAAACTTACGTTTGCCAGCAATCATGGATTATCTGCGCAACTGCTGGATCAACTTCGTCATGGATTTCAAGACGCCTGTTCTGGAATCCAACAGCTCCAACAACCTGCATTGGGTTCAACCCTTTCCAAGGGATTCGTAAAGTAGATAACTCCCATAATATCACACCAAAGCTATACACATCACACCTGCAAACAAGACAACCTGATTATGTTTGAAATCTACGAGAGAAAATTTTCCAATATATGCCTGCCAGTTTCCAGCAATTAAGCAGGGTACAAGCACTCGGACACTAACTTCTCGTTGGCTTGTTCATTCCTTAGAACTTCGGGTGCCATCCATTCAGGCTGCAGTACGACAGCAGCTTTAATTATCACATATTTTTATCAAGCAACAAGGTGTGTGATTGAGGTCAAATCAGGAAAGAAAGGACCACAAAAGGGAGGTCATAGAAAGTTTTCATAGATAAGAAGCATTACTGTTCCAGCAGTGGATTTAGAAGACAGAAAAGTATGGTGCTTCAAGCGCGATAAACCAAAATCACAAACCTGCAGGAAGAAAAAAGCTATTAGAGAAGATTCAATTGATTTCTGTTTCCAAGAAAACACAAACATAATCTCCTGAAATAGCTCTTAATTTCCAAAACTTGGCTAGAGCAGACCTTAACAACCCAGTTTTTATCAACGAGGAGATTTGGAGACTTTAAATCTCGATGCACAATGGGAGGATGGCTTGTATGCAAGTAATTCATTCCTCTGGCCTGCAAACGATCAGGGAACTGGGCTCAAGAAAATAGAACTAAACCAAAAGAGGATACAAAAAGAAAAAGAAAAAGAGCTAATCCACTTATACCACATCACGTGCCATCCGCATTCGCCTTTTTTCATCAATTGGAGAATTGGGACGATGGAGTAATCTATACAAACTTCCCCTACATATCAAACAAGAGTTTGAGGGAAAAGACAATAGTGTGGACAGAACTATGAGTGAATTTTGGATTTGGGGCGACCCCATTGATGTAAAATCATTTCTTCACAAAAACTGACAGCTACATGACCTCAGAAATCTCTCTGAGAACACATTTTTTTATCATTTTTTCTTTTCCAGAAAAAAAAAAATATGCAAATGCATAAAGGCTATATAGCATACTGCATTTCACTTGCACGATAACATTTTTTCTTTGAAAGGCTTTGTGGCAGAGAAGTCATCTACAGGCTTTTGTGGCATAAATTCAAGTTGGAGCAATTTGGCATGCACATAAACACAAACAGCCATGCATTTTCAGTTAAGGAAACAAATAGACCCTTGCGGAATTTATGGGCATCCATCCAGTTCCTAGAATGTACTTAGGGGCTCTTTTGTATACTTCCTGTGTACTTGGGCTATGACTTTTTCATTCACATTAATAATACTTGCTTCTTATAAAAAAAAAAAAAAAATTTATGGGCATCCAAGTGAACATGGTAAACTGGGAATTTGTATAATATATCTAGGTCAATAAAAATATCGTCCCATTTAACCCGAAACACATCATGAAACTAACCTAGGAAGGAACTCTGTCAGTATAGAGAAATGTGGGGGCCGAGTAACTGCTCCCATGAAAAGGACAACATTAGGATGTCTTAGCCTTAGCATGATTTCAACCTGCATGAGCCAACAAGCAGGAATTTCTTCAGTAATATAGAAAAAATTAATTTTATTAGATATTTGGCTTGTTCTAGGAAAACAGCATATTATAAAAGGTTGATCCTGCTTACTTCACTTTTAACCTGAACCAATGCATCACCAGATAAACCTTGGTCCAGAAACTTCTTGACAGCAACTTCCTGGAAAGCATTCGCGTAATATCAACAAGAGCAGGTACATTCTTCAAATGGATCAACCAAATCTTAGAAGTTCTTTAACGTGATCATTTGACAGAACAATTTTATTCACAACCGCCCTTAGCCATAAGATGTCTGAATGACATTATATAAATGACAATGGAATGCATAAAAATAACATTGATATTTCAAAGAGAACATGCATGCACGGAAACGCATAC
Organism: Platycarya longipes; assembly: GCA_036559045.1. Lineage (NCBI taxonomy): Eukaryota > Viridiplantae > Streptophyta > Magnoliopsida > Fagales > Juglandaceae > Platycarya > Platycarya longipes. The sequence continues at coordinate 6,894,132 of CM071803.1, read as the reverse complement.
ATACACATGCAGACACATTTACACTAATTTTTAATATAGGATTGTTTAAAGGGAGAAGGATTTATAATTTGTGAAAGTAAAATGGAGAAAACCAAGACTATTAACTGTTCACAAGAAGATGAGGTGGCCATGCACAGTGGCGGAACCACGTTGAGCCTCCCAAAAAAATTAATCATTATAATTTGAATTCAAATAAAATTTGATAAAAAATAATATTGAACTCAAAAATTTTAAAATTTCTTAAAATATTTCAAAAATATGAAAATTTTCTTCTAATCCCATCTATTCTTGAAAATACATACATAAAAATGAGTATACACATAAAAAAAATACCAAAAATGAGTATACATACATAAAAATACCAAAAATATACCAACGAAAATTTAGAAACTTGAAAATATGAGTTAAAAAAATATACAATCCCAAAAACATTTATTATAAATTGAAGAAACACGAAATTAAATTATGTCCATAATGTTTCTTTACTGGCACCGGATGTCCAGGAATAGCATCCCAACTAATCCCAAATGTCTACAATGTATTTTCTTATAAGTATAAACAACAAAGTGTATAATATATACATACAGATAGGCATGTATGCAAGCATTCATTGCATAGATCAATCTGCCCCCCCCAAAAAAAAAATCCCTCTGCTCCCAACTAAAAGTAACTAGCAAAAAGAGATAAGATAAATCACTCATGTTCAAAATATTACTCACAGTGCCATTCCAATCTGCACGGTAAACCTCACCATACGAACCTGCCAAAAACATTATGCAAAATTAGTATCAAACGGCCCAATCATATTATGAAACATAAATCCAGGTTGGTGCTCCTAAAAGAATAATAGAAATTCTGGCATTTGAAAAGGCCTTACTTTTCATAGTTTAATTTATTTCCCTGGTTACTTTTATATTCTTTTATTCACATTGCCCTTGTACATCTTGGACAATGGAATAACAGATTAAGCTTGACTCAAGCTTAAATTTAACTTTAATAAGCAAGCTCAAGCTGCGCTTATTGAAGTATTATATAGCTTGAGCTCAGCTTGGCTAGACTGAATTTGAAATTGAGCTCACAATCACAGGGCAAGGTTGCAAAAATAAAAAAAACTGCATGTCTTTTAGAGGGAGCATCAGAATAAACCAAACAGAAATCGATAACATTTAATTTCTGTATTCAAGACAACAATGTAGTTACTGTAAGACTATGAGATATATACTATAGAAGGTTAAGAATATGATAATCACCAGTTGTTTAGTTCACCAATGAGCTCTAGCTCAAATGACCAAAAAACCAAAGGAGTGGAATAACGCCTCCTCCCCAGTAAAGTGGGGTGGAAGGTTTGGTTGTAGGTTAAAGCCTCACCAGGTGTGCATGTAACTTACCATTAAAAAAAAAAACTTGATGTGAGAGGTCAGGTACAAGTAGAATCGGATTCAAATAGTCCAAAAGTAAATAACCATAAGATCTAATACTTAATGGTTAAAACGGCACTTCTGCCATTTTATTCCAAGTTGTATAAAGCAAACACATATCTACATATGTTTAATATGTAGACCTCATGGATCTGGACCTCAAGTATTTTGGGGGCAAGTATACTAGGTCAAACGGTCGGGTTTGGTCGAAGTTGGATAGATTCGTTGTTTCTCTTTCGTGGGAAGCCCACTATCCGGAGATATGTCAGAAACGGCTAACTCAAGTCAGCTCAGATCATTATCTTATTTTACTAGATTGTGGGAGCATTCATAGAGTTTGCCAATACTTTAAGTTTGAAACTATGTGGTTAGCAGCAGATGGGTTTGTAGAGATGGTGGGTGCTTGGTGATTATCGTATCAATTTACTGACACGCCAAATTTTATTCTTGCAGGAAAGTTTAAGGCTCTGAAACAAGACCTAAAGAAATGAAACTTGAGAGTTTATGGCCACATTGACAATCAGACATCTAACCTTTTGGAGGAATTGCAGGAGTTTAGATGGAAGGGAATTTTTGGGAGACACCTTAAAGGAGGTGTTATCGAGGAGGGCACGATTATGGCAAATTTGGAAAGGATTATGTTGGCGGAAGAGACTTCATGACAACAAAAATCCAGAGCCCTTTGGTTGAAAGAATGTGATAAGTTTAGAGAGTTCTTTCAGAAAGTGGCTAACTCGCATCGACGCAGTAACACTATTAAGTCTCCACATTCAGGTACTCAGGTGCTACTTCTCCTCCTGAACTAAAAAAATCATATTGTGCAATATTATGAGACCCTTCTAACAGAACCAGATTGGTTGAGGCCAAAACTTGATGCCTTGTCCTTTGAGGCAATTGACTCTCATAGTGTGTATTCTGAAAAGACCTTTTGATGAAGAGAAGATCTACAAGATCATCACTAGTATGGCTAAGAATAAAGTGCCGGTCCCAGATGGTTTTTCAATGGATTTCTTTCAAACTTGTTGGGACATTGTGAAAGGTAATGGTTTTTTTTTTTTTTTAAAGTAAAGTAATTTCATTGATATGGATATAAATAGGCAAAGCTCAAGTACACGGAGAGTATACAAACAAAATGCCTAAATACATTCTAATAAGCTCTAAATTAAAGATAAGAAATCATGCACACTGCTTCCATTAGGTACAATAGCTAAGAACCAAATGATTGAAGTATGCAGAAAAAAAAAATTATGAAGCTTAGTCGTTGTTCGCGCTCTATTTTCAAAGCACCACGCATTGCTTTCCGACCAAACACGCCACATAAGACACAATGGGATCATTTTCCATGCTTCTATCACCTGTGGACAGCCTTGAATACCTTTCCAGCACGAATACCTTTCCAGCATGCAAGCAGATCAACTACCTTAGATGGCATAACCCACGCAACATCCACTCTACTAAAGATCACATTCCACAACGCTCTTGTAACCTCGCAATACAGTAATAGGTGGTCCACTGATTCACCGTGATTTTTGCACAAATAGCACCAATCCATCACAATAAGTCCTATCTTTCGTAAGTTGTCTGTGGTTAGAATATTCTCAAGGACTACAGTCCACACAAAGAAAGCCACTTTAGAAGGCACACAAGATAGCCAAATGCTTTTCCACAGAAAATGTAAATTACCTTGTGTAACTAAAACTTTATAATATGCCTTGACTGTGAATTTCTTGCTGCTACGGACCGCCACTGTAACCTGTCACCATGTGCCATTATACTTCCTAAGAATTATAACAAGTTATAAAAATCTACAACAGTAGACAATTTCCACTCGTGGTTATCCCTAGTGAATCGGATATTCCACTAAGGGGAACCATGAACAATAGCAAACAAATCCGTCACCGCAGTCTCCTAATCAGCTGCAATGTTATACAAATCGGGAAAGACCCTCTCTAGAGGGCGCTCTCCACACCAAACATCCTGCCAAAATCTGATTCTGGTGCCTTCTCTCATCACAAAACGGATATTGATTGCAAAACACTGCCAACCCCCCCCACTGCATTAGTGCACCAATCCCCTAGGCACCTCCATGTCTAGCAACAATGACTTCCTTCCACAACAACTCCCTTTGCAAGTGATATCTCCATAACCATTTTTCCAGTATCGCTTTATTGAAAATCCTCAAATTGCACACTCCCAATCCTCCACCAGATATTGGGAAGCAAACTTTATTCCACTTAACAAGATGGAATTTAATTTCCTCCCCAAACCCACCATAAGAAAGCTTGAAATAACTTCTCGATCCTATTCACCACCTCTGCAGGCAATGGGAATAGAGATAAAAAAATGTCAGAAGATTAGATAAAGTGCTCTTATTCAATGTGAGCTACCCCCCTTCGATAGATACAACCGTTTTCACTCAGTCAACCTTTTCTACACTTTTCGATGACGCAATCCCAAATAGCTCTAACTTTGAAAATTGCCCTAACGGAAAACCCAAGTATTTCTTAGGGAAATAAGAGTCTAAGACACTTTGCAACCCATGAGATCTACTAGGCTATTGATGCTAGGCACCACCTCTACTGCCACCATCTCAGATTCACCAACGTTTATCTTAAGCCCCGTAACAGCTTCAAAACATAACGGTAATGCTCGTAAGGCTTGAATTTGGTTGCTGATCCGCTTCACAAAAGAGAAATGTGTCATTTGCAAATAAAATGTGTGAAATCATGATTGAGCCATTAGTACCGTTACCCACTGGAAAACCAACTAAGAAGCCTCCGTCCATGGTTGCCTTCACCATCCGTCCATGGTTGCCTTCACCATCCGTCCAAGGACTTCATAATAATGATGAAAAGGAAAGGAGACAGTGGGTCCTCTTGCTTGTTGCAACCCACAAGAACTGCTGAAGAAACCTGTAGGTGTACCATTAACTAACATTGAGAAGCGTATAGTAGTGACACAATGTTGAATCTATGAAATCCACCCATCACCGAATCCACATCTCCTAAGCAGGTAGAAAAGAAAATCCTAATTTACATGGTTGTATGCTTTCTCCATATCAAGCTTGCATAAAATGTTAGGTATGCCCTCCTTCAGCCTATGATCCAAACACTCATTGGCTATGAGCATTGAATCAAGTATCTGTCTCCTCCATACAAAGGCATTCTGAGGTTTAGAAATAATTTCCCCCATAACAGAGCTTAGTTGATTAGCGAGCACCTTCAAAATAATCTTGTAGACCCCACTCACCAAGCTTATAGGGCGAAAATCCTCAATTTCCATCACCCCCTATTTCTTTGGTATGAGGGCAATAAACATTGCATTGAGACATTTCCCAAACTTTTCGAAAGAATAAAACTCAAGAAAAACCTGCAAAACATCACCTTTGACAATCTCCCAACAATGTTGAAAGAAACCCATCGAAAAATCATCTGGCCTGAGCACTTTGTCTTTTGCCATCTTGCTAATGAACCTTATAAACCTCATCTTCTTCAAAAGGTCTTTCTAACCATCTTGCACTCTGGGTATCAATAGACTCAAAAGACAAACCATCGAGCATCACCCTCCAAGAGGTCGGCTCCATAAGCAAATTCTCATAATAATTCACAATTTGGTTCTCTAATTCAGGGGGGATGAGAGAACTTGGGTACCTGAAGTGAGCGACTCAATAGCGTTCTTATGCCTATGTGAACTTTTTTTAACCACAGAGCCCAAGATTTTTGTCGCCATAAGGTCATCTTCATCGACAATACACTCCAATTCTGTTGCCACCACATTCTTCCTCACCAGGACCTCATCAACAATACCCTCTCTCATCAGAACCTGACCCTCCAAGTCTTGTAACTCCCCTATTAAGGTAGCCTTATGACTGTCAATACAACCAAAAACTTCCACGTTCCACTTCTTGAGATCTTACTTCAAAGCCTTAAATTTGCCTACAAGAATGAAACTAGGAGTACCTATGAACTGATAAGAAGACCACCAATCACAAACCTTATCAACAAAGCCATCATTGCTAACCACATGTTTTCAAACCTGAAGTACCGACGACCCCTGCGAATATCACCACAATCTAACATAATGGAGAAATGATCCAAGCAAACCCGACTCAACTGTTTCTGACACAAGTCTGGAAAGTGTGCTTCCCAAGAAGGAGAGACAAGAAACCTATCCAATCTTGACCACTCCCTGTTATTGGATCATGTGAACTCACCTCCAACAAGAATAAGGTCCATGAGATCCAAATCAAACAAAAATTCAGCGAACTCCTCCATAGCCAAAGAAGTACGATGGTTCCCCGATCACTCCCTAGAAAAGCAGGTGATGTTAAAGTCCCCACCCATACACCACGGCACATCCCATAAACAATATAAACCCGATAATTCTTACCAAAGTTTTCTCCTTTCTCTATCCATGTTAGGCCCATAAATGCCTACATAAGCCCACTCCCACCCATCTACTACATTTTTTAAAAGACATGCAATCGAGAAAGTCCCAACACATTCCTCTTTTGCCTCCACCACTCTTTTGCCCTACATTAAAAGTATGTCCCCTGATGCTTCGGAAGAAGCCAAGTAGGATCATCCCGCATACGAACAGCCCCACAAATTACAAATAAATCTTCTATCAACAACTCGCATTTTGTTTCTTGAAGACAAACCGCATCAACCTTCCACATTCACAATAAAGATTTAACGTGAAGGCATTTTGTTAAGCCCTTGCACATTCCAAGAGAGGATCTTTGGTTTCATGGACACAAGTTAATTCCCCTCCCCTTCATTCTAACCCTTCCGCCACTCCCCTCCTTCACTTCATAGTTTATAGAGCACTACAATCTTTTGAGCTCCCTATCTCTCTTGGTGGCGGACTTCGATCTACTATCTTCAATAGCCACAACCAAGGCCCTGAATTGCTCTTCAAAGCCAATACAAGACACCATAAGAAGCTTGTAGCTCCTCCACTTTCTTGAACACCCAATCTGAAATAAACCGCTCTAAATTGGGACTAGGAGGGAACATTCATATTGTGAAAGGTGATTTTTTTTTTTTTTGATAAGTAAAAATTTATTAAATAAATAAAGGAGGCAAATGCCTATTACAAGAAACCTCATGGCCAATCAATATTGTGAAAGGTGATGTTATGCAGGTCTTTTGTGAATTTCACTCTTTTCAAAAGTTTGAAAAATCTCTTAATACGACGTTCATTGCTCTCATTCCCAAAAAACACGAAACTTCGATTATTGAGGATTTTCGCCTTATAAGCCTAGTTAGTAGTATATACAGGATTATTTCAAAGGTTCCTATCAACCAATTAAGCCTTGTGTTGGAACATATTATTTCTAAACCTCAGAACGCATTTATTCGTGGGAGACAAATTCTTGACTCAGTGCTCATTACAAATGAGTACTTGGACCATAGATTGCAAGAGGGTGGCGCAGGTATCCTTTGTAAGCTTGACATGGAGAAGGCCTACGACCATGTAAACCGAGAATTCCTTTTATACCTGCTTGGGAGGCGTGCCTTTGGTGATAGGTGAATCTCTTGGAGTCATTGTATTTCTACTACTCGGTTCTCAATTCTAGTTAATGAGTGAATGGTACACCTACTGGTTTTTTTTTTTAGCACTCGGGATTTGCGGCAAGATCATTTATCTCCTCTTTTGTTTGTTATAGTTATGAAGGCTCCAAACGGCTGATTTTGAGGAAAGGGTGAGGAATTTGTGGACTTCCTATTCTTTCATGGCTCCTCAAGTTTCATTATAGCAAAAAAATTTAAAACCCTAAAGCTAGACCTAAAGGGGTGGAATATTGAGGTGTTTCAGCACACGGATGAGCAAAAGTGTCTTCTTTGGGAGGAGTTAAGTTCTCTTGAAGATGGAGAAAGAAAGGGGGGGTGGTAATGAAGCCTTCCCTTTGAGAAAGGTTGAGGCGGTGGCGACTAATAGAAGAAATATCTTGGAGGCAAAAATCCAGGTTGACATGGTTGAAGGAAGGAGATAAAGATACCAGTTTCTTCCACAAAATGGCTAACTTACATAGGCGGTACAATGCCATTGAGGTTCTCCAATTGGTTAACACAGTGTTTCATTCCCAATAGAAGATCCAAGATCATATCGTGAGCTATTATGAAGAGCTTCTCAAAAAGACGGAGGAATGGTGGCCGAAGGTGGATGGTTTGGCTTTTGACCAGTTGGATGATGGTGTTGCAAGCTAGTTGGAGAGATTGTTTAAGGAAGATGAAGTGCATCAAGTGGTGCGTATGATGGGCAAAGACAAAGCCCCGGGTCCCAATGGATTTACTATGTCAAGCTTTCAAGAGAGTTGGGAGGTGGTTAAGGATGATGTGATGCGGGCATGAGTTCCACCTTAGTCAAAAATTTGAGAGATCTCTTAATGCCACCTTTATTGCTCTAATTCCTAAGATGGCGGGAGCAATGGAGTTGAAGGATTTTCATCCAATAAGTTTGGTTGAAGGGATGTGTAAAATCATTTCGAAGGTGCTTGCACGTCATATGAAGTTGATAACGGACAAAATAATCTCTAAACTGCCAAATGCATTTGTTCGGGGCCACTAAATCTTGGATTCAGTATTGATAGCAAATGAGTGTTTAGACAGTCGGTTAAGGGATGGTCTTCCAAGAGTGCTTTGCAAGTTGGAAATGGAGAAGGCTTATGACCACGTGAGTTTGGACTTTTTGCTTTATATGTTGAAGAGATGTGGTTTTGGGGAGAGATGGTGTGGTTGGGTCTCTCATTGTGTTTCGACCGCTCACTTCTCCATGTTAGTGAATGGCAAGCCATGAGGTTTTTTTTTTTTCGAGTTTGAGGGGTTTGAAACAAGAGGACCCGTTATCTCCATTCTTATTTGTGGTAGTAATGGAGGCATTGAGTAGAATGGTAGATGTTGTCGTCCGGGGAGGCTTTCTGGCTGGTTTTGCCGTGGGAAATCATAATAACGGATTATCCGTCTCCCATTTATTGTATGCGGATGATACTCTAATTTTCTGTGATGCGGACAACGGGCAAATCCAAGCCTTAAAGGCTGTACTATTGTGTTTTGAGGTGGTCTCAGGTCTCGAGGTAAACTTAGAAAAGTCGGAAATGGTTCCGGTAGGGAAAGTGGCAAATATCAACCACTTAGCCGAGTTGTTGGGGTGTAAGGTGGCTGCATTACCATTGAGGTACCTTGGACTCCCTTTGGGAGCTTCTTTTAAAGCAACAACTATATGGGATGGTGTAGTAGAGAAGGTGGAAAAACGTTCGTCAGGGTGGAAGCGGCTTTACCTCTCAAGAGGGGGGAGGTTAACTCTCATCAAAAGTACCATCTCCAACCCCCCCCACACTCTCTCTCTCTCTCTTTCCTATACCAATGGGGGGTGACCAATCGAATTGAAAAACTTTTTAGAGAATTCTTGTATGGGGTTTGGGAGAAGTGCACAAATTTCATCTAGTGGGATGGCCCAAAGGAGGTGGGTGGTTTAGGGATGCGTAATTTGATCACTTTTAATAAAGCACTATTAGGGAAGTGGTTGTAGAGATTCCACTTGGAAGATGACTCATTGTAAAGAATGGTTGAGGTGGGGAAGTATGGAAGTGAATGGGGTTGTTGGAGCACTAAGGAGGGTTGGGGGCCATATGGAGTGAGTCTTTGGAAGTTCATCTGGAAGAGGTGGGAGGGGTTTGCAACACACAAATTTTAAGGTTGGTGATGGTACAAGAATCAATTTTTGGCTTGATAAATAGTGCGGAGAGATGGCCCTACATGCTCTGCTTTTCCAAGAGTTTTCGGCCTAGTGGATAACCAACATGCCGTTGTATCCGATGTGTTGTGTCGTAATAATGGCACAATGTGTTGGAATCTGATTTTTTCAAGAAATATTCAGGATTGGGAAGTGGATGAGGTAGCACATTTTTATAGCTTCGTCTACTCTTGGCAGGTTGGAGGTATCGGGAGGGATAGAATGAAGTGGACACACTCCGGAAACAATAAGTTTTCAGTCAAGTCTTTCTTTGCAAGACTACCAGCCGGTGGCGTTCCCTTCGAAGGCCATATGGAGAGCTCCGGCGCCACCTAAAGTGGTTTTTTTCATGTGGACAGTGGCTCTAGGTACCATTTTGACGGCTGACAACCTAAGGAAAAGAGGGGTGATTGTAGTGGAATGGTGCTACTTGTGTAAGAAAAGTGGGGAAACTACCAATCACATTTTTCTACACTGTGATGTGGCAAGAAATCTATGGGATGGACTACTTAGGAGGGCTGATTTGTCTTGGGTCATGCCCAAGAATGTTGCGGATCTCCTAGCATGCTAGAAAAAGTACATCAATGCGCTGAAATGGTGGTGGCATGGTGAATGATCCCTTTATGCTTATTATGGTGCCTATGAATCGAAAGAAATGAGAGATGCTTCAACAATAAAAAGAGGACTATGAGATAAATCTGGAACTTTTTTGTATCCTCTTTGGTTTAATGGTTTTCTACTATTGTACTAAAGGGAGGGAATGTTAATGAATTTTTGAGTTCTTTTCAGCTTGCTAGAGTGTAACTAGGTGTCTCTTTTGTATACTCCATGTGTACATGGGCTTTGCCTAGTTGCTTTCATCAATAAAGACTATTACTTATAAAAAAAAAGTTAGGAAGGCTCTTAACCAGATGGTGAAGGCCATTGTTGATGGAAGTTTTTTATCTGGTTTCCAGGTGGGTAATGACACTAGTAGCTCTATTATCATCTCACACTTTTTATTTGCAAATGATACGTTCACAAAAGAGTAATGGCACTACGAGCACGGTTACTATGTTTTGAAGTAGTGTCAGAGCTCAATGTGAATCTTGGTAAGTCCAAGATGGTTCCAGTGGGTATGGTCCCAAATATCCTCAGCTTAGCAAGCTTTTGAGATTGTAAGGTGTCCTCTTTACCAATGAAATAAATATATGAGCCTTTCATTGGGAGCAACTTTTAAGGCTAGAGTTATATGGGATGGGATTGTGGAGAAGATAGAGAAAATGTTGGCTAGTTTAAAACGGGTGTATCTATCAAAAGGGGTCATCTTACCATTATTAAGAGCACTCTTACTAACCTCCCTACATTTTTTATCTTTGTTTCCTATGCCTGGAAGGGTGGTAAACAAGATTGAGAAACTCCTTAGGGCATTTTTATAAAGGGGCATGGGGAAGGAGAAAAAATTCATCTGGTTAAATGGAAGACAGTATGTGCTCCAGTTGTGCATGGGGGGTTGGGAGTGTGTAACTTGATAACTTTTAATCAAGCTCTATTGGGAAAATGGCTATAGAGATATCACTCGAAGGGAGGGAGTCACTATGGAAAGAAATTATCGACACTAGATATGGAGCTGCTTGGGGGAGTTGGTGCTCTAACGAAGTGAGGGGTTATGGGGTGGGTTTATGGAAGTTTATAAGGAGGGGTGGTCATGCTTTGTAAAACATATTCGCTTTGTAGCCAGTGAGGGTAATCGAATCAGTCATTGGTGGAACGTGTGGTGTGGAGATCACGCATTGAAGAGGGATTTCACATCTCTATCTAATTGCAGCTAATAGGGAGGCTTCAATGGCGAATTTGCAGCTACTTTCTCATGGTTCTCATCAATAGAATATTGTTTTTAACAGAGATTTCCACGATTGAGAATTATCTATTGTATCAGATTTTTTTAGTCTACCATATTCCATGCGGACCCCTATGGCACAACGTGATAGATTGAAGTGGAGGTCTAATAACCACAAAAAATCTACAATTAAGGCATACTATAAAATTTGTCAACACAAGATCATACTCCATTCCCTTGGAGGAATATTTAAAGGTCTTATATGCCTTCTAAAGTAGCATTTTGTGTATGGAATGCCACTCTTAGAAAGATTTTGACCACGGACAATTTGAGGTAGAAGGGATATGTAGTGATGGATTGATGTTATTTGTGTAAAAAGAATGGAGAATCTGTGGGTCACCTATTACTACATTGAGGTAACAAGGGTGTCGTGGGATGAGATCTTTCAAAGAGTTGATGTTGCTTGGGTCATGCCTTTGAGGATGGTGGATCTGTTGGGTTGTTGGAGGAAGTTGCAAAGCTTTCCTCAAGTCGTAGTAGCGTGGAAGATGATCTCGTTGGGTCTCATGCGGTATATTGGTCGGAAAGGAATGCTCATTGCTTTGAAGATAAGGAACGCACAATGGCGGAGCTGAAGAATTTTTTTTCTCCACACTTATTTGGTTTTCAACTATTGTATAAAATGGGGATAATGTTCATGATTTCTTGTTTTTAATTTATCGCTCTTAGAATATATTCAAGTGTTTTTTTGTATACTTCATGCATACACGGATTATGCCTATTTCATTCATATCAATAATATTTATCTTACTTGTATAAAAATAAATAAATAAATAAAAAACATGTGTTTACTAGCTAGGATATCATCACTCTCTTAGAGATGTAAAATAGGATTATCTTTCAGGAAAAGTTGTTCCATTCAGCATGAAAAAAATCTTAAAGTCCTAGCAGTGCATCTTCTCAATAAGTTGTTCCGATCATATCCAAAGTCCCTATAGGGGCCGTTCATAACAATTGGCTGAAGTTGAATTGTGTACAAGTCCCAACATTAATCAGAGACAAGATTTAATCCCCCCCAAAAAAAATCCTTTTATTTGATACCACATTTGACTCAAGTGGTTGGGATGGGTCTCAGTTCAAGTCTTAACAAGAATGAAAAGGATGCCCTTTTATCCTAAAATTTGGCGTCTGAACAAAACTTTGACAAAGAATTTTCAGTTATTCAGGAAAAAAATAGCTAAAGAATCAAGATGTCCAGTAAATTTCAGTACCAACCAAAATGGAAAGGAACACATCTAAACACATATACATCTATATTATACATGAAACATTAACATTGTTTAATCAAAAGCTTACCGATACCAATACGTTCACCAATCCGTAGATCCTCCCAAGGAATTTCCCATTCTGCAACTTCCCCCAGCACTGGATTAGTACCCTCACCTTCAGCATTAGAAGCAATGAAGAGACCTGTGTTGGCTGCTTCCGTTAGTTTCATATCAGATTCTTTGCCCAACTCAATGTCATCAAAATCTCTTCTAATCTTGTCCGGAAAGCACTGTTGATCATCATTGACTAATGCAATATTACACTGTCCTTGGCAAGAGTCGGCTGCAGTGTCATGCGGAGGTCTAACAACCATTTCAGCATTGTTAAGAGTATCCGTATTTACACTTGTAGCATCAGCACGGAAGGGGTCATTACTTCCACGACCAACAAGCACAAATCCCTGAGTTGTAGGTTCAGAGGGCAACGAAACATCAGACATAATGGAATTTGTCTCCAATTCTTTCGATTGATTGGATAACCTCTGCGGGGATAGTTTTTGTTTCCTATCACAATTGACATTGTTCAGAGGCTCCATTTCAGAATTGGGTACAAGGGACTGCTCCAGATTTGACAAAAACTTATCAGGTTCACATTGAACCTCATTGTCTACATTTTTTGCATTCACCAGATCACTTTGTCCAACCACCTTCTGTTGACTCAGATCATGTGGATTTATGTCTGAAAACAAATCTGGTGGAGGCGATGCGCCACTCTCTAACAGAACAGCATGTAGTTTCTGAGCAAACTCTGGGTTCTTGGCTGCACTGATTACATATTTTGAAACATCCTTAACTTTCTTTTTCTGTGCTGATGATGGTTTTCCATATGTGCCAGATGAGCTTTCACATGTATTCTGCAGTGATGGAAGAAGCTTGCCCCATTGATTTTCAAATCTCTCAGTTTGATTTTCTTTTGTTTGCACGCCTACAACTGAAGCTTCAGCTGACTTTGAACCAACAATTTCAAAAACTCTATCAAGATCAGGTGGTACCAGCATTCTAGTTCCTTCATTATCCATCAAACACACATCGGTGGGTATTCCAATGACATCTGCATAGCTCCTTACATCATAGACAGGATTTGGGAGCTGACTGCTTGGTACTTCAGCAGGAATTAGGGTACCAGGAGCACCCATGAGATCAATTATATATTCACTGCATCAAATCAACAAATAATTATGCCAATCATTAATCATTCCCTAAAATATCTTAATGTTTGTTGCATATTCAAATGTTACACAGCACATATCCATGAAATGGAAGGAGAAATTAAAAAGAAAAAAAAAAACAGAGCATGTCTCACATCACGTCTACATAACTATGAAGGAAAACTTTTTTGATAAGTAACTATAAAGGAAAACTAAAACCCAAAAACTAAAGCCGAGTTAAGAATCTAAAAACAGATTACTGCGTTAAATATATACTACTGACAGATTACTGCATTAATTCTCATATGCAAGAAAAATAAATTACTCTTGTTTCAAAATTTAAGAGAACTACAGTATGTGAAATGTCACAAGGAATTCATGTTCGTTACAAACTAATACTACTTTTGAAGTGTGCATCTGCAAAGGTTTGCAGCCATTATCCGAAATATAGATGTTACCATCGTATAGGTTACTAGGTATGCTCAACCTGTGTCATTTACCCCCTTCCTTTACTTTTTTTAAGCCTAAGACGAAAATTTCTAGAAAATAGAAGTAGACCTCACACAACCGTAACCCCTGCATCATCCCCAACTCAATGAACGCAGGTTTCCATGCCAAGCCCCTTGTACAGCCCAGTAGGAACTTTACAAGCACCGTTTGCAGTCCCACGTGAGAAATATTGACAGATAACAAAAATAAAAATAAAAACCTTACATGCATCACATATGCAAAAAGCCAATTTAAAGTGCCCATATCACAAAATTGACTTAAACATAACTCAGAGAAATTTTGTACTTGTAGCATTGAAAAACTATGGAGGTTATCACCTTCCATCATCCATTTTGATGAAGTTCACAGCTCCATCATCAGTGCCTGTATAGTAGCTTCCTTTGACCAAAGTACATGGAAGATTAATCCTATCCGCTAGTACCTAGCAATGCAAGCATCATATAAATAATTTCTAAACTAAAGGTAACAAAAAGAAGGAATATTTTCTAAATAAAAGAAGGCAGTGGAAATTAAGCAATGAAAATGTCTGAGGTGGGTTAAAGGGTACATGATTTTCTTCTTCAAAATACATTTAAGGTAAGGTAATTCAAAAGATGATTAACCTTAAATAGCAAGGCCCTATGGCGTGAAAGTCCAACATCAAGACGTCCAAGGGGAAGAATAATTGTGTTTAGAGAATTCCGTAACTCATAGCTCCTTGTGTTCCATCTTCTCAACATTTCATCAGCATCAAGTACCACACCACCCATTCTATCAACAACAAGATTGGCAATTTTCTGAATCAAACAACTTAAAATCTGGCCCTGTTCAGAAACTCGACACTCTTTGGATATGGTACATGCTATCTTCTCAAGCTTTTGAAGTTCAAGATCAACCAAGCGATTTATGATAATAACTTCATAGTCAACATTATCTGAAATGGATATTGCTTGAAGATCCACCAACAAAGGCATCTTCCCTTGTGTGTCCAGCTTTGAGGTAATGCCATATACATCATAAAACCCATCCATCAATTTTTCATGATAACTTACTACATTATAGTTCTGCATGAAAGGAAAACGGAAATTTATTAGAAAAATTTCTCTCCAGTTAAAACCAATAAGAATCTGCACGAAATTAGCTATAAACATTTAAAATATAGAATATAAAAATATTATCCGGCTGAAAACATAGGAAATTCAGCACAAGATATCTGTCTTTCAATACCAAAATTTCATTATCTAAGTTCCTAGAAAATAAGCCCTCCACTAAAATGGTGTAATTCAGCTATTTCACTCCACAGTAGGAGTTCCCTGGATTACCTGATACACAGTTCTGGCAGGCAGGTGAAATATTGTATTTAAGGTTTACTCCTCAAAGAAGTGTCCAAAGGGACCTACCTTATTGTGGTCCATGTCATAAAGAATTAAGCTATTTCAATTTTCACTTACTAAAGACAAGGAACTCATTACCGCAACAATATAGAGCGCCAGAATACTGTTTCTTTACTTTTCCTCAATTTCTCATCCACAAAGTTGAGGGAATAGAAAAAGTGAACAATGATCTCATGAAAATCTTGAAAACTAGATCAAGATAAAACATGGTCCATAAGGCAAAACAAGAACACGAGAGTAATCAACTACAGGTAATTGTACAAAAATATACATAACCAAGACCAAGAAAACAGCTTCAAAAGGTGGATACGAAATACAAGGAAACAAGTAATTAATTTTAACTTCACTCGCCATAGTTTGCAAAAGAATTTGAATTTTTCAAGTAAGGTAAATGATTACCATTGTATAAACAAGGCACCACAAATCAAAAATCAAGCCACCCCTCCTCATCCGAAACTCACAGAGCATCCTACCAACACTAATGCACCAAAGTCATGTACCTAACAAGAAAGTTTCACAAATGCCAACGGTATAGCGTACACCTTTAACATAGTTAACGAAATGATCCAAGAATAAACGCAAGTAGATGGTACCCCATCTAGAAGACAAGATCCACAGAATTTACAAACAGACCTAATTTGCTCCAATTCAGAAACAACTGCAAAAAGAACGAAAATGGAGAATTTTGGGAATCAGAGGTCATGGCCTACCCAATACCGAAGCGAAGAAAACTTAACGAGGGCTTGACTGTCAGAGACGGGAGCGGAGCACCCAAGGCTAATCTGCTTGGCGGCATCGATCTGCGCCGTTTCGGAGTCCTCGCGCGCATCGGGGTCGGACGCGCTAATCGCTAGGGCCAACTGCACCTGAAACTCCTCCTCCATGAAATTGAAATCCACGCACCCATCACCACTAACAACGCCATCCCCAGCCGTCCGATCGACGACTGACTCATCGGCTCCGATTCTTCCCATTGTGGCGGACCCAGATGCCGTCGAAGACGGCCCCGAAGAAGAAGAAGAAGAAGAAGCGGGGGTATTTGGCCTCGGACTCGGACTCTGAGTGGGGCTCGGGTTCGTTGTGGGTCGTGTCTCGGCCAATCTCTGGTGTTCATTAAGTCCACCACCGATGTGAAGCTTTCTGAGTATATGCTTCATTTTGGACATCGATCATCTAAGGAACAGAGACTCTCTCTCTCTCTCTCTCAGCATAAAGGGTTCTCTCTTTTCTCTGTGTCTCAACTGGCCTAACCTACGCCCACCAGGCACAAAGCAGATTCGCTTAACCTGCGCACCCTTCTTCGTCAAGCTACCACAACTCCAAAGACTAAAAATTAACGGCTCACCAATTCCCTCCGATGCATTCATTCTATATTGTCTATACCCAAAACCCCATATAATTAATTAATTAATTCTATAAACCAATCCATAAAATAATAAACAATATAAAATATCCATCCATAAATATATCTATACATATAACATCAAGTCAAATATAATATTTATATTTATAATTATATAATAATCGCAATATCATAAATATTGTTAAATAATCTTAGCGACTTATAGAATTATTTTATTTTCAAAATCGATATGAAGAGCATACCATACACATAATTTATCTCGTTTATTTTTATAAATGAGATTGAGATGAAATCAAATGAGTTAAAATTAAAATCAAAAATTTGATAAAATATTATTATAATATATTTTTCAATATTATTTTTATTTTAAAATTTGAAATTTTTATTTTATTTTATATAAAAATTTTGAAAAAAAATTAATAATTAAATAACATGAGATGAGATGAATTAAAAAGAATTGAGAAAACAAACCAAACCTTAAATAATAAACTATATAACCCATTGTAAGATTTAAATTTTAAAACTTGTATTTTAAATTAAATCATGTTACAAGAATAGTATATAGATATCAACAATGTTATATATAGTTGTAGAATGTATAAATATTATGTAATCATTTTAAAAAAGAGTGAATTTATTATTAAAATATTAGTTTTTTTTTATCTTATGAGATACATATTTACTTAATTTTTTCAAATTGATTATGCGATATTTGTATATTCTATTTATAATTATAAATATTTTTTTATAGATATAAAATTTTAAAATTATGGTATTCAAATCGAAAGAACGGAGAAAATTTTGAGAAATGGATGATGCACTATTGGTATAAAAAAATTAAAATGAGAATTGAAATGGAAAAGATAGAAAAAATAAGAAAATGGTACGTCTTTTTTTTGGAAAATAGAAAATGGTACATCTTTATTTGCCGGTTGGGACAGGAATTGGATAGATCTATGGCTGTACATAAATGACAGAAGGAGAGAGAGAGAGAGAGAGAGAGGGTTGTGTTGAGACTTGCTTAGCTGTTCAATTGACTTGTACTTTTAATTCTATCACCTTTCCTTTTTTGACCTTTTCAGGACGCAACCAAGCCCAATTGGTATTATTTTTTTCTTGTCCTTTTTTTTTTTTTGTTGGTGTGTTCTATTATTTAATCCTACTGATTTCCCATCCTATTTTTTTAATTATTTAAAAAATTAATTTTCAAATTTTTAATAAAAAATTATAGATCTATAATCATTTATACAATTATATTTTAAATAATAGATATTTTTATAAAATAATTTATAAAAATAATATTATTTTATATAAATATCTTTATTTTAAATAATAATATTATATACAGTCTTAAAATATATAAATTTTGAACACTCTTTTTGAAAAAAAAAAAAGTTTATTATTAAAAAATAAATTTTCATAGATCTTAAATTTACCCATTTTTTTATAAAGAGTGAGTGGGATATATATATTTTTTATAACTGTAAATATCATTTTTTTAATTTTAAAATATAATTTTATAAAGATTTATAAAAATGATATGCATGTATCATTACTCCATTTTAACTGCATGATACAGGCCTTTGAGTGGAAGAAAAATAAGAAAGAAATGATACATATGAATAATTCTATTTAAAATCATTTAAAACCGCAAGCCATCCAAGGGTCATAACACATGGATAAATTTCAAAATTATTTTTTAAATTAAATTATGGCACATATATAATACGTGGTATAAAAGTCTTTTACTAGCACTACTCGAGTTCATAGACATGATACAAGAGAGAATTGGAGTATATTCCCTAGATAAACATGTAAATTTTATTGAGTGGGATTTATCACCTTTTTTTAACTTCTCACAATCAGTCATAATATTATTTATTTGAGATCTTATTTGCTTTTTTAGTACCGCAGTTTTGGAGTATTTTACTTTTTATAGGTAAAATCCTCTAGTTTTTAGTTTTTATCAAATTTTATTGTAAGATTTATTGATTAGATCAATGCATTCTATTTAAAATATGTTTCTAAATTAATTGTTTTTAGCTTGACCTAATAATTTTTGTTAATTTTTTTTTCTTATTTATTTATCTTTCTAGAGTTGACATCTTAAAATATATTTTTATATGATTTGCGCATTGTTTAAAAATACAAATCATTGGTTTGCGCATATTTTTATATATAATTTTTTTGACATTTTAAAATATTTTTTTAAAAATACAAATAAATCACAAAATTATTTAAAAATACTTACTTAAAAATCATGTAAACAAAAATTTTTAAAAAAATTAAAAGCGGAATGCAACGGAGATCCCAAAATCAAGATCCCGAACATTTTCCATGTAAAAAAGTGGGTTTCATAAAAGAAATTTAAGTTTTTCATACTTTTCATGATGGGATCCACTTTTTTATTAAAAACATTGCGTGAAATTTGAACATTTGAGACTTGTATTTCCATTGAAAAACATAGAATAGGATAATTAATCCAAATTGATTGTATTTTGATTGATGTTGTATTGGGACTCATCCCATTTTCTTATACCAATTTCCTTTATACTAATGAAAAACAAGCATTTTCCAAGAAAATAAAAAAGAAAATTCAAATAAGGTACATTGTTTTTCTGGATAATAATCTACCGGCTTAATATATGAGATTAGGTTGAAATTCTATAGTTTCTGCAAGATTATGCTGACTACCACTTCAATACTTAAAATGGCGGGTCTTTAAAAAGCCATTGCAACAACCTATCCCCTGGTCAAGGTGATTAGGGTCAGTTTTGGAAACTGAAGATAGGGATACTTGTAATGAGAGTTTGATACCATTGCCGGATCTGATCCGATCTCGGAGATCTTTTAAGTTAACCAAGAGCAACCTTCGATGAGTTTGATGTTCCCTTGCTTTGACTCATCACCACTGCTGCCGCCACCGCCATCAACAACAAACCTGACTATACTATTTCCAAATAGTTTGTTGAGGAGACGAGTTATAGAGGCAATTTTGTAAGATTCAGGGAAAGCTTGGTAGAAGATTATCCTGCTCACCACCATTAATCATTACTAGTTTCTTAAGACCTCTTCTGTTCTCCTTTTTCTTTGTTTTTATTCCTAAACACGATATCCTTCTCTACTGAAAATACTCTGGAAGTGCCCTTTCTTCTATGACTCTCAAGCCCTCCACTTTTTTGTCAGGCACTCTTCATCTGATCACATTTTTTCCAGTCTCAATATAATAGAATAGCAACCAACTTACTTTGTTCTGTACCAATATCGATTCTAATCCACTTTTCTTTTTTTCTTTTCTTTTCTTTTCTTTTTATATTCCGATCCGCGAGCAGAGCAAATGAACATTAATCCAATCTTGGCTTTATGAATTAAGAACCACAATTAGCATTTTTTTTTCATTTAAGTTTTAGCATCTGGATTCTGTTTGCTATTGGCTAGGTCCCTAGAGGACAAGAACAAAGCAATATGAATTGCGACATTCCATTCGAGTTGCAATTAGCAACTATTGTTATTTAGGAAAGCTGATCATCGATATTGTCTTATGAAAATGAATGTCACCAGCTGTAAAGGACTTGTATAAAGAAGGAAATTTATTTACAAACGAGGGAGAAGAATATGGTTTCATCGAGAAACCTTGGAGCACGGAGCATGGTACTGAAGACTAAGCAGTGGCTGCTGCTGCTTCTTCATCAACTTGTGATGCTGGGAGAAGGGTGCAGACGAGGTTGCGGTCACCATACACATTGTCTACGCGTCCTGAGATAACAGCGCATAAAGAATTAAGCCTCAAGTAAAATTAAGAGCACCTACAGCAGAATGCATGCATTCTAAAGAAATGTTTACTTCAGGCAACAGGTTAAAATCAAGCATTAAGGTTTGTCATCATCTCTAGGAGTTGGAACTTTTGATAACCATCGACTAAGTAGATTGTCGTAAAATAGTTACAATAGATGTTGAAAGTGAATGGAATCAGTATAATATCATGCATATTAATTGATAAGGTATTTTTGTAGTTGCTTAAGAAAACTCTTTTAAAGTACTTTTGTCTAATAGCAGGTCAGTCCACAAGGATACCAGTTCATAGATAAGAAAGGGAATAAAAGATGGGGAAAGGCATTAAACAAAAATATTTCAGAATTATAATATTAAAAAAAGATGGAAGTTGATACCTGTAGTAGGCCAGAACTTCGCACCACGGAGCCAAGAAGCAGGGAAGGCAGCATATTCCCGAGAATATGGTTTTGTCCAAGCATCTCCCATTAGTATGGATGGTGGATGAGGAGCTCCCTGCACTCGCAATTGTTAGATAATTGCTCTTGAAGTTCACATATTAAATTCTATCTATACTTATCAAGATGCATCCAGAATCATGCAAAGATAAAGATCAAAATTAAATTGGGTGTCTGCTTAATTTAAAATTTGAGAGACATCTAATAGCAGGATTGGAAAAAAATTAGCTATTTCACCTTCAGGACATTGTTGTGGATATCAGCTTTTCCATTCTCAACCAGAGCAATTTCTTCTCTTATAGAAATCAAAGCATCACAAAGCCTGTCTAACTCAGCCTGCAAAAGATTTCAAATTTACTTAAACATGAAAAACAAAAGAGAGGATAAGGGTGGTATGAAAGAGAAAGGACCCCCTCAAGGGCATACCTTGCTTTCACTTTCAGTGGGTTCAATCATGAGTGTGCCTGGAACTGGCCATGACATTGTTGGTCCATGAAACCCATAGTCCATTAGACGTTTGGCAATATCTTCGGGCTCTATCCCAGCGGTAGTCTGCAGAAATGCTTTTATTATTGCTCTCAAATCAGAAACAGTAGACAACTATTAAAAAACAACAAATAAAACTACCTTGAAGCCTCTTAAATCAACAATGAATTCATGGGCAACTGTTCCATTGACACCACGGAAAAGAACGGGATAATGGTTCTGCAGAAGCCAAAGCAACATACTACCATGAGAAAACTGGGAAAAATGATTGAAACTTTAACTGCAAAAAAGAGTAATAACTCAAAACCTAAGTTTTCTAACGCACATATGGGTTCTATGCACTGGTCACACACATCTTATTTAAGAAGTAATACAATCATCTGCCACATTATCATGGAATTTGCTAGGGAAACAAATGACTGTTGTTCTTCTTGTCAGACAGACATGGCCAGAGCATAGAACTACCCAGTTTTATAACACATAGTGATTTTCCAGACGCCTGGCATAGAAGGAATAAGAAATAATCTGGAACCTCCAAACGTTTTGCCATGTAGTTGGCATTCAGAATTGCTATCTTTGATGCGTCGGTGAGTCCCTTAGACCCCATCATCACTATATATGTGTACGATATTGGCAAGATAAGTGCAGAGCCCCAAGGCGCAGCAGAAATTGTACCGAGTGGCTGAGGCTTGTCTGGGGCAGGTATTCCAGTTGTGGGTACCTTAAAAGTAAACCACAACAAGATTAGAGATTGAAAAAAAAAAAAAAACGAGAGAAAACATAGCCCAGTAAATAAAGGATTGACAAGAGATAGCCATAGCAGCAGCGTGCGTAGATAATAATCACCAAAGTGTGACTTGATTAATGGGGAGAGCTCAAGCTCTGACTATTCATTCATACAAGTGAGCACTCATGCATACATATGTATGTGCAAATATAAGCCTCACAAGTATGTACAAGTTTGTAAGTGCAAGTGCAAGTGGATAAGTGTATGAAGTTATTAAATGAAAAGATCAATACCACAGGATGTGATGGCAAAAATGGTGCCAAATGCTTCTTCACACCAATTGGACCCATGCCAGGACCACCTCCTCCATGAGGAATGCAAAATGTTTTATGGAGATTGAGATGGCAAACGTCAGCTCCAATCCAACCAGGGCTTGTCAGTCCCACCTAGGAGGATAAGAAGATTCTTTAGATTTAATTTGAAAGTAAACCAATATACTCCCAAGAGAAATTGAATGCATACAAAGAAACTGAAATGAAACAGCAATTGCCTAGTGAAAACCCGGGGAATATGAATTGATTCAATTGAAGAACTGAAACATCGGCCAATATAAAAAACACGAACATAAAGCTATGTTTTGCGAGACTATTTGAATGCAAGAAAATAGAAGATGAATTTAGACAATTCAAGCAATAGTTGATATTTTTTACTGGATTGTGTACTCAATGGATAACATTGAGACTCAAAGAAGATAAAGGGAATTGCAGACCTGTGCATTCATGTTAGCCCCATCCATGTATACTTGACCTCCATTGTCATGAATTATCTTACATATCTCATCAATACCTTCTTCATACACTCCATGCGTTGAAGGATATGTGACCTATAATGTCCAACAAAGCTAATGAATGTAGAGTAGAACAAAGTTCCCCATCTTTTTTAATCTTATTGAATAATATATGTGGTTTCCAACATAGGATGAATAATGAACTTACCATAAGAGCTGAAAGGTTGTCTCTATTAGATTCAGCAGCCTTCCTTAACTCTTCAACGTTAATGTTTCCCTTAGCATCAGTTCCAACAGAGACAATTTTCATTCCACACATAGCAGCACTAGCAGGATTTGTCCCATGTGCTGAAACAGGAATAATACACACGTTGCGGTGATGGTCTCCTCTTGCCTACAGTGTTTCATTAAGCAGAGTGGTCAGCATGATCAGTTGTTAGAATAATCCTTACACAATGTCCAATGACTTTAATTTTTTTTATAGGTTAAAGTAAAATTTTATTAAAATAATATTTGAATGTCCAGTGAGTTCAATTTTCAAGAGGAATTATGCAGGATGAGATCTAAGGAGTTTTCAATGTGCGGCAAAAAATTATGCAAGTTTGCTATTGCAAGATATACTATGATTAAATCTTCCCTTAATTTGCATATGCGACGAACATAACACTATACTATTATGCACACAAAAAACATATTTTAGATTGATAAGTGATTTCAATCATCATAATTGGTCACAAAAAAGAGATAAAAAGTTCCTAAAATGGTTGGATACCTTCAATATTTACTATGAAAAGCCCTAATGAGTAAGTCAGATATTCTGTTAAAATCAAAGTTCACAGAGAGAGAGAGAGGAGGGAGAAAGAGAGCAAAACTCGAAATTTAAGGTGTGCCTCACCCAGTAGGCATTTTAGGGGCATACATATATTAGTATTGAGTTAAGAGCTTCTACTTAATTAAAAATATTGAGACTTAAGAGCTTTTGGCTGAGCCTTTTAGGTGATTACTTTGAGTTTTGTGTTGAAAGTGAGCCTTAAAGAGAAAGCATCAAATTTCTCTTTTGTTTAATACAATCAGAAGAAAACCACATTTAAACGTGGTTGTTGTCACCATACCATATGATATGCACGGATAACCATCAGGCCAGCATACTCTCCAGCAGCACCAGCATTAGGTTGCAAGGAGAAAGAGTCAAACCCAGTGATGGTACACAATAGGTCGCCCAAGTTGTTGAACATTTCCTGGGAACCATTTTTCATCAAGACAAATTGTCAACTTGCTTGTTTATTTATAGAAACATACAACAAACTAATCCAGAATGTTTGGGTGAAGAAAACAACTGAACATTTTTTTTTTTCACAGTAAGTATTGTAACTACCTGATAACCCTGAGCCTGTTCAGTCGGGGCAAAAGGGTGAATATTAGCAAAGCTAGGCCATGTCACTGGCATCATTTCAGTTGTTGCATTCAATTTCATTGTGCAAGATCCCAATGGAATCATACTGTGGCACAGTGAAAGATCCTTGGATTGTAACTTATGAATGTATCGAAGCAACTCATGCTCAGTGTGATATCTATTTGATAAAACAAAACAAAAAACAAAAAAAGTCAGGATTTGTCCTGAATTGTCAACCATGCAAATACAAAGTTTCAGAATAGAGAAGTACGTGTTAAAGATTGGATGGGTGAGATATGGACTATCCCTTATTAGCCCAGATGGAATTGCAGTCTGAACCTCTGGTGCAAGAGACTCAGCTGTGAATGAAACCTGACAAATAAACATGAGTCTTAGATTGGGGAATCATAATCATCAATTGCAGACACCACCAAGCAAAAGAAGTAACAATACTCACAGGCTTGCCACCAGCAAAAACTTTGAGAAGCTTATCAACATCCTCCAAGGTGGTAGTCTCATCAAAAGAAACAGTGATCTAAAGGCAAGTACACCCAATTAATCTCATCGTGTAGACTTATAGGTAATTAATTAATTCAGCTGAGGGAATCCCACTCACAGTTTTTGGGTCTACAACCCGCAAATTCATCTCACTCTTGTAAGCAGCACCAGCAATTGCATTTGCATTAGCAACCTTAACAGCCACAGTGTCAAAGAAGGGATGTCCCTGAACTTCTGCTGTCCCAAGTTTCTTCAGTCCAAGGGCAAATGCACCAGCAAGACCATGAACGCGTTGGGCAATGACTTTGAGGCCTTCAGGTCCATGATAAACAGCATACATAGCAGCCATGTTTGCAAGCAATGCCTATATAAAACAGGACATATATTAAAACAAGAAAGCCAGCGCATTGAACGGGGAGACCCCAATTCTGTAATTGAGCCCAGCAAATATAAGACTTTTCATGTATCCTTATAAGCAGCCTCTACAGAAAATCAAAATGGAAATCAGATTAGATGATAGTCTAGTACCTGAGCGGTGCAAATGTTGCTGGTAGCCTTATCCCGACGGATATGTTGCTCCCTTGTCTGCATTGCCATACGCAGAGCAGGTTTCCCTGAAGAATCAACACTCACACCAATGATTCTCCCCGGCATCATCCTCTTGTACTCTTGGGATGTGGCTAGGAATGCTGCATGTGGACCTCCATACCCCATAGGAACCCCAAACCTCTGAGCTGAACCAACAACAATATCTGCCCCAAACTCACCTGGCGGCTTCAACATTGTCAATGCCAATAGGTCTGTTGCCATAACAACCTTAACCCCATGAGCATGAGCATTCTTAACAAACTCCCCATAATCCAAAATCTCACCCTCAGTCCCCGGATACTGAACCAGAACACCACAAACATCCCCGGATTTGTAATCAATATTCTTAAGATCTGCAGTTACAACTTTAAGATCGAAACCGTCAGCTCTAGTCTTACAGATATCAATAGTTTGCGGGTGACAGTTACTGGCAATGATAAAAGTCTTCTTCTTCCCTTTCTGAATATTATTACACATGGCCATTGCCTCAGCAGCGGCCGTTCCTTCATCAAGCAATGAAGCATTCGACATGGGGAGGCCAGTAAGATCCGTAATGAGAGTCTGGTAATTAAGCAAAGACTCAAGACGCCCTTGAGCTATCTCGGCCTGGTACGGTGTGTACTGCGTGTACCATGCCGGGTTCTCCATAATGTTCCTCAAAATCACCGGCGGAACATAGGTGTTATAGTACCCCATACCAATATACGACTTGAAAATCTTATTTTTTGAGGCCAGATTTTGCATATGATCAATCATTTGGCTTTCGGTTAGCCCCTCATCAAACTTAGAAAACTTCATTGATGAAATTCTAATAGATTTAGGAACGGTGGCATCGATAAGCGAATCAAGATTATCGAACCCACACAAGCTAGCCATTTTAACTTGGTCCTCTGGGGTCGCCGAATTATGGCGGCGTGGGAAAGTATCACTGGGTTTCAACGCCTCGACCGAGATAGATCGAGTTTGAGACCCAACACCGTGAGCAACATTACGCGCGAAATCCGATCTAGAGCTTCTACGTTCGAAAACATACGGTGTCAGGGACGAAACATACCTCGAGGGTGTGTAGGACACGGGCGACGGACTGTGCATCAGAGATCCGTTTTGGCGGTTCTGCTTGGCCTCTGAGACCAGGCGCCTCAGAATCGCTCGGTTCGCGAGGCGCCGAGCACGTTCCATGAATGAACAGAGAGTCGGAGAGAGAGAGTTTTGCAGAACAGAGAGAGAAACAGAAACAAAAGTAGCAAAATAGAATCGAAGTGGGGTTGGTGATACCAAAGAAAGTTGCAAACTCTCTCTTATATTTCTATGTTCGTTGTTCCATACAATTTGAGTGAGAGGATGGGGTGGTGAGTGGTTGATAAATATAGAAAATTCCCAGTACCAAGAAAAATGCAGATAAAACAAATATGATATTATAAGAACCAATACATTTATGAATTGTGAAAATCAGGAAAAAAAGAAAAAAGGATGGAAAATTAGTTCAGGATCTGGTGAAGAGATGGTGGGTGGGTGGTGGCTGACTGCGCAACTACAAGAGAAAAGGACAGATTAAAGGCGAAACAATCTGGTCTACAAAAATAAGAAAAACAGGGTAAATCTTAGCCAACCCTAAAGCAAATGAATGGAAGAAAATGAAGCAAATGAGATTGAGTTTCAATGGATCAAATTGCATTCAAGAAGGAAACGTCAATAAAATTTTGGAAATTTTCCTGTGAGGAACCTTTGAAGATTCTCTTTTTCCTTTGGTGGCAGATTCTCCTTCACACTCGGCTTATCTCTCTGTCGGACCTCACAAGCAACAAACAGTACATAAGAAAAAAACAAGGATTCAGATATATGTTTTTTAATTCCATATCATGAATTTTTTAAATCGGCCAATATTTATAATTGAGAACTGTTATATTTATAAAAAAAAATTATATAAAAAAAATTATAAATTAATATAATTTTATCGGATTTATTATGTCTATTTACAATAAAAATAATTGTTTAATTAAAAAATTATATTAAATCACAAAAATTTATAAAATTATATTTATATGATTTTAGAATAATTCCTTTTATAATTATCAGAGTTGGTTTTTCTAACAATTGACACATGCGTTACGATGAGTTTTATTTTTGTAATTATATATTAAATATTTAATATTATTCCATGTCAATAGACAATAACAATAATAATATCAATATATTTTTTTCTTTATTTTCATTTAAATTTAGAATTTTAAAAAAAAAAAAGAGAAAAATTGAATTGTTTTTGCCACGTGGGGAGAAATCTTTGGAGAACCATCAATGTCTGATTGAAATATTTCCATTCGTTTGTAGGAATATGGGGCTTCTGGATTGGTGGAGGGCAAAATTGACAAAAAGGGTCGGATCATCCTTGAGGATGACGAACGTGGCTGACATAGGAATCACCAGAGTTAGAGATTATTGATTATTCCACGAAAGTCCCAGACACACCACACTTCTACAGCCCTATCATACTGGTGGGACCGTTTGAATTGCAGTATTTTTGTTCATTTCTTAAACATTTTAGAGATTTTTTTCCCCCCCAAAGCTTTAGCATTTGAGTTTTAAAAAGTGTAATAAGATTTTTGTTGCAGAAGAATAAATCTTCAAATCCTTGTCTAAATTTGAAGATTTTAAGCGAAAAAATAGACACATAAAATGTCATGTCATACGATATTTGTTGCTTTTTTTAATATTGTCTCAAAATATTTATATGAAAAATAATATATATTCTAAATTTTACTTTATATATATATATATATATATATCTATCATTTTTTCGGTATATAAATATTTTTTATATTAAAAACGTACATAACACATGGAGTTTATGATATTTGATATTATTTATGGATTGTATGAGTCTCAACATTCGGCTCGCGTTTAGATTCATAAATGAAATAAGAAAAGTTAAAATAAGTTTTGAAAATTGAATAAAATATTATTATTATTTTAGAATTTGTTAAAGTTGAATTAAGATTTAAAAAAATTAAATTATTTATTATATTTTATGTGAAAATTTAAAAAAATATAATAATAAATTTTGAAAACAAACAATACCTAAAAACGAAAAAGTTATACATTGTACCTATAAATCTCCTAATTGCAAAAACATTTGGGATAAATAATTGTAGAAAATGGATCTTAAAAAATACAGGCACACATAATGAGGCTTAAGAGTATTAAAAGAATATTTACTTACTTCTATTTGATCCAACAAATTTACAAAAAGTATTTAAAAATGAAAAGCTAAAGGGGTTGTTGGGGGGAGGTTTCTAAACCGGTTAATTATGCTTCTAAACCGGTCATGGATTAATTAATACACACTTGAATCTTGGACTTTTTTTTAGTTGGTCAAAAGAGAGGAATATGCATATAGGGAATTAATTATGAAAAAGATAAAGCACATATACTCTTTAGTATTATATATATATATATTTCCCCACTTAATGTCATTTGGATCTCAGATCTCAATAGGTTTTAGAAGAGGAAGGAATCATTTTCATTGAACAACTAGTTGTTGGACATCAAAACTTGACCCCAATTCTCTATTTTGTGCAAGTATATATTCATCGAATCAATTGGTCATATCTTGGTACCCAAAATTAACAATTTGAATGTTGTTAGATTAAACTTTTAATCTTTGCGATCATAACAGCTTCTCTTTCATAAAATAAAATAAGTTTCTAAGAGCACTCTCAAACGAATAGATAAAATACTTATTTTTTTTAATAATTTAACAAAAATCTCATAAACACCCTCTCTAACTGATCCTTTAAAATGCATATATTATACTTTTATGGACAGTAGACCCACTATATGTAGCAGGTCCTGTTCATTACTTAAAATATATATATATATTTGCTTTTATACCTTTCTTGGCTAATTTCACAATTCCCTTTTACTTTAAATGAAAATATTTGAAATGAATAAAAAAATATTAAAAATTATAATATTTAAATAATATAAATGTAAAATAGATTAGCTAATGAATAATATATTGTAAAAATAAATACGTAAAATAGAAAAAATAAATTTTAGTAGTATATTTTAAAAGAAAAAAAAATACCTATGCCATTATGACTGCTCTAACACCCCCCAAATCCCCGTTTTCCCATGGTATACTTTTGGTTCAACTAAAAAACCATTTTAGAATTAGAATAATAATGGTTGTTTCATTATATTTTACGCTTTTGGATCCAGTTTTAGGTACAACATTATTCTAGTTATGAAGGAAAACCTTTTTTTTTTTTAGGAGTTATGAAGGAAATCTAATCATATATATAATTGGACTTTTTACATGAAAAATAATTCATATTTTGTACAAATTATATTTAGATAATTTTACCAATAAGGAATTTCTATATATATATATATATAAAGAATATTGATCATAACAAACACACATTATTATTACCTTAAAAGATCATGAATAAAAATGCTTGATCAAATCAATCTATATTAAACCCGAGAGATTCTCATTCCATATATATATATGGTATTTACCTTACCCTTTAAATATTTGTCGGTGGGACATTATGATGATCATGATCGGCATCGATCATGCATCAACGTGATCCACATGACAATATAATTAGTTGGTCTCAACATTAATTGCATTTTATACCCACACATGATGTAACACGTTTTTCATTTTTCTAGCTAGCAAATGAGTAATATTAGGAATATACCATCGATCCCCAATATTCAAAATTAATATTCTAGCTAGCAAGGGAGATGATCAGGAGTAGTGGGATATATATACATCCTTAATTTCTATTTTGTTCTTGATTCCCTTTTTTTTTTCTCTCTTCATCTTTTACATGCTGCATGGCTTTCATAGATGTAGAGCTTTTGGACCACTAACCTCTTATAACCTCCATGTGGTCTGCCTTCTTCTCCAACCTTTGCCTGTTATTGGCGGCCTACACCACTTGACACTCCCCGTTGTGGCACGTTAGTCATATGCACCACAACAAAGCTTGACTCACTCTCGCATGTCTTGCCTTACATGGCAAACCTACCAATTATATACCTTTTCATTTATCTTAATTCTCTCGTTTTTTTTCCCCCTATTTGTCATTAATTGATTATTAGTAACTTATATTTAAGACTAAAATCAATTAAAATCTTCAAAAATCACTATTTTTTTGTTTTTGTCTTGGTTAACATCCTCCTATACATTTATGGACCCCTCCCCCCAACCTCTAGCATGGGGAATTCTAGTACGCACCCCTCCCTACCTAACAAGCAAATGTATAAGTGATGATTTTAAGCTAAAATGATGGAAATGATACTTGAGAATAACCTACCTTTTGCTTATC
Organism: Platycarya longipes; assembly: GCA_036559045.1. Lineage (NCBI taxonomy): Eukaryota > Viridiplantae > Streptophyta > Magnoliopsida > Fagales > Juglandaceae > Platycarya > Platycarya longipes. The sequence continues at coordinate 6,863,389 of CM071803.1, read as the reverse complement.
AATTCCTCTTTGAAATAGGTAGGGTGTTATAAGGGGATATACCACCCACCAATTAAAATAGAACACGTCAATAAGTTACACCATAAAGAAGATAGGATCATTACACCTGATTATGACTGAAAAATGAATGAACCAAACGACCATTCACCCATTTTTTCCTCAGTTCCCTTCTCCCTCAACCCTTTTCCCTTCACCCATTGAACCTTCAGTGCCGCCATCCTTGTCGGATGCCATCCATTTTACTACCAGATTCTGTCGAGTCGCACCCACATGCCGTCCACACACTATCCACCATCATTCACTCATTGACCATAATCAAGACACTTGTCCAGACTCGAGTTCACTGTCGAGTAGATATTGTTCGTCGTAGTTTTTTTTTTCTTCCTATATTCGGTTGGTCTACTATTATTTTTCTTGTTTTTCACATCAAAAGCCAAGTTTTAGTAGGCCAAAATTAAAATTTTGATTTTTTTTCTTATTTCTCTGTTGTTTTTGACATCTAAACTAGATTGATGAGACTTATCGTTGGGATGACTTCGTCGTCGCTAGGTTGGCATCGTCATCTCCGGGTTGGCTTCGCCTTCGTTAGGTGATGACATGGTGTTGGGAGGGAGGGTAAGGCTGTGTTCGAGGGGACTCTAGAAGAGAGGGCTTCAACCTTCAGGAAATCGAACCCCGAATGTCAGGGATTTCAAGATCAGATGTATCCTTTATGTTGAGTTTCCACAATTAGTCATATGGATTGTATACATATCAAGACCTCATTAGAGGGTGGTATTCTGCCTAGGGCACCTTTTCTGCTTAGAAGTTTTTCTCTTTGCTTGTTTTTCAATCCAAACGAATTAGAACTATGAAATCAGAAATCTAAAGTCCAAATCATTAAAACAAAACAAAAGAAACCAATAGAAGGCAAAGGTCAAAACCATGAAGAACTAAATTGGAAATACTAGGCTAAAATTTAAAAAAAATGAAGCTGCCGAATGACCAATTAAATAAAAATACTGAATACCAAATTTATAACAAAAGGCAAAAGAAATTAAAGAAAATAATAAACAAAAAGTAATTAATAATCTCACAAGTGAGCACGATATATATAAACTTACGGGTTTTGCTATATACATGAAATTTTGCGCAAGAAGCAAGAACAATGTTCAAAATTCTACATCAACTATAATTAAAAAAATAGAAATAATCATTTGCCCAACACAAACGAAACTGAAAATTAAGAAGACTTAAATGCAAAGCACAACTAAAGATGAACTATAACTCATTTATTGTGCAATTCCTAAGCAAAATTTCTTACAAGTATCATTTTCCTAAACTTTAACCAATTACATATATACCCACTCCAAAGATCATCGATCTAGTCTCTCAATATATATTCTTTTTGCATTCTATGCCTCCAAAATTAAGCCTCTTGAGAGTTAATGTTTAATTTATATACAAAGACAAAGCACCCATTTTTATCTGAGAGTCGCTGGAAATCAGTTGGGCTATTAAAGGTTGAACAACAGCCCTCCATTAAAATGGTGAATAATCACTTGTTCCACATTAAATCAATGTACTCCATCACACTAGAATATTCATCTGTAGATCGCAGACCGGTACTCCCGCTCCCTCTCTCTCAAACACTCTTGAAACTCGTCATCGAAGTATTCTTCTTTAGAGAATTTCTTCCTTTTAGTGTTTCGAATTCGCCACCATATCTTCATACGGAGCTCAGTTTGGCAGATGATTTCGAAAATTGGATTTCATCTCTTCCATTGCGACCTGATCATTCCTTTGGATTTTCTTTTTCTTTTCTCAGTAACCAAACAGTTACTATAAACATAATTTTCATTTTTCTCCCAACAACAAAACCAATTTACAAAAAGAAAAAGAAAACAAAAAAAAGGCCCCAGCACATTGTCATTCAGAGACGGATTTAGGGATCTCACGAGAGCTGGGCTAATAGTCACCAAGACCAACCCAAATCCACAAAAGAAAAAAATGTGGGGGAGTTGTAGAAGATTTGGTGGTTGTTCACGATAGTGACTGTGGTGAAGTTAAGTTTAGCCACAGAGATGGGCGACATCAGCAGGGGGTTTCGCATTGCAGAGTCGCATCACAAGGGAAGGGGGAGAGTATGTGGAATTTAGTTTAGGTGATCTTTGATCTCGTTTGGGTGATCTCTGGAAGACAAAAGGGGGGAGGCACAATCAAGTGTATGATGATATATGTTAAACACTATAAATTTCCTTACATATCACTGTTTCATTAGTGGGCTATTTTTCTAGCTTCAATAGCCTGACCAATTCCTAGCTTTTCTCTTGTTAACTAGCTTATATATATTAAAATTTTAATTTAATAAGAGAAATAAGAAGCCGACAAATAGAAAGGATAATGAGCAACGTACAACATCATCAACAAGAGATAGACAAAAGAAGACAAGAGATAGACAAAAGAAGATCACGTGCAAGGAAGATCAAGAAAAAGATCAAGATCAATAAAAGAGATCATGAACATATATAGGCTCTGATGCAAATAGCAGAATATATATATATATATATATATATATATATATATAAACAGAATTATATGACTCCACATGGCATTCTACCCATGATAAAAGTAAGCATTCTATCCATTGAATTTGAAGTGTTATATTTATAAAACAGTAATCATTTTAAAAGTAATATTTCATTATGAATTATTTTAAGTTTTAAGTTTCATTTCTTTTTTCACATAAAAAGATATAAATCGATTTAAGATTTCACTCAAATGTACTATTTCAACATTTATATTATTTCATCAAAATAAACTGCCCTATAAACTATTTGGAATTCAATCTCCACTATAAAACACTCTCTCTATCTCTCTCGAGATCTTTCTCCCTCGAGATCTTTCTCCCTCATACACAACAATTTGCGCGTTGCACAAATTATATGCTCGTATATAAAATATCGTATTCTAATGGTGGTTCTGGTGGTAAGTTATGGATGTTTTGGCATAATGATATACAAGTCAGTATTGTCAAGAGTCAAATCAGCATGTCACTTTTATAGTTAATTCTATAATAATTGTTTCTGCGATTTATGCCTAATGTAAATATATGGAGAGAAGGTAGCTGTGGTCAGACCTTAGTATTTTTGGAGCACTTAACATCCCTTAGATTATTATTGGTGACTTTAATACTATTAAGCATGATGGGGAGAGAAGAGGAGGGTGCCTAAGATTGTCAAGGGTAATGGAAGACTTCTACTATTTTATCCAGAATGAAGGTTTTATTGATGTCCCTTTTACTAGGAATAAATTTTCTTGGTGTAATGGTCATGATGGCTTGGCTCGGAGTTGAGCTCATTTGGAGAGGGCTTTATGTAATACTCGTCTTTTCGATATTTGTCCATTGATCTCGTTGAAGTACCTGTCTCGAAGATCTTCGGGTCACGCTCCTATGGCTCTTCAGTTGGAGAACTCTAAGATTAGGTATGACCCAAATATTTTTAGATTCCAACAGATGTGGACTTTACATGAAGATTTTTAGAATTCGTTTATAATATTTGGAAGGAAGACGTGGGTTTTTCTAGTTTATGGAAACTTGCGACCAAGATGAAATTGGCTCTTAAAAGGTGGAATCTTGAAGTTTTTGGATAGACCATCTCTCATATTAAACTCTTAGAAGCTAAGATTGAGACAGAGGAAGCTTAGCTGCAGGATAATTTCTCACTAGAAGTAGAAATGGAAATGATTGCGGCATAAGCAGAATTAAATAGTTTGTTGAAAAAAGATGAAGTTAGAATTGCCCGAGAAATTAAAAAAACCTGGATAGAACATAGAGAAGTCAATGCTTCTTTTTTTGCAACCTTACAAGCGAAAAAAAAAGAAGCTTTATTACCTCAATGCAACTACCTGTTGGAAGACTATTGTCTACTCCAGAAGAAATTCGTAATGAGGCAGTTTCACATTTTGCTGATTTCTTGTGTAGCAGACAGACAACTCTGGTACCAACTTTTACAAGTTTGATTCAGGAGAAAGTGATGGGATCCAAAAATTTGAATATATGTAGGAGCCCTTCAAAGCAAGAAGTTAAAGAAACTTTGTTCGCTATTCCTATTAACAGTAGTCCAAGCATTGACGACTTTAATTCGGGATTTTTTCGACATTGTTGGGAGCTGATCAAAGATGATTTGGTGGAGGCTATTCGGGATTTCTTTGCAGGTATCTTGCTACCTAGATATTATGCTGCATTTTTTATTGTTTTGATCTCGAAAGTGCCAACTCCATGCTCTTTTGATAAGTTTAGGCCTATAAGCCTTTGATCAATTGTCTATAAAATATGTGCTAAGTTGGTGGTGAATGAATTGATAGTTGTTTTGGCTTGTTTGATTTCTGAATAATAAGAACCTTTTTTATCAGGAAGAAGTATTTTTGAGAACATAAATCTTACGTAAGATTTAATACAAGAAATTAACAAACTAATTTGAGGGGGCAATATTATGATGAAGATAGATATGACTAAGGCGTATGATACTGTTAATTGGGAATTTTTTATGCAAGTTCTAAAGGCCTTTGGTTTTTCCTCGACAGTTTGCCAGTTGATTTATAATTGTGTCTCTTCGCCCTAGTTCTCTATGGTTATGAATGAGACTCCTGAGGAATTTTTTAAAGGTGGTAGGGGCTTCCGGCAGGAGGACCCCTTATTCCCTTATTTATTTATATTGGTGGAGGAGATTTTTTCTAGACTTTTGGACAAGTAGTTCCAGTCTGACTATATTGGTTACTATTTGCAACCTCGGAATGACCCTTTGATTTCGCACTTACTCTATGCGGATGGCATGTTTATTTTTTCTAATGGTGGCAAGAAATTTGTCTAGAAGATTTTAGAAGTTCTGGGCCTCTATGCATAGTGGTCTAACCATGTTGTTAATGCTTCTAAATCTTCTATTTTTTTCTCCAACCGGATCACAGAAGCGAGACGCCGGGAGATTCTTAGAATTTTAGGCTTCTTGAGGGGGACTTTTCTGGTGAAGTATCTGGAAGTGCCTATTGTTTCAGGTAGGCTCAAAGCGTGTTTCTTTGATAATGTGCTGCTTAAAATTAATAAGAAAATCAAACGATGGAAAATGAGATTTCTTTTGACTAGAGCAAGATTGCTTTTGCATGTCCTCTCAAGTCTTCCGGTTCACTTACTCTTCGTGTGCTCTGCTCCCAAGCAAACATTGCATAAGTTAGAACGGATTTTCAACACATATTTTTGGGGCTTGTCGGAAGGAAGACAAAAAAAAAAGAGTTAGTTGGGGTTAGGTTTGCAAGCCCACAGATAAAGAGGGTGTGGGACTGAGGAACTTTGTTGATGTCCATAAATCGTTGCATTTTAAATTTGCATGGAAGTTGCTCTTGGAAAATATATTGCGGACTAATTTTTTTAAGTCCAAATACATTAAAAATCAACATTTTTCTATTGTGGATCCTGCTAAAGGCTCCCCTTTTTGGAAGATGATTATGAAATCCATTCCTTTTGTTATTGAGAAATCTCTTTGGCGTATTAAACAAGCGAGTTATTATTTTGGCGTGATAAATGGCTGGAGTCTAGTCCTTTATGTAATGACTTATCTATTACTGTTTTTCCTTCTTTAAAAATCAAGGATTGCATGATTGAAATAATTGGGATGTGGACATGCTTATTTAGATAGTGGGTCAGGAGGCTGCATACGACATTCTCTATAGTATTGGTGGTACTAAACATGGTTCGGATATATTGATATGGCTTGGAAATAGGGATGGTAGCTTCTCGACAAGAAGTGCATGGGATTGGGTTTGGATTTCAACTCCTAAGCGACAATGGTTGGAATAGATTTGGCACTCAGTTTTGCCAAAAAAATTCTTTGTTGTTATGTAGAAGGCCATGAAGAATAGTTTGAGTGTGGATGAGAGAATTCGTTGCCTTGGAATTCCTATTGTTTCTAAGTGTGAATGCTGCCTCCAAGGAGGATTTGAGGACCTTAGTCATGTCCTTTGCGATGGTCATATTGTTGCCAAACTTTGGTAGGTTTGCTCTAGATTTTTGGGAGTCCCTTATGTGGAGAATCGATCTTGACTAACAATAGTTGAAGCTTGGTTTCAGAGAACTAAGAAGTCTTCAATGGTTGGTAATTTGATTGGTTTGGTACCGTGTATTCTTACATGGAGCCTTTGGATGTGGAGGTGCTCGGCACGTATGAAGGACCATAAAGACTGTTTGAGACATTAAAATCGGCTAGTTAACTTCTTTGAGACATTTGATATGGCTACAGCCACTTTGGCATTTATTTTTGGTTAAATATTCTAAAGTATTCAAATTGAGAAAATATTGGGAGCATCCAACACTCATTGCACACACTCACATGAACAGTATATATTTACTGTTCATGTGCATTGCACTATTCATGTGAATGTGTGCAATGAGTGTTGGATTCTCCCTAACATTGCTCATTCAAATTATTCAATTTTTTAGGTAAGTATTCAAACTACCCATTTTTTTTTTGTTAAGTATTCAAACTACCCTTTAATTCTTATTAAGCATACAATCTTTACAATCTTTCCAAGTGGCAGATCTTCCTCATTGTTACTAGCAATGCAGTATAAGTATTCAAACTATCCAATTTTTTTATCCTACAAATGATGCAACAAATACAGACGCATCTTTTGTTAAGCAAACGCATGCTGATTTTAGCGTTGATGCTTTACTCGAAACTTAATAGATCAGTGGTCACATTTGGGATTGCCTTGCAAGTTTAGGTAAAGACAGTAAACAAAATAGAAAGAAAATTATAGAAGGAAAATGGTAATCAATAAATATCAAATGATTAATGAAGAATTAATATAAGAAAATCTCATAAGAGAAAGTTACTGATCAATGATAATCAACAAAATCAATACCATATATATATTTGCCAATTCTAAACCCATTGAGTCATTTCTACAAATAGTTGGTATGCTATACATATTTACTCAGTTGCCACTCCATGCTTGTGCAAGTCAAAGCCCAAATTACAAGCAACAATCCAAAAACTCAAAAACATTTGTATCCAAAAATGCAAAAATTCATAGAGCCATTTAAGTTCGTCGGATTTCCTCTAGTGCCTATTCTTCACCCGTTTGAGGACCAGTGTTTCATCTTCTTCACCCGTTTGAGAACCTGTGTTTCATCTTCTTCACCCGCAAATAAACTCAAGAGAGTCCGCAAATAAATAAACCTGTGTTTCCAAAATCCGCAAATCTGAGCATAGGTTTTTCTCTTAGAGTCCACAAATCTTCTTCAGTACTGGTATTTTCTCTCATCGAGAGAGTTGGGTAGCGCACTGTCTGAGAGGTTCGAGTTGCCGCCATCGGGTTGCGAGAGGGGGGTTGCGTCGCACAATGCAAGGTGTAGACAAGAAAGGGTTGGGTCGTGCAAGAAGGGGAGGGAGGGCTATTGTCATTGAAATAATGATGTAGGTACTAGGCAAGATGGGGGTTCTTTTCAGGTAAGGCCTAGTGTAGAGCAAATTATTTTTAATCACATTAAATGATGATATGGCTAAGATGTATTGGAGAGCTAGTCTCACTAGAAAACCAGATGGTCTGGTTTCCATATTTCCTCTTATACAAAATAAGGGGATTCTTGCCACTATGAAAATTCAACATGGATGAGGCCGGCAATTGGATTAAAGGAATATTATTGAAGACTTGCATTGATGTTGTCCACTACACCAAGTCGTGTATACATCAATTATTAGATCGATGAATTTTTTTTCACCTTCCAATCCGGGAAGGAGCAACTCTTGTATATATATATATATTATACACATGACACAATATGGACCATCATGAGCACCTGTATATATTTGCAATTTTTTTTTTTTTAATCGATCTAGCTATACTAGTTGACATTAATATTCCATGAGCTAACCTCTACGTACGTACGGCCTTGACATTAACAAAATATTTTATTTAATCCCACTAATATTCCTACCTTCCCGAAGATCAATTAGCTATAGTTGGCCACTAAGCTATATATTGATCATCAACCTCTAATTTTCTAATATGGCTGACTAGATTGAGGAACTTAATTTGTTTTTCAAAAAGAAAGAAAATTGGCTGAAAAATACACAATACAATATCTATCAACTACGGTATCAGAAAGAAGAGGTTTAAGCTAGCGTTTGTTCTAGCATATTATTAGTTCATGTCTTTCTTCTTTATTGGCCGCGGACATGAATATATGATCACTCGAACTTTGAATAATATGGAGCTGGGCGTGGTACTTTTTGCCATGGATTGATCGAGCTGCAAGGAATATTTAATATTAACAAAAATTTATGTGCAGTCATTATTATGTATTTTTTGCACACTCTATTAATGTAATTAGTTGAGTAATTTTTAATATAAAATAATTAATTTGACCAACCATGCACATCAGTGGAAGTCATAAAAATTAGTATGCAAAAATGATTAATTGTATACAACAAATTAAACTCATTAATCAATAGATCTTATACGGCCTCATCATGATCATGACATCATAACCTGATCACATGGATTGCGCATGCTAGCTAGCTCTTGAATCCATTATTTCCAAGACCCCGAACACCCTCCACCCAAAAAAATGCTCAATAATGAACTACAATATCGTTTAAGACTTTACGTAGTACACCAGTCGATTCAATCAGAATTGGCCCTCAATTTCACATGGACCACTCATACAGATCGATTTCTACTCTCGTCACGTGAATATATTATATCTAGAATATTTAGCATAATTAATTGATGGGCATGAGCGAGTGAAGAAATTCAAAGTATACGACAATTTAACGCATAAAAATCTAGTAAATTTGTAATGTACGTTCGATCGATCTCAATTCATGAGGAGCCATAAATATATATATATATATATATATATTACTATGCATGGGATTTAAAGTAATTTATAATTATTATGAAACTGGATATTTTAGATGGAATAAGTGAATCATGAGGGGGCTGAAAAACTATAAAAATATATATAAGATGAACTCCTTATAATTAATTTAACTATATTATATATATTGATACCAAGCTGAATAAGTGGTACTTATGCATGCAGCAAACCCACATGACTTAGGTACGTAATCAATTAATTAACAACACACTCAAAAGATGTTATAACCTCTAGCTATGATCGATCTCACATAATGACAGAAATTAAACTAATTAATAATTCCTAAAAGATGAAGAAGAAATATTAAGTAATTAATTAATTAACTGTGAACAAGGCCACAAGATAATTCCATTAGCAAGATTGCTGCTTCTGTCTCGTCCTTTGGGAACACTCGTTCAAAAGCTGGATTGTTTCTCAAACTCAGAGCCAAATCTTTGAAAGAAAGCTGCTTCGTCGGCGGCCTCTCGACCATGATATTATTGTGATCTTCATGAGAATTAGAGCTGTCGTCTGTACTGAGCTTGCAATACTTATTCTTGTATTGTGAAAAATGGCAGCTTGTACGCAATTTCTTTTCCTTGTTTTGCACCTTTATAGTAGTACTACTGCTTGTTGTACTACTACTGATCTTCACTGAAGATGAGGTATTCATGTCGGTGGCTGGAACTGCTAAGCCATGATTTGCAGCAGCTGCTGAAGCTTCTGCAATGGCGGCTCTTCTTGCCTTCCTCTGCCGAATTCCACATGCATTGCAAAGTGACTGCACCAACGTACAGCAGTTTTGAATTTTAATAAAGTACTCCCACAAACTAATTATGCCAACATATATCCATTTATGTTCTTGTTTTTGCAATGAATATATACATATAACATGATCACAAGTGCTGTGACAGTAGTAATTACAAAAAAATTATTTATTTATGGTCAATTATTTCTTACAAAATAATTATTTTTTATTAAAATGAGTACTCTTTTTTATTATAAATAGTTATTTTCATCCTAAATGATCTATCAAATGTTTTTTTTTTTTATATAGTGAATTGATCTTTTGTGGGAAGATTAATGGGAAGGAAAATAACCTTAGGACCTCGAGGGCCACTTCTCCAAAGAGGGGTGGTGGTCGTGCTGCAGTCGGCGCATACCCTAGCAGTAGCAGCAGCAGCGTTGTTATTGTTGCTGTTGTGAAGTGATGAACTCGTTTCGAAAATGCCATGGTGCTGCTGATTATTTTGAAGCTTCTTCGTGCTTGATCTCACAGGCCTATTTGTAGCTGTAAAATTTGGGTCCACCATTTTTTGCATAAACCTCATCTTTGAGGACATCCACTGTACAGGTCCATTAATGGCAGTTTTAGTTCCATGATCTCGGCCAGTTTCCTGATCTCTTAATTGACATGATAAGGACAATTTATGGGGATTTTTACTATCTTCCTGATCCACAGTCGACTGAAAGGAAGGAAACGGAAATGCCTGAGGATGATCACATGATGATGATCCTATGAGCTGATGAGCCTGTGATCGAGAATTTATTAAGAGATCAAAGAATTAGATCAAGAGAGAATGCAAGAAATTAAACAAGTACCGGATAAACAAAAACACAATCACCAAGTACTTAATTATCATCTAGAAATATTAACAAGAAATCAAATCAGAGAGTACTAAACTAATTTATCTGCTGTACTTATAAGATTAAGGGCATAATGATTAGAGATCCAAGGAAACTGTGAAAACATATCCACGGAAGCCATTAATTATTATCTTCTTCCTTTTCATCAGTAGGTAGTACTACACGAATAATTCATTAATGTTCAAAGCCCTAGAATATATATATATATATATATATATAATAAACGAAGATATATTATATATTCCTTTTCCTTTTGTTATTGAGAAGAAGTAATACTAGGATAATTTTTTGACTTTTTGATAAAATATGAGCAAATAAATGATGATCAAGGAATAATATCAAAAGAAAATAGCTAGTGATGACTAAATTCAAATTAAAGTGGTGGAATTTTTATAATGATCAGATGAAGTTAACAGTACACTTACCTTTTCATGATGATGATCATATTGTTGTGACCCTTGAAATACACTCCCCCTTTCGTCTTTGTTCCCGTCAAAAAAGGTATGACATGAGAGAGAAGATGAAGCTTGATAATTAATAGAAGGTATAAAGAGTTTCAGGTGTTGATCATGATCTACAGAAGATGAAGCTTGATAATTAGAAGGTATAAAGAGTTTCAGGTGTTGATCATGATCTTCTCTTTGCTCTGCAAGAGGGCAAAGAGAGGATTGTAAGTTCAGATAGGCTGGAGTCATGGAGACCGAGATCGAGAGAGATCTAGAGAGAGATTTGTTATGCAGGCTGTTGTTGTTGTTGTCCAGTAAAGATGGACATCATAGGATAGGCTAAAGAATAACAGAACTAAAAGGGACGGATCAAATGGTATATATGGTGACGATCGATCTTATAATGAACTTGATAAATATTTAAGGAGATCAAAAAGATGAGGAAGAAGAGATCAGAGGTCTGAAAGTTATTCACGTGACTTCATGTCACCCAAACAAAACAATTTTTTTCTGAAAAAGACAAAACAAAAGGAGGTGTAGAATACTACAACTCATAATTAATACTCACGACAATACCTTATATCTGCAGTACTGCAGTAATATTATTCTTTCACCTCTCAAAACAGTTCCAATACATGACATTAAATATAAAAATTAATATATATTTTCTTGGAGATCGATCACATGCATTTGGTTGATGCCCTTCAACATGCCTTTATGATCTCCTCACAATGACATCATTAAATTTATGCGTGCTCACTTTTTGACTGATATATAACTGAAAAACATCATATTTTAAAGATAAAATAAAGAGAAATACTGACTAAAGATATCTTAAACTTATAAATTAACGTATTCCGATATATTTCTCAAAAACTTTCTATATATGATCAAAGAAATACGTACATCAGCCGTATGCATAATTTAATATTGATCGAAGCTATGATGATCATCAGCTTGACTTGATCATGAGTTTCTTAAAAGTTACTGGCCAGATGTATCAGTACTGTCTGCATGCAGCGTCAAGAAGCTGGTGTGTCATGGGACCACTAGATAGAGATCATGATATAGATCAGACGATTTGGGTCGAGATATTTTTTTTTTTTTTTGTGTCATGTACTTAAGAATAATTCTACTCACATGTGTGATCTAGCTCCGTAGTGTGCAAGTTGAATGGCAATCAAGGCCCCATGATCTATTTTTGGATGAATAAATGTAAATTCATTTTGGATAATAATTAATGTATATATATACGTACATATAACATGGGCGGAACTAGATACATGGATAGCCCCCAGATTTTTAAAAAAAAATTAATATTGTTTATAAATAAGTATAATTTTTTTCAGACTCTTAAAATCTTTCCTGAAACTAGCTGTCCATATCATATATTTTCTCAATCACTTCCCAAATCTTAATTTCGCCCCTACATATATATATATATAGGATTCAATTTGCTGTTAAGCAAAATGATGATGGTACCCCTGTTTTTGATACCACCATAGGACAAGGTGTTTCTGATGGTGTTAATACTTTAATTTATACGATTATTAAACATTTTATTGGTACGCCTTCAAATGTGACTAATCGTTTTTTTGATTATTTGAATAATCTGAGATGTCCCAACATGTCAGATTATAATTGGTATGAAACTGTTTTTATTTCTCTTGTTTTAATGAGAGATGATTCTGATAAACCTTATTGGAAAGAGAGATTTATTGATGGTCTCCCTACTTTGTTTGCTATTAAGGTCAAGGATGCACTGCTTGATGATACCGGTAGGATTGATTACGATAAATATACCTACAAGGATATTACAAGCGTAATCAAGAAACTTGGTATACGCATGTGCAATAATCAAAAGCTCATCTCTCAACAGATGAAAGATAGAAAGAAAGCCAAATACGAGATGAGAAATTTCTGTCAACAGTTTGGCCTTCCTTCTATTGCCCCATCCAGAGAGAAGAAAAAACATTTTAAAAGGTTTAATAGAAAACCTCGCGAAGAAAAATTTTAAAAACCCCGTGATGAAGTTTTTAAAAAACCTTTGCATAAAAAACGTTTTTTGCATAAGAAAAACTCTGACAAAAATCAGAGATGTTTTAACTGTGGCAAAATGGGACATTATGCAAATAATTGTCTAAACCCTAAAAAGTTCGGTAAATTGAAGAATAAGCATAACGCTTTAAACATTGGTGAAGATGATCAACAAGAATTGTTTCATTTACTTGATGACAATTCTAGTTCTTCATCCTCAGGACGTGATGAGTACAGTTCTAGTGAAAGCGATTATCACTCAAAATCGGATTCATCGGGTCAAGCAATGGTTAAGCTTGGCTGCAATTGCAGTGGTTCCTGTTGCAAATCCGGAGTTAAAACAATCAATGTTTTAACTAAGGAAGAGGAATAAGAGAACCTTCTTCTAGATTTGATTTCTCAAATTGAGAATACTGAGCTAAAAGAGAAATATCTCGCCCAGCTCAGGAAGACTATGGCTCGCAGAGAGTCGTTATCTTCTCAAGAGAGAATCAGTTTTCAAGAAACATTAAAACGTTTCGATAAGAAATCGAAGAATATATATATATATATATATATATATATATATACTATGTAACTAATCACCCAAATGATGGCTAGCAAGCAGTACTTAAGGGAGCAACCTCCTCTGTGGTGGCCATGAGTTTCACTTTCTTCTCGATCTTTTTCTCTCTTTTTTATTTTTTCCATTTGTAGTCCTTAATATTTATATATGATGAGATATGATGTGATAATCCATGCAAGGATGGTGATGAATGGGCAGTAATTAATTTGAAGGGTTGCCTAGATATGTATACGATATATGCATGGATGATGATATGGATTGGTTTTGTTTTTAAATTTGAGAAACGGAGAGTAGAGCCCCGCTTTTCTCTCTAACATTTTCTCTCCTTAGTGTTCTCAAACCCTAACAGCCGGTTGAGAGAGGGGCTGGAGCTGAGGCTCCTCCCTCCTTCCCTCCTTCCTTTCTTCTACATCCTTCCTCTCCCTTCCCTCTTTCTTGTGTTTTTTTATGGTTTTGTTGTTTTTCAAAGCTAGGTTTCCAAAAGAGATGCGATCTGGAGTCGCAACACCCTAAGGTGGTCTTCGACCAGCACGCGCACCAGCACGGGATTTGCCAGCCGCTGATGTTCAGGATTGTCGAAGGCCTCGTCGAGATCAGCAGCGCGTTGGTTACACGTGCGTGTTTAAGTTGGGGCGGTGCTTCCACGTGCCTCCAACTCCCGAGCTCCACCGCCTTCATGCACGGTGGTCCAGGACCCAGCACCGTCGGAAACTTTTGGGACGATGGTTCAGCACACCCTCAGGGTGGCGCGTGTATCTCACGCGCCACCTCTGCCCTCTGTTCTGGCTTTTGTCCCGAACCAGGTTTCGTTGATCTGAGTTTCATTTGTTTTTGTTAGTGTTGTGGTTTTTTTGTTTCTTATATTGTTGTTGTGTTTGTTAGAATAAATGGGAATAGACTTATTCCTTATTTAGTTCTCACTCATCCTTTGGAGGATGTGATTGACTTTTCTCCTTCTCTTTTGGAGAATAGAAGTTGATCTCCTCATTTTCTTTTGAAAAATGAAGGTGGTGATCTCTTTCCTCTATTTTTGAGATGGGGGGTTGGTTATCCCGAACCTCTCTCAAACAAACCACATGACTTATGTGGTCTTGTCTTTCGAGAGATTAGAAATCAAGATAAAATCTGTCACTTTGTGTACGGGTATGCTACAAATCTTTTTGTTTAGTTATATTTGTAATACGGATCTTTTCGAACTTATTAATCTCAACTATAAATTATATATATATATATATATATATATATATATATATATGCATGGATGATCGACTTAATTCCGATCCAGCTCCTAAGGCTTGCCAAAAACCATAAATGCGCTTACAGGCTAGCTAGGGACAGAGATGATCGATCGACAGCGCAGTATCTCTTGTCCCCACTTACAACTTTTGCCATCGATCCTAATTCTATCCTTTAATTTCTTGATTTTCGCCTCTCTTTTCGTTTTGTAACAGACCTCATGAGCTTGCTAAAGACGAAATGCATGGCCCAGCCTTATTTTTTCTCTCCCTGATCCCTGCTTTTCTTTTCTGTCATATTGATTTCCTCCCATGCAGTTCTGATCTCTGGAAATTTAAAAAAAAAAAAAAAAAAGCGCACAGATATCAAGAATCATGAACTATTATTATACGTCTCTCTGCGAAATATACCCTATAATTGATTAACATTTTTCATAATCATGTGCTTTGCTTCAGATATAAAACTTATATATAAATAATTGTGATTAATAGAACAACTTATATATAACTAATTGTGATTAATAAGCTCAAGGGTTGGAAAATATAATTACTATCACTATTTTTCTCTTTGGACATTTAGCTGCAATATTCAAAGTGTATATATATATATATATAGCTCACATGAACAAGCAATGATTACTTGATCGGACGAGCTGTGACGAATATGCATGTTGTAGCTGGAAGATGTTCGTTACGCTCTTTCAGTTCACAGTCGGCGCAGGGACAAATAGTGATGATCTTGACCTAGCTACAGCTTATATATATCTGTCCTGTTGTATAAAATAAAATATAATAAAAAAATAAGATAAAAGAAGAGAGATCAACGAGTTGATTATTAAAAAATAAATAAATAATCATAATATTTTAATTATAATTAAAAAAACTATTTACCATAAAAATATACAATCTCATATCTGTAATATATAATATTTGTCTGAATGGTATCGAGAAAGTATCGGAAATATAATAAATCTAGATACTACACTAATTGATTTATATATAAAATAAATTAAGTATGGTAGACAAGAAGTCATATCACTATACATATGCTAAAATATTGTGAATATATTGATCTATATTATAAGTATGATAATATTGTAAATATATAAGTATGATAATATTTTAACATCCTCCCCAGCTGAAGTACACCCGTTTTGAGTTTGGAAATAAGATAACGTTGTAGGCCAAGTAGATGAGATTTGTGGGATCCGACTGACAGCATGACATGAATAGTACTCACTAGCGTGGCAAGTGGCGCAAGTGGAAAACGGGCAAAAAACTTCAAATGGCGGCGTTGAGGGCGTGGAGGCAAACCAATATATGTGATTGATAGTGGAAATTTGGAGGCAGCGATCCGTTAAGTGCATATATAAAAAGCCTATGAAAGACGTGTGATGAAAATAATAGAACACCAAATAACACATTGAATATGAAATTTATCACCAAAAAAGGCCATATATGCTAAATATTGTCAATATATATTAATATTACATCATACGTATGATATTATATTCACTCACACACACATATATAAATATATTATATCACAGTTTAAGGAACTAAAAACTTATAAGTATTTTCCCTCCCAAACCCTTGTTCTTATGTATTAAGTGTATATATATATATATAAAATATTTTGATAATTAAATCTATCAATTTTTATTATTTTAAGTTTTTTTAACAAATAATAGACGTTTAACAAAAAAAGTATATCTATTACAAAAAAAATTTAATATTTATGATAGATTATTTGTAATAAGAAAGATTATTTATGATGAAAATAGATTTATTTTAATAAAAAATATTTATTTTATTAAAAATAATTAATTATAAATAAATCATTTTCTAGACCATGATATTCTTATAAAAAGCCTTGGATGATTTTTATTTGCATCTAAATATATATAAACTCGTGGATTAATATAGTAATTTTTATATAAAAAGGTGGAACAATATAGCACACACTCCAAACAAGATATGAAAGACTAGAGGCTAGAGACTAGAGACTAGAGACTAGAGACTAAGACTAGAGAGAGAAAGTCCATATGGGACATGGATTAGAACATCAGAAAATATCAAATTCCATCAATATTCTATAATCGCCTGCCGCAGAAAGGCCAATCCAGTTTTTGTGCACGTAGTACGTACGTAGTACTGATGTCATATCTGTTAATGTACGTTGTAAACTTATGTGTGTATGTATTAATGTTAAAAAATTCTTTATACTATTATCATTCATTCGTTTGGTATTCTTATTAGAATTTTTATTTTAAACTTTTTTATTTAATTATATTTTTTAATAATATTATGATTTTTTTATTTTTTAAAAAATACTTAAAATATTAAAATATACATATATATATATAATAATAAGCATTCTAAAGCTTATTGATATTTTTTGTTTGAGTACATCATTGATAACTGATGAGCATTCTTGTACCATGCTAAAAAGCTTCAAATTTTGAATCATGTCTTGGATCAGTTGAAGAGCATGATCTCGCTCAAGCATGATGTTCCTTAGTCCAAGCTTAGTACCAAATATTATTGCTTGAAGAGCACCAAAAGTTTATGCTAGCAGGGAGCCGGCGAGAAAAGAGATTTCGACTCGTTTTCATTGTGGCCAATACTCTTCCCATTGAGTACTTTATCAACTGTTGCATCCCAATTTATCTTTATGACATCCATTAGGTGAGTTTCCCAACTCTAGTTCTGATTTGTGGTTGTCTATGTGTTGCTAGAATTATTAAGATGCATTGCATTTAAGTGTAGAATTTGTTTTGATTGCTTCATCACAATATTTGGATACATACATATATATTTATATATATAAAAGTTCTGTTTTAAAAACAAAATCATTCATTCTCTGCATAATCTTCTTGCAACTACTTCTATCTCTTTCAGTTGTTCAAACTTAAGTGACCCGTAGTTTCTAAATTTTTCATGAAAGTCTTCTATATGATTATGCTCTTCCCGTATTTTCTTCAAGCGTTGACCCCAAACATCTTTTGCTACAATACATCTCCAAAAAATAAAATGTTCAACAGATTTTTCCTCTAAACAAATGGGACAATTTGGATTTTCTACTACATTATGGTTTTAATGTTTAGAGAGTGAGATGAGATGAAATGAAAATTTTGTGAATAATAATAAAATAATCTGTAAATATATAGTAGTGAGATAGTTTGAATTGAATATTTTTTAGATTTTGAAAAAGAGCGAGAAGAATTTTAATAAAAAAATATTATAAAATTAAAATATTAAAAGAATACGATTTTAATAATATAATTTTTGTTTGTGATTTGAAAAAACTGGAATTGTTTTTTATTTTTTATTTGAAAGTTTGAAAAACTTGTAATAACTAATTTGAAAATTTTATATTGAATTATGTTTAGAGATGAGATAAAATAAAATGAGATAAGATAAAAACTTTGTGTCTCATCTTATGCCCCAGACCTACCAAGTAAAGAGGTTCAAATATATATATAAGCAAATAATTCAAGATATGCTCTTCATAAAAAAACTCTAATTAATTAATTTAAAAGTTTGGAACAATTATATCTAATTTATTATATTTAATATGTTTAAGTAATCCTATTTCCTTGTTATTAATATAATTAAAATTAAGATTGAATTAAAATTAACAATTTTTCTATACGATAGTGACTAGCAATAATAAATTAGCATTTTTTTTTATGAGTTTTGTTACTTATCATCCAATAATACACTACTGACTACATACCATGCTTTGGGTTGTTGGTTGGATCCATATTAATGAATTCTTCTATTTATCATTTTTATATTGCAAACTTATTAAGAAAAAAATATCATATATAGTATCTGATGTAGAAATTATAAGTAGAAATTTTCTTTTATTATATACAATGTGTAATATCAACAATCCAATAAGAAGCTAGTGATCATGTCGTTTTTGTAAGTTTGCATCGCGAGGATTATTCGTTGCTGAAAAAGGTAGGTTTGGCGTGATTTGCCAAAAAACTAATATTCAAATTAATTATCAATTCCAAATGTTCGTGCAATTAGTTCGGTTTGGATGCAAAATGCTATCTCAAACCTTTGTGAATAGTAATCAATTATTTTTTAGGGAGACGCTGGGGACCGGTCCGGCTGTCCCCAGCGTCTAAAGCAGCCCAACGTTAGTTGGGCTGCTTTATGATAAAAACACATTAAAATAAAATAAAAAATATGATTAAAAGAAAAAAATGAAGATTAAAAATATAATAAAAAAATAAAATGAACAAAACATAATAAAAAACACAATAAAAAAATAAAATGAAGATGAATTTAAGGGAATTCGACCATGAAGCGACCGGAGCCGCCGCCGGTGGCGGTGGGCGACACCGCCCACGCCATCGAGACCGGCGGACTCAGGCGACCTCACCCTTACGACGGCGAGCTCCAGCGAGCTCCGGTGTGCCCCCGGCAGAAACGGGTTTAAGGCTGCCGGGGGCACACCGGAGCTCGCCGGAGCTCGCCGGAGTAGGGGTGAGGTCGCCTTAGTTCGCCGGTCTTGATGGCGTGGGCGGCGTCGCCCACTGCCACCGGAGGCGACGGGGGCTGCTCCGTTCAGGGGGGGCAGACGGTCTGTCTGCCCCCCAAGAAAATTCTATTTTTAAATAATAATGAACCAGTACGAGAATAATACTCGCATTTGCGTGTGGGTGTCAAGATCGTATGGTGTGACGTTATAAACATTTTAACCTATATATAGGTCGACTTGAACCCAACACGTTAAGCTAAATGGATAAAATATTTACACCCTAACCTAATTCATCTAAATAACATATCGTATTCCATCACTCGTTTTGATTTATTTAATAGTTAATTAAATTAAGTGAACATGATAAACTCATTCAAACCATTTCACGTAAATGTGTGCATAACCTATTTGACTTTGTTAATATAATTTTACATAAAATTTGAAATCTATAGTTATTAGTAACCAAAATATCTAAAAAATAATAAGACTACTTACAAACAAAAATTATCAATTTCTTTTAAATTTTAACTTACAATAAAACTAGTATTACAAATTCGGTAATAACAAATATATATGAGCATGGGTCCTAAATTACAAGTCCAACAATATTACAAACACAAGAATATTAAAAAATTCCAAAAGTACAATTCAACGATGATAAAATTGTGATTTGAAATAAACTTTTAACGGATCACGAGTTGATTTCTTATTAAGTAGGATGATCTTTTATTGAATATTTATTAATTATGTCTTAATGAGTCAACTTATTTTTACTCAAATCCATATATATCAAATCCAAACTTAATAATTTCATTTCATGCTCTAACATGCTCGTGTTAGATTTCAGATTGTGTCACATATTGTCATTTCTATTAAAAAAAAAAAAAAGTCTATAATATATATTATAAGTGCTAGATTCACAAAAAAGTACTTATAAAAACAGGATTCATATGAAAAGAGTCTCATATGAATAAATTCACAAATTGGCATTGCTTCATATTATACATTAGATATAATTTATAGTAAAAAATTACAATTTCAAATACTATACTAAGTCATGTTAGTTTGTGAATTTATTTTGTAACTAAAATATTTTTGAATATATAATAATGTCTTTGAAAAATAAGAAACTTGGATATATATATATATATATATATCTCTATATAATATATAAATATGAACTAGCTTTCATACCGTGTTTATCTCTCATTTAATTGGAAAAGAATATTTACGAAACGAATAATTATCAGAGAACTAGTTTTTTTATTTTATTTGAGGGGTTTTCTTTAACAAACCCTAATTCTTTAAAAGATGCGAATCTTATTAGTCACAGTAAAATGAGATTTCCCTTGATTCTCTTGAAAGTGATATTTAAAATTTTTTGAAATCATTAGAACAAGAAGAAAGACAGAATATACATGAGTCGATCCCCATTACACATGCCTCCTGATTGAAGAAATAAATATGTGGCTCCTTGCTTTGGAACCACACATGAGAAGATTTCCATGGTCAGCAGGCTAAGAAAAATTATTTTCTCGATAACCAAACGTGATCAATAACATATATGAAGAAGAATAGTGCTACGTATGAGACCTCTGAGTCACACTCCTTAATGCATGCAAGTTAAAATGTTGCTATTGCTACATCAGATTTGTGGTGATATAATAGATACTGTCAAATACATATATAGCTGCATTAATGGAATAAAACGTGTGTCAACCACAATGCCAGTGATTTTCAAGATCATCCGAGTTTGGTTTTTCAAGCTGGAGAACCATGTCATTTGAGCTAAATGACAATGTCTTTAATGGATATGGGGCCCCGTTTCTTATTGATATTGAAACTCTTATTTGTCCCCTTTTAATACTCCCAATTCTACCGTTCCATAACCATATACAGACAAAAATAGTTTATACTTATCCAACAGAGCTAATATACAGAACAAAAAGCCAATCTTTCCCAGATCACGATTGCTCCACAGAAATTACAGTATTTAGCAAAGGTTTTAGCTTTTTATTCCCCGACGAAACCAGCCGAACGGAATTGTTGTGACATCTTTTGTCGTTTCAGACCGGTAACAACAGTTTCGATAATCGCTTATACAACAAAACCTTTCATTTCACACTAGTTTAAACTAACTATTGCTTTATATTCACCATATAGTACATCGTGTCTTTTTAATCCTCCCAGGAAAGGAAATGCCAGTTATACGAGCTGATCTTCCTCTGTTTTCAGCATGTATGTTGAGTGTAATTCAGGGCAAGAATGGTTGTACTACCTGTCATCAGTAGGCAAGGTTGGACTTTTGGAGCACATACTCATCTTGTGAAGTTCCTTCAGCCGTCTAGCTGGGTTGCATAAACCTGACAATTTCCAATAGTTTTCATATTATAGAGCATGCTACAGAAAAGCACCTCTTGATTTCAGTACGGTATTCACTGAGTTCACGACAATACATAGGCAATCGCTCATCGTGGTAAAACAAGAAAAAGTAAATATTATCTATGCAAAAGTGTTAACAACCACGTTATGTTAGGCAATTGCATTTTCTGCACTAGTTGAGGTCCAACCCCTCAAGGACTATTACATGGATCGACAGCTAAACTCAGAATCAGAGAAATCCTGAGGAAGGAAGTATTTAAGAGGAAATAAAACTCAGATTAACAGCTCTTTCAAGACAGATAAAAATATTAACGAACTTCCTTATCTGTGTATAATTACAGTACACTATCAGTTCTTTCCGCGGTCAAGGCCAGAGTGTCACTACATAGCACGGATGTTAAAAAAGTACAGCTCAGAACAATTACATTTCGCGTGACAAGAAAATGCCTTCACTTAAAATCTAATAAATAACATTCTTTCATATCACATCAGAAATTTATCTCATGGTACTAATAGAAAAGAACCAATGGCACAAGGCTTTAAAAAATAGGATTATGAAGGCCTGGGTTGGGAGAAATTTGTTGTGGAGTTGCGCAGATCCGCTGATATTTTTCCTGGCAATCATGGAGATGGGTCATTGGGGAAAAGCCAAGAGAATTTATCTGCTCATGATAACAACAATATGGGCCTGAAGCAAAAAGACCCAAGCGCAACCACGGTGGTCAGGCGATCATATGCAGAAGCTCCGAATACAGGTCCTGCTTCGGTGCCTCGGTTTGCTAATAGGGGCAAAAAGGAAAGCAGTGAAAGGGGTCTTCAGCCTCTACAGATTGCGCATGGACATATTCCAAGTCAGAAGGGGTCCGACTTGGATGGTTTGGGTCTTCCCAATGGCATGCACTATACATTGAAAGAGATGCAAAACCAGCTTGCAGAGTTGAAGACAGCGGTTGCTATGTTATCAACAAAACTTGAAGGGCTAGGTGTGCTAAGAGGTGGTAATGGTACTGTAAGGCCCAATAAGGGCGGGCTTGGCGTGTTAAGTGATGAGCCGAATGCTATAAAATTAGATAAAGGAAAAACAAAGTTGGCTTTGGTCCAATTTCAATATCTGGACCTGGGCGAGTGTGGCGGGTCAAAAGGAGAAGTGGGTCATCTACATTCAAAGTGGGTTCTACATCGGGTATTGGCGTGGAGACAGACGACAGGCTGCCCCTCACCAAGGGTGACTTGGAAAAGTTCACCAATGAGTGGTGCAGTCTATGCTATCTTTGTTGAATTGACAGCACCCACAACGGAACCTAAGGTATTGCCGAGCTTTTTAGGGAGTTCCCACTAATCCCAAACTTCAAATGGCGACCGTGGTTCCACCACCCATGTCGGAGGGAACTTCAGGCATCTTGTGGGTTGACACATAACTTTGGCCAATGTGGTGACATCATCAATGGCACTATGGAGGAGATGCAAGTTTTAGGAACTGGTGTATAGGAAGGGGTGGGGCTGTCATTGGTGCCTTGCGAGGAGGAATTTATAGGGCCTGGCCTATTGTTTAGAGCAGAGTCTGCAGAAGATGTTGTCCCCCTGATATCTCTCCCACCAATTAACCATATAGCTTATTCATCATCAGATTGTATTTTGTACAAGGTAAATGAGATACATCAGTGTGTAGGGATTACCTATGAAGGACTTGAGAACCAATTCACAGTACTATTCACTGCAATAGAGGCGGATCATGTACTTGGCGCAAAATCAAGGCTTAAGAAGACCTAGAGTTGAAGCGTCTTACTTAGGCAATCAACTATGACGCAAGGGAGGTAGTTCAAGACGAGGGAGGACCAGAGGGAAGACACAACCAATTGTATATTTTTAGTAGGCCCATTCTGAGTTTACAAGTACTGAGTGTTTTGGGGAATTTACAACGGCTTGGTGTATGGGCAAAACCTGGTTTGGTGGGATAGGCATTGGTGCACTGGTGGTGGTTTGGGGCAGGTGTGTCTTTGGGCTTGGGCTAGGGCTTTGTTAGGTTCATTTTCCTAGATGAGCTTAATGTTCCTTGTATCTATTTCTGCCCCCAACTAGGTGTTTTCTCTCATATATATCTAGTGTACTTGGAAAAAAAGAAAAAGGAATTACCCGAACATTTTGGGATGTCCCACACAGCAATAGATGTAGGTGTGCATCGAGAGTCACATATTGCCCGGTTATCTTCATGATGCACGTTCATAGCAAGCATCCATGACCCAATTGTGACATCTTCATTGCTAAACATCCTCAAACTGAAGGCTAAAAATTAAATCCAGTGAGAAGAAATATAGTCATAGGAAACATTACAGTTTAAAATGATTTTCTATATGACATTTCTGTGGCATTAATAATGCAAACAAAGAAATTTTCCCAAGAAATAGAGAAAAAAATATTTGATTGCGATAGGATGAATGACGCCATTGATATATGGCTTCTATTAATTTATTTAGTATACATGTTGGTAATTTACAGGTTCAAACCCTTTTTATGGGTAATTTCATGAAGAGGGAAGTAGGCAAAAGAAACCAGCCCCTGAAGGCAATATGCTAAGAGACTTGCAATAAAAGTCTGTAAAACCAACAAAGGAAACAGAGAAAGGAAAGGCAGCTCAGCATGAGAGGAATAATGCTTCTGAGGGAAGAGAACTCAATGAGATGCATATGAGGCTTGCTTAAGGTGACAGTATGAGATAACACAATCCAGCAAAATTCTTGAATTAGATGAAAGAACGAGTTAGTTCAAAAATAGCAATTCTCCAGACATATTATCCTCACTCTCCTTTTTTTCTCTTTTAGAAGGTTCACTTTCTCATCTTGCCAAATCATAAATGTAAGAACCTGTGTAGCTCACAAAAGGTTGTAAAATATAGTAAATCTAGAGAATCAGAAATCACAAAAGAAATCAAATCAAATATATAGAAGAGTTAATTACATTTCAATTATTTATAGCCACTTAGACCAAATCGTATATATATCAGTCAATACAATGTTGGGCATCAATGCAAACTTTTCTCAAATGTGGCATAATGATCCATCTTTTGGATTTGAAAGGTTTACCCAGGTTTGAACTAAAATTGATTTGTATATCAAGACCGTCAATTTGAGCCATCTTTTATCCCTGTACTTCTTTCAAAGAAGCAAAAAATCTGTTTTGAGGGACCAAGAAGTTTGTATGGATGCATGACAAGCAAGGCCAGCAATTACTAGATGCAATAAGACTTGTCTGGTGAATTAAAAAAAGCAAAGTCAACCAGTTAATTGATTTTCAAGACAATGTATTTAAAGGAAAATATAAATGTAAAACCATAATCTAATGAATGGCCAAAAGAAATAACATAAAGAGAAAAACAGAGACAAAGTTTATGAACCTATTATTTCTGGCAGTTGCTAGTGAAGCTACCACCTCCGCAGAAAGGACATATATAGGACCATAAGCATGCAAAAAGTATTCAGATCCAATCAGATGTCCCGATTTCTCATACCTGAAAGTTTTGGGGTCATCAATCCTCCAAAGAACCACGAAACTTTGAAAGGCACATATTTGATAAAAAGTAAATAACCACTCACAAAGCAAAAGAATGGTTGATAATAATTTGGAAAACCACATACCATTTCATTTTAGGGTCAGTGATCACTGGTCCTTTCTTCATACATCCAATGTAAGTCAGTGAATGGGTTTGCTCCTTTGCTAGAAGAGTTGCTAGTCGATCTGACAAATTATGGGAACACCATTATACAGCAATCCACAGGACTATCATTAAAGTATCTATATCCACTTCAATGTACCAGGACGTAAATAAATGTTATCATCGGCTTTGACGTAATAATCGGCGTCAAAAAGTTCAAAGGCTGCTTTGAAAAATGCCAACCTACAAAGCAGGGGAAATGGAAATAAAACATAAGGTGCCAAGAACATCCAGTTGTCAACATAAAAAGTAGTACAAATAGAGAGCTCTTACGATTTGTGTGGAAGCTTTAAATATTCTTCCTCAAGATCAATAAACATGAAATCCTTGTACTTCTCCACCTCTTCATGAAGCTCTGCCATCTTTTTTGAATATTTGGATCGTCCAATTACAAACCTAAAAGCTAAACCAGTGGCTTGTTCCAACCTACAAGAGATGGAAAGAAAAGTGACTAAAAGTTGTGATGAGTAAAACAAGAAAGAAAATAGAAGAGTTAAAGTGAGGTAAAATAGAAAAGCAAACATCCCGTGCCCAATAGGCAAGTGTCGAGGAAGCATTTCCATTAACACCATATCATAAATTTAATGTCCCTCCATAGACACAATATTATTTTTTCTGAACATCCCTTCATAATAAGTTGTTAATCAATGCCTGAAATATACTGTCAGAGTTCGAAATGCACTGCCAGAACTCTGACAGTATATATCTTGCACACGAGAAACTAGTATCACACTCAACATGGAAAAGGGTTTAACTATTAGAAACATGCTTTGTTGAAAACCAAAGTCTACCAATTATAAACACCAAGTACAATATAAAATTTAAAATGATAAAGCTATTCTTGTAATGGAAAGTAAATTAGGCAAAGAGAGAGTAGAGTGTCCAACTGGAGATGGATAATAGGCTATAGCTCTGCCCATATCATAAATGATGAGCTTGGTGCTTACTTCAGAAAGGCGCAGTGAAGCTGCCAACTCAAACACTAGAAAGAAGGCTCTCATACGATGCCGGTTCCCTATGTCTCCTTAAAAGAACACCGCGTTCATCCACCCCACGGGGAAGCGGCGGGGGGGGGGGGGGGGGGGGGGGGGGGGGGGGAGAGAGAGAGAGAGATTTTGCAAAAAATATATTCTGGTGTAGGAGAAACAGAGAGTTTGTGATACAAATAAGGAATAGAAGCACTAGCCATGATCTTGGTCCGACACAAATGAATTTCCATAAAATACTCGCCCATGCCTTAGCCAAATGAGTAAATGTATCAAGATGATCAAGATATAAGGATTCTCAGTTGGTTTGCAGGTATTCAGTAGCTCAAAGTGTAAGATTGAAATTCTGAATCTTTAGGTTTGATTTATTTTAGGTTTGATATATTATTATAATATATTTTTTTAATATTAATTTTGTTTTAAGATTTAAAAAAATTATTTTAGAATTTGAAAAAATTAAATTATTATTATTTTTTATATAAATTTAAAAACATAATAATGATGAGATTATACTATTTATAAAATTAATAACATCTACTCCACTATGTTCTCAGAACAGAAATAATGAAGTACAACTGAAAATTCCCAAACCTCACCGCTACCCATGCAATTTACTTAACTGCAAACCAGTCGATGATTCAAATTGACGAGCAATTCTCATATGTAAATCCCATCGTTGATTTAAAGACCGTTACAACCAAGACAAACTGATCATAAACTACATTCCAAAACAGAAACAAAAATAAAACCATCCATTGAGCTGATGACATTAACAAGGTTAGATACCTCAAAAGCCCATCTGGATCAGAGGGAAACCAAGTGCTCCGAAGAGCTGCCCGGCGATCAACGGAGCCGAAAACGGTCTGAATTCCGACGAACCCAAGAAGCTTAGGCCGCTCCACCAAGGCACCACGATCGCCGAGCTTCCGAGAGCTGGAGGTGGAGTAGAATGCCCGGAAGGTGTCTTCGGATCGGCTGCATCGGAAGATAGGCACGGGTATGGGACGGCGAACAGAGTAGACGGCGAAGATTGTGGCGGAGAGGCCAAAGAGGAAGCAGAGGAGTGAAAAGACGAGAATGGGGAGTGGGAAGCGAGAGGTGGGAGGGGCAGAACTGGGTTTTAGGGGCTTGAGAAGTTTGGAAGAGTAGGAGGTTGGGAGAGAAGAGGAAGAGCGGTGAGTTTGAGAGAAGAGTGGCATTTATGGTGAGTTTTCGCGCTACGAATGGGATCATCAGACTTCACAGTCTCGGAGTTTCGTTACACACATTTCTCGGCCTCCGATCGAAATATCTGAGTTTTCTCTCTGTCTGTCGGAGCTTTGCTCCTCGTACCTCGTCTCCTCGTCTCCTCGTCTCCTCGTCTCTTTCAATTCTTTTCTTTCCCGTGTCCCGTGCAAGAAAGACGTGTATTTTACCTTTAAGAAAACTTACTTTTGGAATTTAATATACTTTCCCACTAATTTGTAAGTAGAATAGTTAGTCTGGATTGTTTTAAGAAAATTTTACAATTCATCTCATTTTATATTATTTAATTATTATAATTTTTTAAAATTTTTAAAGAATAAGTTAAATAATTTAATTTTTTCAAATATTTAAATAAAAACAATACTAAAAAATATATTTTATTAATATTTTATTCAATTTTTTACTTTTAATTTAACTTATCTCATTTCGTCACTAAACAAGGTCTTAATTCTCATTAAATAAATTAATCCGATAAGATGATTAATATTATAATAGATAACAATTATTAAAGAATTTTAAAATATAAAGATAGAAAATTTATTTTCTTCTATATTTATAGAAATAATTTTAGTAGGGGTGTTCATTTGGATTCCGGATTTAAGAATCCGAAATCTAGATTCAAAATTTCTTTAAATTTTTTTTTTAAAAAAATTTAAAAGTATTAATAAATATATAAAATTTTAAATCGGGCTAGTTGCCTAAACTTTTATAATGACTTTTATGATAAAATATGAATATCATCTGAGATGGTAGCTGTTGACACATCTCTTTCTTTCTTTCTTTTTTCCTTAAGATTGATCATTAAATTTTTCTTTGGTCGTCTCTTGATACATTAATATACACATTTAATTATTCCAACTTTACAAGCAAAATAATTTGTCCTTGAACAAGATTTTAAAGAGAAATATAAGAAAATATCATAAGGTTGAAAATATGATCCAAACCGAGTACAACCCATTGAATTAGATCATGAGCAATATCATAAAGAGTTTTGCTTCCAGATCAGCGATGTATTTGGTCCTTTGGATATGTAAAAAATAAGAATTATAAATAGATTTTCTCAATTATAAAACAAAACAAATACTGTAAATGAAGAACTCCGATACCGTAGAAGAAGAATTTCGGTCTTGCCAAACATAGACTCATCTACCGTAGATGAATTGCACTCCTTGCCAAACATGCACTTAACAACTCTGCATGTTGGACCTTTTGAGTGAGAAGTGCTGTATCCTTTATTTCCCAACAACACATTTCATCAAAAAGCTACCAGACATCATTTTCATTCTTTTGTTTTCAACCTTTCCTTTCTCCCTCTTAAGGGGACCAACAAGAAAGACATCTTTTATGCCATAGCTCCAAAGACATTCTTAAACAAAAATTAAAAAAAGAAAAAGAAAAAGCTGGAAGCTTGAACAATTGCATTCACAATTTAGGCCCAGATTGCCAGTACAGACATCAATCCAGCCCCAAGGAAGAGCATAAAATAAGACACTACTTGTAATCTAAAGTTGCAGCTCATCCTCTTACTCAGAAAATCAGCAGCAATCAGATCCACTAAAGCCATATATACCAAAATTCCAGCAGACATGCAATCCAAAATCCCTTCAGTAACCAGGGCACCTACACTGTCCGGGTTGTAGATTGAAGCAATGCCGATGCCGATGCCGATGCCGGCCGGAGTTGTAATGGCGAAGAAGCAAGCCATCAGTGTTACTGATAGATTGTTGAACTGTGCTTGGGAGATGCAGCCTCCAAGTGCAAATCCTTCGAAGAATTGATGGAAGGATAATGCTGCAATCAAGGGTCTGATTGTGCAGGGGCTCTGGGAAACTCCAAGCGAGAGTCCGATGATAACCGAATGTGACACGATCCCAAGTTCTAAAATCTGCAGAGAAAAGGTCAGAAAATTTTAAACAAACGCATCATTAATTATCACCCAAACAGAAACTAAGGTCCCGTTTAGTTTCTGAACTCATTTGCATTTAACTCAGTTCAGTCTAATTTTAAGTTAAGTTTAACATTCAAATTCTCAATTTTTAAATTATTAAATTTATCTCAACTCAAAATAAATCATGTGAATCCTAATCCACAACTATTTTTAATTCAACATTTTTTTAAGTATGATTTACAATTTTTTCAATTTTTTATAAATAAATTTAAATTCATCTTAATATTTAAAGATATTTAAATTCATTTTATATAATTAACCTACTTCTATTCATAAAAATAAAAATTTTAACTTCGCTCACCATCTAAAAGAGAGGAAAATCACCTGTGAAACGACAACGTGGCGGACGCCACCATCTTCTTCCCCATCAGCATCTTCAGACCCGTGAGAATGGCCGTGCCGGTGGCTTTGTCCGTGAGAGCTATCCCTCTGGTTCCCGTCGCAAGCATCCTGGCCATGGGGGTGACTATGTCTGTGGTGTGCCGCGTGCGCATGCATTCCAACAATGTGCATCCCACCGCCTTCCTCTTCCCCAAATACTTTCCCATTATACTCCTTACCATCTCCCGCCGGCGAAATACCCGATTCCAGTCCCGCGTCGGCGGAACCGACCCGGATAATCTCCTCATTCGCCCGGACCAGTCCCTGTTTCCGCTCGTAATACTGGGTTCCCACGAAGTCGACGAGGAGGGTGAGGAGCGCGGCTGTCATGGCGAAGAACCCAGCGAACGGGAACTTGGACCACGGATACTCGGGCAAACATGAATCGGAAAGGGCCTCTGATCCATTCGGAAGCATGTGGACGAACCCTGTGGCAAGAATGACGCCGGCGGCGAAGGCCTTGGTGGTGACGAAAAGGTTGCTGTCACTGCGGATAAAGCGGCTGTTCTTTCCGACGATTGGGATCGCAATTCCTACGACTCCGGCCAGGAGGATCGACGCGATGGCGACGAATTTCAAGTCAAGCGCCTCTGCTTCGTCTCGGCAGGCATCTAACTCGGTTCCTCCACAGCTGGTGGCCATGGGCTCCAATATTGTCTGGAAGATTGAATCTTTTATCGGTCCAAGAAAACAAAAGATTGCCCAGATTTAAGATTTTAGAAAGAGAATCAATTCCAGCGAATTATGGATGAAAACAGTTTGGTTGACCGGAGAATGTAAAAAAAAAAATGGCCGCCGGTACAAATGGGAAATCTTCAGGGATGTACATGAATAACAATTAACCAGTAACAAAAGCTGAATTCGATCAATTCGGCCCAATCGAGCTCAATCATGAAAGTACCTGAGAAACTCCGAGCTTTTGTTCCGATACCTTCAAGGCAAAGCAACGCCCAGAGATCCTGAAAAACAGCAATCCTCATTGATCAAAAGAATAAACAAACACCATTAAAAAAAAGGATTCTCGAAGAACGAACCTCAATGAATAACATGGGAAGATGCTAGAAACTTGGGACAGGGTATTGGAGAAAAACACTCTTATATAGAGGATGAATTCTGAGAATTCACAAATGCAACAATAAAATAAAATAAGAGTGGGAGACGAGTTCTGTCCGAGGATTGGTGGAGAATAATAGTTCCTGCACACTGAAACCCCCTTACTGTATGCGATCCGGCATAGAGTTCCGCGTGGGAATGTCGATGGAAATATAAGGAAGAAAGAGAGAGGTAGGCATTTGGGATTTGACTCTCTGATGTCGACATATTTTGAAGAGAGAGAAGGGCGGTAGAGGAAGTTCAGGGTTTGGGCTTGGGTTTGTGACTTTTTGGAAGAGAATGAGCATGAGAGTGTCGACACCCTTTCCTACATTGCCATGATTCTCTCAAGAGTCATCATGCATTCAGAGGGTTTACTTTTCCTTTCTTTGTTTGTTTGTTTTCGTTTCTGCTTCAGTAATAGCGTTCTTTTAAGATTTTGGACGCCAAGTAATTAATGCCCCTCTTGAATGGTACGTTTCTTTCCTCTTTTTGATCATGTTTTAGGCTTAAGTTATCTTTCCGGGTTAAATTTGAGTGTCTATTTAACCATTATGGACCATTATGTGCACATCATATAATTTATATTCTAAAATAATCACTCAATCATACCATTGAATCTTTTACTAAAACAATAATGCCATTTCACCCGAATGATAGATTTCTCTCGAATGCTTTTCTAATGATAGATTTCTCTCGAATGCTTTTCTATTTTTATTAAATGATTAAAAAAATATTTTTTAATAATAATATAAATATTTTTAAAAAAAATATTTAAAACTATCCAAAAATATTAAAAAAAAATTAATTAGTCGGGAGAAATTCGGACTACATCTCATCGAGAGATGAAACTCCACTTTTACTTAAATATAAACTTTTTTATTTAGAGGACTGCTACATACAAGCCAGACTTGTACAGTCTACTCTCACATGAACAGTGTTTTCACTATTCATGTAAACAGTGAAAACATTGTTTATGTAAGAGTGGACTGTACAAGCCTAGCTTACAAGTATATTTATTCTTTTATTTATGAATAAAGTATTCTATGACAGTGATCTAACTAATCTTAGGGATAATATGGGTTTTCAAAATAAATTTTCTGCAAATAGATCCTAGATAATTCAAGAAAAAAAAATTCTAGTCTGATATTTTTAAAAAATTATTTGCACTTAAGAGGATTAACTCTGTTAAAATATTATAAAAAACAAAATTTTTTTACCGTCAATAATATGTGATCTCATATACCACTCAATCTAACTTATTTCTTATTAGAATGAAATATCACAATCTAAGCGACATAAAAATGAGATAATAATATGATCTATAACGTTACTCAGTTAATAAATATTGCAATATTTATTATATATGTTAGTCTTTATCATCTTTTATTCTTTTAAAAATAAATATTTTATCTCATCCAATTGTGATGAAAGTAAGGTTTGTAAATTTTAATTTATTGATATACATATAAATATCTTATAAAACATTAAATTAATAGTAAATATTATATGGCTGATTTTATATGTATATCCATTTATATTTCGTACTCTTAACTTTGGACAACAATTCGAACGGATGTTTTTTATGTTTTAAAACTATGGACTCTTTTCCAACTACCCTTTAAAAACCACCAAGCTCTTTCCGATTTGTTTCCCATTTAAGAGGACTTTCGTCCACAAGTTGGCTTCCACTGCACTTTTATCTAAATTTCCATACTGGTTTCAGGTTTGAATATAGAAATGATTTAATTATCTTATTTAATTATTATAATTTTTAAATTTTTTTATATAAAATATAATAATAATATTAAAAATTATCTTTTAAAAATATATTTTATTTTTTTATTTAAAATTATCTTATTTTTATCTTATGATCCTTATCTCGTTATTGAACTTTTCAAAATAGACTCTGTACATTGTAGAAGCCGCCACGAGCTTCAGGCAAGCTATTGGGAAGCTACGTAGTAACCTGCTCGAAAATGTCTGGAGCCCACACTAGTCTCCCTTTATTGCAAATTGGAGCTGGGAGTTGTTGAGGCATAAGAGGTTCACTTGAGTGGCCTCCAAATCCAAACACCACATGCAAGTATATATATGGCTAGATGGCTCAACTCTAGATCTGCCTTAATCAGCCTTTAGCCCTCATTTCATCATGTATATATACGATTCTATTTCATCCTTGGGTAGGTTTTTTTGTGTGTGGCAATAAGTCCTACCATCTTGTCCTTGCCATCTTGCTAATTTAGGTAGCTCCGCCTTCCCTCCGCCCCGGCACACGAATGCTCTCACAATAATTTGCCAATTCAGAATTTGGAACACCCACTCTTAGACTGAACGTAATAGTAAATAAGGACTTCGAGTTCTATTGATAATCAAGATAACTGAAGTAACTGAAAGTCTCTACAATTGTTAGTAGTGTGTTAATGCTCTTGAGGGGCACTTAGAGCATTGTTAATGGCTTATATTTAATACAGAAAATATAAATTATTTGAAGAATTGTTTATAAAATGAGTCCCATCCAATAATGTAAAACAACAATATGCATATAAAAAACAAATTGTTACAATAACCCTCTACATGTAGAAGGTTACTTCATCCTTCAAACAATTTTTTACTTATTTATATTTCATTTACTCTCTTATTTTCATATACTTTTATATTTCAATACACATTTCTTTTATTGTTCATCATTTAAAATACCTCTATTTTATCTTTCTAAAAAATATCTTGAAAATATTATTTATCCAATTTTCTCATATTTTGATTTTGATTTTATTTTTAATTTTTACTTGGCTTATATATATATATATATTTGTGTGTATAGGACTGGATTATATTACACTGTATATAATAATTTATTGTAAATATAAATATATATATATATGTGAATATTACAAATTTATTTGTAAAAAATGAAATGTTTAAAAAGAATAAAAATCCATAGATGTCTTGAAAATATGAAGATGTCTTGAATATCAGTTTTTTTTCAAATGAAATGTGCAGGAATTGCACACCGACGTTCCATATAAATCAATTTTCCTATTTAATTGATAGTCCTCTTGAGATGGGCCTAGAGTCAAATTTCTGGATACATCATCTCTTTTACTTTATCAACATGCATTGCGTTTAGCCTAAGGAGTAGTTGAAGTTTCTCACTCATTCCTCCTATATATATTATTAATTAATAGTTTAATGCAATTCTTGATTAAAAATCCATAGATGTCTTGAAAATATGTCCCCTCTCCTCATGTCATAACATCGTTTTGAACCGACTCATACGGGAAATAATGGAGTAGTTTCATAACGTGTTTCTGCATATGTTTGACTTTGGAATGGGTTCCCATATACTTGTACATGAAGATGTACAATCTTTTCATAAAAAAATCTCCCAATATATGAGCAAAATTTGGAAGGCAAGAAAGGCCACCACAAGAGGATGAAACACATGAAAGTTAATAGTTACTTCCAAGTAATTCAATCAATAGTTTAAATAGCACTAAAAAAGTGGGGCATTCCCCACCATATCATTTTGTAATAGAATCCATTCTCATTTAGCACATTAGTTAGTAATAACGAATGAGTAATGTTAAATACAGTTTTAGAATATATAAATAATGTACACTCTATTTAAAAAAAAAAGGTGAGACCATCATTAAAAATAATATTTCATGTAAATTCTATATTTACCATTTTTTTTCCAAAGAAATATGCTAGGCTTACGTACTAGTATAGGACCTCAAATAATAAGATAAGATAAGATGATTTTATATACAAGTTGAAAGTTAAATAAAATATAATTGAAATATTATTTTTTAATCTTATTATTGTTTTGAAATTTGAAAAAATTGAATTATTTATTATATGTTGTGTGGTTGAAAAAATTATAATGATGATATGAGATTAAATAAGATTGAATACTTTCTGTCCAAACAAAACATGGTTAGTTTAGATAGTAAAGTACTCCACTACTAGTCTATTTTATCACTCAACTACTATTTATTATGTTATTATTCCGCCTACTTTTACTATTAAGCAATATTTTATCATTAGTTTCCCATTATTTTTTCCTACTATTCACAAAAAATTTGAAATCAACTCACTATCTAAGCAACTTAAATCCCTTGTATATGATTTCAAAATTCTCTAGTGTACAAAAGAAAACAATTTTCAGAACCAAGAGCATCCAGTCCCACATGATGTGTTTGTTTCTTTTCAAAATTGGACCCTTCTGAGAAAGGTGACTAGAAAATATAGCCAAAACCACTAAAAGAATATGGTATGAGATGTTATGCCGTGCTTGGAGTTGGAAGAGGGGATTTGTGCACTGGAATTAAGTTGGAGTTGGAGAGGGGATTGAAATTAGCCAAATGCCTTAAAAAGAGTTCTAAAATAGACAATTAATAGAAGTGGGGAGAAATGATATATCAACTGAGAATATAACCCATGTTCCTCTTCACCCAAAGTGGATCCCAAGGGACATTTATTAACATATGATTTGGTTTGTGCTTACGTATACTTGGATTAAATGTGAGGTTGTACTTAAAACAAATGCCCTTTAAATATGGAGAAAACCCACTTCTATAAGTTGACCTATAAAAGTTGCAGATTCTAGTTTTTTTAATTGACTATAATAGAGAGATCAGATTCACGCCTAATACTTTTGTTCATAAACTCTTAGGTTGCGTTTGAGTACACAGATATTTTAAAATATTGTTAGATATTTTCAAATATTATTCAAATATAAATATTTTTAGATTTTTAGATTTTTTTCATCTAATCATTACAAATTTTTTAAACTTTCAAATAAATCATAAAAAAATTATTTAAATATTTCAAATTCTAAAATAAAATTATATTAAAAAATTATATTCATATATTATATTAATTTTATAATATTTTTATTCAACTTTGTCACTCTCATTTTTCTAAAACTAATAAAACATTTTTACTTAAACTATTTTATTATTATTTTGAAATTATTTTAGGACTCCCCTTATATTTTATGAAAAATTTTATCCATCATTTTTGCACACCAAATATCACTCTTATATGGGATGAAATCACTTTGGATGTTCAATGTGATCACAGCTTATGAGCTATTATATACCATGAAGACATCAAAAAAGCAAGATAGGATCTGTAACAATCAAGTTAGATATGTCAAAAGCATATGGTTGTATAGAGTCGAGTTTTGTTGAGGCTATTTTGAAAAAATTGGGCTTTGGAGACAAATGAATATGGCTGATCTTGGACTGCATCACTTTTGTTACTTATTTAGTTTAAGTGAATGGCAAATTTAGAGAAACCTCCCAGCCTGAAAGAGAAATAAGGCAATGAGATCATTTGTCTCCTTATCTATTCATTCTATGTGATGAAGATCTAAGGGTCTTGCTCTCAAAAGCTGCACAAACAGGTGATATCAAGGGAGTTGCTGCTGCCAGAGGTGGGATAAGGCTTACTCACCTTTTTTTCTGCAGATGAAAGTGTTATATTTTGTCGATCTACTCTCAAGGAATGGCAACACATTCAAGGACTACTCCATACTTATGAAAAAGCCTTAGGACAATTTCAAAATTCTCTAGTACCGTACAAAAGAAAACAATTGTCAGAACCAAGAGCATCTAGTCCTCGCATGATGTGTTTGTTTCTTTTCAAAATTGGACCCTTCTCACTTCTCAGATAGGTGACTAGAAAAGATAGACTACTTGGGTCTTGGGCACACCAAAACCACTAAAAGAATATGGTATGAGATGTTATGTTGTGCTTGGAGTTGGAAGAAGGGATTTGTGCACTGAAATTAGGTTGGAGTTGGAGAGGGGAATGAAATCAGTCAGATGCCTTAAAAGAGTTCTAAAATAGACAATTAATAATAGTGGGGAGAAATAATATATCAATTGAGAATATAATCCTGTTGCTCTTAACACAAAGTGGATCCCAAGGGACATTAATTAACATATGATTTGGTTTGTGCTTACATCTACTTGGATAAAATGTGAGGTTGTACTTAAAATTAATGTTTTGAATACTGTACCGGTAGATGTATCGGTCAAAGCACTGGAACGAAATATTTTGATACCGATATCATTTCGTGTACCGTTTCGAAATAGTCTATCTAAAAATAAATTATACATATACACACATAAATTATAAAAAGATAAAATTATTAATCATTTTGTGATTCATACAAATAAAATATACATTTTATATCTATAAAAGGGAAAAAAATACAGATCTATATAAAAAAAACCACTTAAAAAAAAGTTATTGCCGAAACCTAAAATTTAGTACCAGCCGAAATCCGATATTTCAGCTGGTACCGGCCGAAATGTCCAAAATTTAGAGCGAAACAATATTGTGTATTTTTGGATTCAGTGAGGCAATCGGTACGACACATGTTTGACATACTGATCAGTACGGTACAAATTGTAAAACCATGCTTAAAACAAATGCCCTTGAAATATTGGAGGAAATCCACTCCTATAAGTTTTATAGAAGTTGTAGATTCTAGTTTTCATGATTGGCTATACTAGAGAGAAGAGATTCACGCCTAAGACTTTTGTTCATAAACTCTTAGGTTGCGTTTGAAATCACACAAGTAACATATTCTCTGATATTTCCAAACATTACTCAAATATAAAACATTTTTCAATTTTAAAATTTAAAATTTTTCATCTAATCATTACCTTTTTTTAAAAAAAAAAAACTTTCAAATAATTTTATAATAATTTTATTCAAATTTGTCTCTCCCATTTTCTAAAACTTAATAAAAATGTTATTTTTTTCCTTTTAAAAAAAGCTTTCATTAATAAAGTATCAAGGATTACAAAGGATTACAAGAGAACTTATCAACCCAAATGCAATGGGGGATAGCCTCTAGAACCGAATCCCCCCATTACCCATACAATCAAATCATCCACATTTCAAGCCATTCTAACCAACTTATTAGCAACATTATTACATAATTGACTAACATACCTACACAAACATTCATCAAAATTAGACATAAGACTTCTAACTTCAGAAATTAGATTGCCCAATATTCTTGATGATGGAGAAACTTGAGAAGCTTGATGTAGTTCATCCACCACCATTTTGCAATCTGATTCCACCAATAACTTCGGATACCCGATTGCAAATAAAATCGAAGCCCCCTAAGCACATGGTTTCTGGTTCTTCGATATGCTCTTCTAACTTTGAAACTGCAAAAATGATCTCTCATTTTTAATCTCTAAGCACATCACCAATCCCAGCCTTCTTTTGATAAAAAAATAATGTTCCATCCACATTAAACTTGAGAAAGCCATATGAGGGAGGATACTAGCAACACTTTTCTTTAATCTCTGTCTTGCATTTCTGGTTGGCAAGACTTCTGTAGCTCGACTGGATTGAGAACGCATGATCAACAACCTTCTTTGGAGAGAAAATGACATCTTCATGAATCTTCTTGTTCTTCCTATACCAGTAACTCTATGCTATGAGAAAAAAAAAAATTGGTGTATATCAATTGAGGGCAGAAAACAATTGCATGCCCCACATCCTCATTCTGATCTGAACACATGCTACACTTAGGGTCAATTTCAACCTTCTTCTTAAGCAAATTGGAGCATGTTGGTAAACAATCTTTGCATAATTTTCATGCAAAAAATCTGACTTTGGGTGGCAATTTTATCCTCCAAATTATAGCTTTCCATAATTTGTTCTGGTTGCTACTATTAG
This sequence comes from Platycarya longipes, assembly GCA_036559045.1. Lineage (NCBI taxonomy): Eukaryota > Viridiplantae > Streptophyta > Magnoliopsida > Fagales > Juglandaceae > Platycarya > Platycarya longipes. Next base: position 6,824,606 of record CM071803.1, on the reverse strand, counting down.
ATGGATGTCCATAGTTTCATCTTCATTAATAAAAACATTTTTACTTAAATTATTTCATTACTATTCTAAAAATATTTTAAGATTTTCCTTATATTTTATTAAAAATTATATTCATTATTTTCACACACCAAATGTCACTCCTTCAATCTTTTAAACTATTATATTTTATTTCTTCATACAGTTTAAAGTAAGGGGAGCCCTAAAACCCAGATCCCACCTTCAATCTTTTTGAATATTTTGATATTTTATAGGTTACATTACTATTTACAATTCAGAAAAAAAAAAAATTATCTTTTAGATGAAACGCCGCGTTTTATCTTCTGCTGCAATTCCAAATTTCCAGGCCTTATCCACTTTTTTCAAACCCAACTACGACCTCACATTATTACTAACAACTACCATTCTCTTTTGTTCCCTTCCCTAGACCCATAGGCCCATAGGCCATCACTCCCCCCAACACATTTTCCACGTGATCCTGGAAAAACTTGAGAATATTCCACACCCTCTAAATAATTAGATGGGGAAAAAAATCCATTCTGCAGCCAAAAATTAATATTACTTTTTTTTATATAAAATAATTACTATCGAAACCCCATGAAAATGATTAATATATAAATTATATGTTTGACAATCTATAAAATAAAAAACTAATGAAAAAAGTAAACATTTGTATAAACATAAACTTCCTAAATTTCTAATTTATCGTTTTAATCTCAACTCATTTATCACTACTTTTATTATTCGATTAATATTTTAGCCATAAAAATATTTTATAAAAGTAAACATACAGGCTAACATTGCTTAAGATGACAAGTTATATATTAAAATTATTTTTATTATAAAACAAATTAAATATATTATATAAAATCATTTTAATTTGTGACAGTAGCATTACTTTTGTTAATAACGAGAATATAACTCGTAAAATGTGTGAATTATTGTGTATGTTATATATGAGAGAGATCTAAAGAGATGGAGAATTTTATGATAAAAAAGTTTGAAACGGTTTATTTTGATGAAATAATATAAAGGTTGAAATAGTATGTTTGAATAGAATAGTCTTGAATCAATTTATATTTTTATATTTAAGAAAAGAAATAAAATTTAAAAAATATAACAGTTCATAATAAAACATTACTTTTAAATAATTATCGTTTTATAAATATTTTCAAGTATATGAGAGAGATAGATCTAGGGAGAGGCAGTTTTATAGTGAAATTTGAAATAGATTATCAGGTAGTTTATTTTGACAAAAAAAAATATAGAGATTGAAATAGTATCTTTGAATAGAGTTTTGAATCGTCTTTATATATAAGAAAATAAATAAAATTTAAAAGTTACAATAATTCATAATAAAACTTTTTTTTAAAAAAAGATTTCACTCTATAAACATAACACTTTAAGATTTTATTTTATTTTTATCATTGCCTATCATAACTTATTTTTATGGGTAAAAAATTATGTCAAAATCATTTAACTCCATTTTTAAATATAGTAATAGATATGATTGTCACTTAATACTACTGTCCTGTATCATCAATTATAGATTAAGGTCTCATTTAGATATAGTAACATGAGATGAGATAATTTATAAATAATATTAAAATTATTTATGAATAATAATGAAATAGTTTGAATAAATATTTTTAGAGGAATTTTGAGAAATGGAAGAGAAGAACTTGAGTTAAAATATTATTATAATATAAATTTTATTTTAAAATTTAAAAAAATTGAATTAGTTTGTATATTTTTTAAATTTTGAAAAAATTATAATAATTAAGTAATAATTAAATAAAAAAAAATTAAAACTTGAAATTGAAAAGTAATGAGATGAATTAGAAAATTTTTACCATCCAAACTTGGCCTAAACTAACTTAGAAATATTATATTAGAGCATTCACAACCTACTAGTTAAAATTTAACTAAATTTTGACTTAAAAAATTACTTTTATAAATTTTACCTAGTCACTTTTTATTACATCAAATAATAGATTCAACAAATCAAGAGTTATTATATTAAAATATTAATTTTCAACTTTTTATTTATTTTAATTCTAATTAGAACACTCAAAATCTACCAGCTATTTAATTTATTTAGTCAAAATTTGTTTAAAAGACATAAAAAAAGCTTTTATAGATTTAATAAAATTAAAATAAATTTAATTTTTTCTTTTTTCATTTTCCAAATTTAAAGAGCAAGGAGAGAGAAAGTTAAATTTATTTTAATTTAGTTGAATCTATTGAAATATGATTTTTATGCTTTCTAGTTAAAATTTGATTGAATAAGCCATTTAACTAATGAGTTGTGAATATTCTTAATTATATTAAAATAACAATAAAAAATATAAAGATACTTTTAAAATTGAAAATTTAAGATGTAAAGATAATTTTAAAAATCTAAGAAATATTTAAGAAAATCATGATAATTTAATATACAAAAAATATACTTTCCCCTTGCCAAGATATCCCATTTTCCTCTCACTTGTCACTCCAGATTAACACCACAGTCTGGGTACTCTCTCTCGCTCTCTCTCTCTCTCTTCAAATTTCTTACTCTTGAGCAAAAGCCATGTTTGAGGAATCCGTATCGTCTTCCTCTACACCTTCAATCTGGGCTTCCATAAACAGCTGGTTCACATCCGCCGTTCTGTTCTTCGTCCTCAATCTCATGATTATCACCATTGCCGTAACTTCAATTCTCGGCAACCAAAAGCACCGCGACCAAGAACAACAAAATCAAGAAGCGGCAGAAGCCCAAGAACAGCCGCAACATCCACAGAATGCTAGATCTTCATCTGTGTTGCAGAGGTTCAAATCCATCAACTTCTACCCCTACAGATCCCAGGAACCTTCTACCACCTTCGAGCAATTTCCAGAATCAGAGACCCATTACGCTTTTAAGCAGTCCCATGAACAAGAGGAACTCCCACTCACCAGATCTCCATCTGTGCTTCAGAGGCTCAAATCCATCAACTTCTACAGTTATCTATACCAAGGGCCTGGCACAGGACAGTCTCACACCACCACCGGTTTGCAGAAAACCCAGGAACTCGATACCCATTACGGTTCTCAAGAGCTAAAAGGAAACGAAGATCAAGAAGATGATGAGCGAACAAAAGACCAAGAACAAGATCAATACCAAGAGCAGTCCATGGATGAGATTTACGGCCGGCTACAGAGTGCACACGTTACCAGAAGCAAGTCCGATACCAAGCCGTCGTCGGGCGACGTGCCGAAAAAGCTATCAAGGAAGATGAAGAAGTCGGCGAGCTCCAAGTCGGCATTTGCGCATTTCGAAGAGGACGAAATCGTTGAGACTCGCCGGCCGGCGACTGTTAAGGAAGGGAAGGTTGGAGGAGTTGAGTCTGACGATAACGAGGTGGACGCCAAGGCCGACGATTTCATCAACAAGTTCAAGCGGGAGTTGAAGTTGCAGAGGCAGGACTCCATTATGAGGTACAAGGAGCTGATCCACAGGGGGGCTGGTAAGTAAGGAAAATTACTTTTTAGGGGTGTGTTTTGTATTTTTTGCTAATTTGGGGGTTGGTTAAACTTTAAAGTATCTTTTCTTTATTCCAGAAAAAGCAAAATTGGTGGGTTCAAAGAAAAAAAAAAAAAAAGAGAAAAAAGTAGGGGTTTATTGGAAGTAATGGAGTTCTATTGTTTATGTTTATTGAACCATTTGTTTAGATTATGCCCTTATGATCGTTACTGGATTCATACTATTAAATGCTGGATTAATGTTTATAATTTTATGTAGTTTGTGGATTAGAGTTTCCTTTCAAACTTTAGAGATTAGACCCATAATTTATAAAGATATACAAAAACTTGATCTTATTTTATTAAATTCACAATAAATATTATAACAATTCTTTAAATGATTCTATCATTAGTGTTAATACAGAACCTGACAATTTTTGATTGGGAGAAAAGAAAAGAACCTGACAATTCTGAGCACCCAATAATGAGCACAAGGCCACTTGCCACTTACGGTACTGACTGAATTATTTCTGGATACAAAAATTAATTAGTTCAAATGAGAGAGAAGGGTTGGCCTTGTTGGGATGGGCATTCATGTATTGCCCATACTCACAAAGTCGGTCGTCAATTACATCCCCATTATTTCCATTTTATCATGCTGAAGTCTGCAGAAAAGCTTAGGCCTGTACAGAATGTCCGACCGACCAATCTGACCCGTTTTTCCGATATGTACCGACCCAAATACTTGAAATGTCGGAAACGGAATTACCCGTTACCGACAACGTTTATTTGCATCTTAATTTCACTTTCGATTATTCATCTCTCGCTCTCTCTCTCTACTCTCTCGCTCTCTCTCTCTCTCTCTCTTCTCTGTCTACCAGTGCGACTACCTCAAATCGCCGACGTCCATCTCCAGATCCCGCCGGACCAAGCTTCCCGTGGCTGGCGTCCAAGGAGATCTCCCAAAATCTCCACCCCCTTCTATTAGAGATCCTCACGGTGACCTCGAGAAGTCCATAGAGCCGTTCCATATTTATCTCCCCTCATGCCTCGTGGGAACGTCGGCATCGGAAGCGGCATCGGAAGCGGACCAGGTTTCCATCGTCGCCGAAAACGGATTTTGGGTTTAAAAATGGAGTTTGTTTGGATTCTTGAAATTATTGTTGAAAAATAGTGTTGGGGTCGGAAACGGAAATAATTTATTTGATATTTTTGTTTGGATTCTGTAAATGAAGTTGATTTTTGTTTAACGATTGAGATTTTTGTTTGGATTCTGTAAATGGCGTTTGTTGAAGAAGAAGAAGAAGAAGAAGGAGGAGGAGGAGGAGGAGGAAGAGGTATCGGGTAATCGGTGTAAGCGGGTAAACGGCTAATCGAAAGTGGGTCATATCGAGTCGGGTAGGAAACATGCCATGTCGGTTCGGGTCGGGTCGGAGAACAGCCCTAGAAAAGCTTACATTTAGGTTTCTGACTACTTATTAAAACAGCCCCTCAAGAATATTCTCTTAGTTGTAAGTGGCTATATCTTGAAAGATATATTGTAATTAAGTAAAAAACTATCTGCAAATAAGTTTTACGAATAGATTTTTTAAATAGAAAAATTGAAAAAGGCATGATAGATGGTGGGATAGAAAAGAGTACTATTACAGAAAAATAATTTTAAAAATTAATATAGTTTTATGTAGTTCGTGTTAGTTTGTAAAATTATTTTTGTGTAATTTATTTATAAATAGAATATTTTTTTCTAAAAATATACGCCTAAAATAGAATACTCAATAAATGCTATAGAATCTACTATATGTATCTCTATCTCATCCTAATCCTAAAATTTTGGACATAAATTTAAAGGATTTCAAATTCATGATAATCACATAGCAACAGTAGCCTATGTTTTGGGGACCATTTTGGGGAGACATCATTCTTACGTTATAAGTTAATATTTAAATAATTGGTTTGGTTTCAAAGAGCATCATGCTTATCTTTAATGGGTAGGTGTTTGCTGGTTGTGTTTGCACGTGGGACATTTTCTTTGGGTATTGCTCAATTACTCCAATTTAATGTGCTAAGACTTAGAGAGGACTTCAGTGTAGGAAATGGGAATGGAGGGGCCACTTTGATGGGTGTGCTTTAGCCTTTATGTCACATATTTTAATTTTGAAGCAATGTGAGTCCAAATTATAAAAAGATTAATTGAAGCACTTATTGTAACTAGCTTCAGTTGTTTTGAGCAGGAACTGACATTAAAGCTAACTATAATAATGTAACTTAGTGTTTTGTCTTTCACTGGTTCAAGACCTATTCTAATGGAGGCAACATGTTTGAAAAATTATCAAAATACGGGTAAGAGTGTGGAGTTATAATATCTTATGAAAGATTAGAAATCCATTCTAAAAGTGGTGAAGAATAATGGATGGATTTAGAGAGAAATAAAAGGGGGATTCTGTAATTCTGAAAGAAGCAAACTTTGATTGGGATCTAAAGCCAGCTTGGCATAGGGATCAAGTGATTAAAAAAAAAAACTCAAAATGGTTGGTTGGATATGCCTAACGTGTTTGCTTAAACTACTTTTTTGTTTTTTTTTTTATCATCATAAAGTCGTCTAAATTATATGCTAAAGCTCTCATCATAGTGTAAATCTTTAAGATCTCGTTTGTTTTTAAAGATGAGATGAATTTATATTAAAGTTAAAAATTAAATAAAATATTATTAAAATATATTTTTAATATTATTTTTGGTTTGAAGTTTGAAAAATTGAATTATTTATTTTATTTTGTATTAAACTTTTAAAAAATTATAATGATTAGAAAAAATAAATTGAGAGAAGCTGTGAAAACAAATGAGGTCGAGTGTAAGGAGATAAATGAGAAAACTCTTTTTGTGAGGTAAAAAGAACAATTTAAATTTGGATTGAAATATTTTATAATTTTTTTGATGGAGAATTTTTTTAAAATTGGCAAAGAGGTAAACAAAGTCTGTAAATCCTATAGCATTAAATACTGTTCGTAAATAATATGTGTCTCGAAATTAAATACAATGAAATTTTACATGCACTACATACATTGATAATTTGAGGATCAATTTTGGTCAGTAGCCCAACTTCTGCTACCTTCCACTTGTTTGATATTCCCTTCTAAGCTTTCCATAGAAATTTCAGTGTTGCTGATTTAAAATTTCGTTTTCATTTTGTTGGAGTTAAGTGAAGATGCAAGTGGGGTTATTCCATAAAAATTGTGCCCTTATACCCCCATTTAGATCCAATCCTTTTCAACTTTTTTGTGTTGCTTGTACCTCTCACCTCCACTCCCAAACAAACGAGGAGGCCCTCCTCCTTTCCCTTCCAACACCACCCTTTCATGGCACTGTACTATTGTCTCGAACCTCCCTATAGAAACTATAGCTTTTGCCTTCGACTGATGACCCTAGTAGGAGGAGCTATCGTCCGACTCTTTTAGCATTATTTTTCTCTAATTATTTCTCCCTATTTTTCTGTTGGTATTTTAAGATACGATTGTTATATTTTCTCTCACTAAAGCCTGATTTGCTTTGAGAGATAAAATAAAAAATTTTAAATTTTTCTTAAATATATCGTTATAATTTTTCAAATATTCATATAAAATATAATAAAAAATTTAATTTTTTTAAATCTCGAAATAAAATTAATATTAAAAAAATATATTAAAAAATATATTACAATAATATTTTATTCTTTTCTTAACTTTTATCTTATCTTATTTCTGAAAATAAACAGGATTTTAAGTTCTGCTTGTATGTTAAGAATATTTTAAATTATTTATGAATAATAGTAAAATAATAATTTATAATTTATAAATAGTAATGAATTGATCCGAGGAGACCTAAAATTGTTGTCTTCCCAAATATAAAAAGTCTATTATTGCTTTGTAGATCTACTTCAATCTAATTGCCAATAAACTGATATCGCTCCACTAGTTGCGCGAGGATAGATCATAGCTAGCCTCCCATCTTTTCCTCGTAGCCACTAGCCATCCTGCCAAACATGTGATGTGTACACACGATAAATGGAACAAAGTTTTATCTCAAATTAAATTAGAGGAAATTTCTTTCAAACTATTTATAAAAATAAAATAAAATAACATGTGTTCATTAACTACGTAAAGTGCAGAAGTCTTTTTAGAAGTCCAGGTTAAAAAAATTGAAGTGATATTTCATTAAAAAAAAAAATACATCCTTCTCCCATAATAAATTGATGTATGACTATTTTTTAAAGAAAGGTGATACAATTATTAAAAGATTTAAAAATAAATAAATTAATTAATGAATTGATGTAATATTTAAGTGATATGTACTATCTATTTTATGACATTACTAATGTTATAATATAACGTATAAATTATGATGAATGTCTTTTTATTATTATTTTTTAAAGAAGCCGTTGATGTGAAACGGTGCTGGTTGCTTTTGTATGCCACCTCACATAATGTGCATCTCACACCTATCTGTTCTCTTATTATTATTATTAGTTTTGTTCATCATGTGTGTCGTTTGGATAATGGGTTAAAATAAAAATTAAAAGTTAAATAAATATTATTAGATTATTATTTTTTTAATAATACTATTATTTTAAAATTTTAAAAAGTTAAATTATTTATTATAATTGATGTAAAAATTTAAAAAAATTATAATGATAAGATGAGATAAGATAAAATAATATTATATATAATCATAGGATTAATGTGCAAACGTCATGTAATTATTTTGAAAACAAATAGAATTTATTGTTAAAAAATTAATTTTTTTAATATAAATTCCATATTTATTTATTTATTTAAAATAACTGTATGACACTTGTATATACATGACTGTAACTATAATTTCTCATCTTATAATAAGATGAGATTTGTTGATCATAGCTCCTTAAATTAGAAAAATATGATTTGTTGATCATAGCTCCTTATAATCAGATGCAACTATGATTTGTTGATCATAACTTTTAAATTATTTTCTCTCCTTTATAAGAAAATTGTGATATAATTTCCCAAATTACCATAATTCCCTTTTTTTAATTTGCATCATAATTTATAAATGGAAAATGATAAAGCTATCGAGGATGTGTATCGAGAATTTTCTACGGAGTTGTGTTTGCTGCACTCAATTATTAGAAAAATACTTTTAATGAGTTTGTAATTTTTTTTTAAATATTAACATTATTTTAGAAATGTATAAAAAATAAAAAAAATTAAATTACAAACTAAACAATAGTTAGAAATGCTCGATAACCTTTTTGATTTATAAACAAAAAATAATAATATTTATTGTGAAGTATGTAAGTACTATATAATATTTTTAAAAAGTTTTAAAAATATAAAATTTATATGAAAATAGTATAATATTTACACATTTTTTTTAACTATATATGATATTATTTTTTAAAAAAATTTGGAATTTAAAATTTATATCCCAACAAATTTAATAGAAGTGTTGCATTCAACGACTGGTGGTCCAACCTAACGCGGCTGTGACGGGCGATAGTGCCACAACAATCAAAAGCGCTCCTTTCTTTTTCGTCAGGAAAAGGTTAATAAACGGGAATTACGCAAACATCACCAAAATCTAAAAATGAGATTTGAATCTCTTCAAAAAATATATCAAAAAAGTGCGCACGGGCACGGAGAAAGGAAGTGAGGGTTCCACTCAGAGAGAAGAAAGAGAGACAGATGGTTTGGGCAGTGAATCAACAGATTGCAAGAGGGAAGAGAACTCGGATATGGGGAGGAGCATTGCTGTGTTTACTTTGCCTCATGTTGGCCACCCCAAAGATCCCTCGCTCTCCCAAGAACCATGTCTTCGCTGACATGCGCAACTTTCTCGGTAATCAAACGCTTCACCTGACTATACGTATCTATGTGTATGTTATCTGCGTATTGTTTGATGTTCTGGCTAATTTATCTGATTCTTTTTTTCTGGGTTTTGACAGGAGTGCCGAACACGTTGAATGTGATTACAAATTTCCCATTTTTGGTTGTGGGTGTTCTGGGTTTTGTTCTCTCAATCCAAGGAAATTTTTTTAACATCAGGTTGTGATATTTTAGTTGATCATTTTTATTGGTATGTTTTTGGTGTTGAATCTTTGTGGGTTTTGTTTGAATATGGATTTGGTGTAGTTTTCCAGGAGAGGTTTGGGGTTGGGCACTATTCTATGCTGGAATAGCAGGGGTGGCTTTTGGGTCTGCTTATTATCATATGAAGCCCGATGACAGTAGAGTGATGTGGGATACATTGCCGGTAAGCATTACAACACTATTCTAGAACTCAATTTCATCGTTTATTATTTTCAGTATCTTCATTTTTATTCTGAGAAATTGTTGGAAAGGAAAAGAAACTGATATTGATTATTGATTACTTTTTATTCGAATAAAAGAAGTCCTAGCTGAAGTCGGCCTAACCGAATGGTGGGGAAGGTTGAGAATCGTTGTTCAATGCAGTTATTTTTCCTTTTTTTTCCCAGAGACATACATCACATAGTCACAAAAACTGAACATGGATACTGTTCTTCGGTTTCCTTGGTTGATCAACTAGGGGAGTCAATAGCACAAAAAGGAAAAATTAACTAAAAATAATAAGAGGACATGTGCTTCTCAGGAATTCCCAGTTTTGCTGCACTTATTATTATTTTAATTTTAGTCATATTAAAGTAGATCATAATATGAAGATGATGATCTCCTGATCAAGCTTTATGCTTACTTTTTAAATAAATATATGCAGATGATGATCGCGTATTCCTCACTTTACTCTAGTTTTATTGTGGAAAGAGTGGGTCAGAGGATTGGATTAAGTTCTCTATGTACCCTCCTTTTAGTTGCTTTTCTTAGTGCTGCTTATGGGAGGTGAGGTTTTACTTTTAATTTTCACATGTATCCTCCAGTTTGATTACTTCCAGAAACTTTGTTTGGAATTATGCCAAAGTTCAATGCTGAATATGGTTTGCTAGTTGGTTGCAGAGCATATAATGATCTTCGGTTGTGCATGGCGTTCCAGTTGATTCCATCAATAGCCATCCCGGGCATGACGTATGTGTTCCGATCCCAGTATACTCATGCTAGATATTGGCTTTTTGCAGCAGGTATGTCATGTCCTGGTAATTTTTCATTTTGGTCTAATCTGTTAAAGATGGTTAGACGTTAATTTCTTTTCATGATTTTGCCTTGGTAAACTATTACTGCAACCATCTGTGTTTTGGGCAACATAACTGGAGAAAAAGTTATGTTAAACAAATATGCTTTAAAATGAAAATTAATAAATAAATAAATAGGGGCAGTGTGAAATGGTACTTGTGTAGAAATGGTACCCGTACACCTAGAAACGTTTTGAAAGCTATTTGAGCATAATGTTCTTATAATGAAAATATCTATATGTGAATTGCTTACATTTTTACAAGTGACGATCAATTTATTGTACAATATGCTAAAGGTGCATTTCTAGTACAATGAGGATTGCAATTTTTTTGCAAACTAATTGGCATTACATGTGAAGTTACACTCTTATTGGTAATATTTTTGTTATAATCAATAAGAAACTTTATTCCCAAGAATAGGCAAAGTCAAAGTACACAGGACGTATACAAAGGAAATATCTACATCTCTCTAAAAAAAAAGCTAATACAAATTCAGGATGTTAACATAGTTGTAATAGTATTCACACTTTTATTGGTACTACCAGTCAGACTCTCTTAAGTAGTTGTCATAACCTCTAAATATAAGATAATTCAACCCTATAACCATGGTTACTTTGGATCACATCCCTTATTTAAGGAAAATCGTTACCATACACATAAGCTTGAATAAAAAATAAATAAAAAACACTTAGAGTAACCTAGTTATAATAGCACAGAATATTGCTTCCTTATGCTGCTACAGTGCATTGGACAATACTCACAATATATCCATTTTCTCATTCCAAACAATTTGCATTCTATGGATATTATGTTTCCTGTTAATTATTTTTCTAGCTTTGAGGTTCAAGTAACACTTCAATAGCAGAGACTGAATCAAGGTTTATGAAACTCCAAAGAGATCAGTTTGAGTTAAAGCTATTATTACTTTTATTTTGTCCCAATGAGGGCTGCTAACTAGGCATCAGGTTCTGGGAGACATTTGCATCTGTGCATATGAGCTTTGATCTTGAACAGACCCTTCATCACTCGTGCTGGGTTAAAACTTTCTGTTTCCTTTTTATTTTTTCAGTCAAGAATTTATTAGTTTGCATAGAACTGCACAAATAATATCCTGTATTGTAGGCTTCAAATTCTTGCAAATCATTCAGTGCTGAAAATTGAAGTAGTTCATGGAATTTTGAAAGTGAAAACCTAAATACTTGAAATTTACCTCCCAAAGTCTCTGGGAGCTAATAAAAAAAAGGTGATTAGTCGGGATGTTGTTTCCGGACACCTAGTGCCAATAATTAAAAAAAAAAGTCTTTGGGAGTGTCAAAGCTGCAGTTTTCAATACCAATACTTAAAAGGTGTTTTTTGGTTCAGCATTTTTTCAGTTCTAGAGGATATTTCATCAGTATCATGCATATCTGTAAAGAAAAACAGAAAAAGTGAAAAATATTTCCGGGAAATAATGGGCAGTCACTTGTATACATCTTGTGTACTTGGCTATGCCTATTACTTGGAATAAAACTTCTTATTATCTAAAAAAAAAAGGAGTAATGGACGGGTATATGCAGCTAGGAGTAATGGGCAGTCATATCAGCTATGATTAGGCTGGATATATCTGTTTCTTTATTGTGGCGATTTAATTTAGTGAGATGAATAATCCTTGGGAGTAATCAGATAGCTGCACAACAATATTATGCTGGAACTATTTGTTTCTTCGTTGAAGTAATTTAAATCTCCATTTAGCTCATGTGTTGTGCTCTGGAAAAATTACACATGCTTACTGCAAAAGCTTAAGAAATGATGTCACCTACAATTTGCATTTATTGATTTCTTTTGCTAGTTAGTGGAAGGGACTGGTTTTGAAGATAGTTGCTCTTCAGAATTGTGAAAACATAGGTTCACTCCCTCCTTTCTTTGGCAGGCATCTCTAGATATAAAACTGCTTTCATCTGATTTGAATGTGAAAAATTACCTTACTTTATGTTATTCTGTTTTCTTCTCTCTTCTTTCCTTTTCCATTTAATAAAATTGTTTGTTTCCTGCACTTAGTTTGCCATTATACTGTTCGGGAGGAATTGCTGTAGTTTTGAAAACTGTGATGTTACTACTATCTGATAAACGTTTGCAATGCCTTGCCCATGGATGTCGGATAATTAAAATTCTGGAAACACTTTGGTACAGGAGCACATGTTCTAGCCAAATTTGAAGGTGTTGCTGACAAGAAAATATACTATGTAAACCGATACCTTATCAGTGGGCACTCCTTGGAGCATTTGTGTTTAGCAATGGTTCCTGTTCTGCTCAGTGTGATGCTAATGTATAGAAGCATGAAAGTTCAGAGGTACTTAGTTTAGCTGTTTATACTTTTTTTTTTTTTAAAAGGAACAAATTTTGGATATTAACGGCATGATCAACTCTTATCATCATCTGTTATTCCAATTATTTTTTGCTATATATATATATATATATTTACTTATGACCATCAGCACAATTCTGGGCAGGATATAAATATAAAAGATTGCTACTTTGACGTCTTGTTCTGATCATTTTGATTCTAGAATGTACTTGCAGCTTAGACGAAGTCTGGGGATCTTTCTTGTTCTGACGTATTAGTGGAATATCAAACAGATTAGGTGATCATAAAGAGCGTCCAGGAAGAGAGTAGGAACAGCCAATGAAGGCACGCATGGTGAATTAGCTAGTGGATGACTTGATATTTTACTGAGGATTTTAATTTCTTTGAGGTAATAAGTGATTTCTACTATCTTCCACTTTTGCCAAGAAAATCAGTGCCGAGGGGAGTCATGTCGATCTTTCTCCCCAATTATTGTCCAGAACTACAATTTTTTTTTTTTCCAATTAAAACATAATCAGTTGGTTTCAATATTTTCCTTTCAACAGAGATTTCCATCCCAGGTCAATGCCTATGCTCTAAAGTACCCGATGGCATAAGATCTACCATTTTTTTCGAGTAATTATTGAAAGCATTTGAGGGCTTTTTTCTGCTTTTCTAATCTGCATGAAATGCACTCCCCTCACGATTCACCAACACGATTTTGATTGCTAGCATGTATAATTTTGAAAATATAAGAGGTGTGATTCATTTTGAAGCTGGACCTTGGTGATCGATAACCAGATTATTAACCTCATTTTCACCATTGCCTTGTGACAGTGTAGGATTTAGGAAGTAATGATTGACGGCTTTTCTGCTTGGTGCCACTGTAAGTGGAACTCTATACTTTCCATTTTTCAGTCGCAGCACATGGAGGGGGGATCTACTGGTCATGGGAGGTAAAATTGTTTCCTTTTTATTTTAACACTTTTATTATGAGAATGCCTATGGTTTTCAGACAGTAATGTGCTGTGTTATGATTGGTTTCAGGTTAAGGAGACATGAAGGTGGTCAGAGAAGATCCAACTTTCACCGTTTAGCAAGCTTTATGAGTTTGTTTGCCATGATTTGTTGTACTTATTCTACTTTTGTCTGCCAATGATATTGAATTCAATTTTCCAAGCATCCAATTGAATGATGGGAATTGCTGGTTGACAGTTTGATACATGTTTGGCACAAGGGGTGCTTATATGGCATACACATGCTTTCACATGCATTTTTTGTAGTTCTCTTGTACAAATCCCATTTTGCCCTTGTATCTATTTTTTTTTTAATAGCCAGATCATGATATGTTCTAATACCCAGATCAAAAGTTTAAAAAGAAAACAAAAGCTGCACTGTGTTTGCATGTGGCTACAGGAAGATGCCTTTTAGATTATCTTTTGATGTATGATTTGCGCTATAATTCCTAAGCTGTTCTCTAGAGCATTCATTTACTTCATCATCTCTGTAATTAATTGCCCATATGTACTATGATGTTCTCAAACATGTATGACTTGTATTCACTGTGGTTTTGTTGCGATCTTAGTTGCAATCTTAAATCCTAGAACTGAGGGTTTAGGTGAGTTCCCTTGTGGAAATCGGCCCACCCTTGTTTACCAATTTGGAAGCTAGATGCTTGGATTAATTTTTTTTAGCAAATATTACAAGAATAGTCAAGTCGTTATGGAGTTTAAACACAATGCTAGGGTCGAAGAGGTAATTGTGGATTGATTGCAACCAACTAAATGGACAGCAGCAACCCATTTGGCTAATATTGGGTGCAATAATTTTTTTTTTTATTGGCACTAGGTGTCTAGAAACATCCTGACTAATTCTTAGGATGCACAGGTTCTTGATAAGAAATTTTTCATAAATGCATTTGAGTATTCAAAGAAAAAATATCTCAATCTAATGGTCTTTAGAATGTTTGTATTCAAGGAGATTTGAACCTTAGATCTGAGGGAAGTATACTGTCGAACTTAAGTCCTTTACCACTTGAGACAATCTCTAGGGGTTAAATTGGATGCAACAAAGTGACCACTTCTATGGACTTTTGTGCATTCACGAGATTGTGTCTCTATCTTCATGATGTCATTGAGCATGGGTGAGATCTTCCAATCCGCCATAATCTAGTCATGCATGTTTGTCATGATTACATCTAAACAGTACTCTCACCTTCAAGGATTATCTGCTTCATCTCCAGCTTCTTTGCTTCATTTAATGCTAAATAATATGGCTCTTGCTTCTTCATGCTAATAATGTCCTCAAGTAGAAGTCTTTCATCGTCATTGCAGACATATCCATAGCGTAGCTGCAAATAAAGATAAATGGTTAAACTCGTGAGAGTTGATCTTTATCCCAAGCAAAGAGATGGGATTTATAATGATCATAATCCACTCTACAATCTGTTTGTTTGCAGAGAAAATGTGGAAACTGACGCTCCGAGAACAAGAGGTTTTGTAGTTAATATGCATTAACAAAGATTGAAAACTCGAGTGGCTGCCAATAGTGTCAAGGACTTCAACGCACGGGCCGCCATTACAGTTACCTCAGCAAAGTAAGACTTTCATGCCCAAAAAAGGAATAATACAGAGAAAGAAAAGGACCTGCATGAAAAACATTTTGCCTTGTGCCTCTCCTTTTTTGGAGGATGCATTCACCTCGTTATAAAAAATAATATTACGTACGGTCATAAAATATATAAATACGATACAATCATTTTAAAAAAAATGAGATTTATTATTAAAAAATTAATTTATTTTTTATGTGAGTTTTATATTTAATTATTTTTTTAAAATAATTATGTGATATTTATACATTCTACGACGATAAATATTATTTTTTATCAAAATAAACAATCTTACTTAATTACACTCCAGTCTTGCCAAGTACAGTACTTTAAAATCAATACTCTATTGCTACGACATTGAGGCTACTGCAGTTTTTTTTTTTGTTTTTGTTTTTTAAATTTTATCGTGCGTAATTTTTTATTATCTAAATATTCATTGATAATTGAATGTTGAGATCCACGATACTGGCTATCCATCTCTTTGAATTTTATGTAAAATTATTTGATAAAAAAGATTGTAAAAATTTATTTTTGTGAACCCTATTTTTTTCTCATCATCTTTTAACAAAAAATATTAGATACAGTTTTAAAATATGTAAGTCTGGCGCTAGGGGTGTTCATCCGGGCTTGGTTGTATCCGGCCCGGTTTATAATTTTATTTATTCCTTAACATTTTTGAATTTTTTTTTAAAAAATGTTTAAGGAATTTTCAAATCCGGGTTCCGGATTCCCAAATCC
The DNA here is from genome assembly GCA_036559045.1 of Platycarya longipes. Taxonomy (NCBI): domain Eukaryota; kingdom Viridiplantae; phylum Streptophyta; class Magnoliopsida; order Fagales; family Juglandaceae; genus Platycarya; species Platycarya longipes. The sequence continues at coordinate 6,808,307 of CM071803.1, read as the reverse complement.
GGAACCCGGATGAACACCCCTATCTGGCGCACTCTCTTTTTTAAAAATAAAAATAAAAAAATTAGATCCACTATTAAAAAAATAAATTTTTTATAAGGATATCAAATTTATCAACCATTTTTTTTAAAAAAATGCATAGGATTTACACACCTAAGACTCTAAATGTAATTTCTTTTTTAATTAATTTTGCTACGGTAAATGAGTTAGCATCACATTTTTAATGTGGGAAGTGTGTTTACCTTGTGATAAGGTAATCTTTGAAGGTCTGTACTTGTGAGTGTCGGTAGTTCTCAAATACCAAACCCATCTTACCACTTCAGCTTTGTCTTTTGTTCTTTCTTTTCTTTTTTCAAAGCTGTCTTTTGGTTTGTTGGAATAATCATATCTTTGAGTTTGCCTTTTTGTCTATATTTTCTTAAATCAATTATTTCAGATTACTTGTCCCAATCCTAAAGCTTAAATCTGTACATAAACACGCATATATTCTTGATTATAATATTCATTTGAATACTTGATACTCTTAAGTTTTAAGATTTTCACAACAATTAAAAAAAGAAAATCATTTCTTTTTTTATAACAAAAATGATAGAAAGGAGACAAATATAATGAGATGTTATTATGGCTATTTGAATATAACCATAATCAATGATTCGACCTGACAATATCAATATTTTAAGACATAATTAGTAGGTAATTTTAAAATATGATAAGGTCTTAATAGTTTTATTTCATCTCATCATTATAATTATTTTAAATTTTCATAATATAAAATATAATAAATAATTCAATTTTTTTAAATCTCAAAATAATAATATTAAAAAATAATATTTTAATTTTAATTTTAATTTTTATATAAAAATATCTCATCTCATTTCACTATCGAAATGAGACTTAAATGATTTTTTTAACCTATTCCAAAATATTATATAATTAACAATGAGTGATAATTTAAAAACTTTAATGATAGATTATCTAATAATAATGAATGAATATAGCCTAATTTATATTTTTACATGAGAAATACAATCACAAAACTTTTTTTTATTGTACAAACTGATATAATTTTATAAGTATATTAATTTTATTTTAAAATAAAAATAATTTTTTAATCTGAAACACTACATAAAATATGTCAATTTATGAAATCATGAGTAATTCTCTTTTTACATACATCAAATAGCTAAATTATTAAAAGTCACTTCTGATTGTAGATGCACTTTCTAGTTATGATGTATCTTTTACAAAATAATGTTAAAAAAAACCAACCTCGAAAGCAACCTAATTAAAAAAAACATATATAGTTAATTGACTTTGGAGTCAAGTTTATGCAAACTCTAATCATAATTAGGTAAAGAATGGATCAAAAGCCATAATTGAGATTAACTCTCAAGTCTTGTCGGTGGGATTTCTCTCTCTTGCCTTCCCTCTATATGACCTTTGACCATACCAAAATCCGGACTCCATTTATTAATAATTTAGTTTATTGTATTGATATAATACGGCTTAAGAGATTAATAGATAATTATAATTTCATATAACTACTCTCCACATTCTTAGCCATATAAGTACAAAATAAGTACAAACTATCCTTAGAGAAGAGATTACATGCTAAATTTTCACATAATTGCAATACAACGAAAAGAAAGTTGGAATAATGACCCTATATAATTTTTGTCCAATTTTTTTTTTAATATTTAGAGAAAAAAAATGTAAACTCATAATATCTAGTACTAAGATACATATTAAGTTTGTTCTAAATTATTAAAAAAATTTAGAGTACCAAGTGGTTGCACTTCTCCAAACGACTGTCCACACGTCTAATATGGCACGTGGTGCCACTATAGTGTAACTATAGTTAATCGTATTTTTGTGTTGTATTTTGTTGTAATTTGTAATATTTGTTAATGTTGTTTATATTTTGTTTGCATAAAAAAAAATTAAAAAGTAAGAAATAATCTCCTAAACATTACGTTGGTTTGAAAATTTAATTTTCTCATTTTTTAGAGAAACTTAGTATATATTTTTTTGTTGGGCGTAGTGATAATTCTTTCTTTTTGAAAGAATTAAAAGTTGATTTTCAGTATGTATTTAATTGAACTTCCAATCATATTGTAAATTTCAATCTCTTGAAGTTTAATGGAATGAAACTATATATTTTTTTTAATTATAAAAAGAAAAAAAAAAAGACAGAGCCCCTCAAATTCTGTAGAATTTCACTCAATCACATGTTAAGCACCGCAGACAAAAATAATAATAAAAAAAAAAAGCTCAAAAACTACGTGTAAGATGTACAGTTCACATCGCATAATTAATACATAAATATTTATATAAATAAAATATTAAAATCTTTTGCATTTAAGTCAGAGAGAGAAAGAGACAGTAAAAAGAAAAAGAACAACACAGTCAGTTTCGTAAGAAGAAAAATCTCAGAAACTACGAGTGAGTGAGAGAGAAATTATTCCTTTCCCGTTCTTTCCAGTTTGCACGATTCGGTGAGATTTTTATCAAAACCAGCAATCAATCCTTCTGAATTCTCTCTTTCGATCCATCTCTCGTTTGTTTGTTTATTTTTTTTGAACAAATTCTCAAAGATCTCCTGTATCTGCAGAAATCCCAAGATGACAGACAGAGTCTACCCTTCTTCAAAGCCCACCGCCATTAACGGCACCGCCACGGCCGGTGTTAATAACACGACAACTCCAGCCGCCGCTTCCGCCCCTGTCAAGCCTCAACTCCGGCAACCTTACCGACAACCACCTCAGTACCACAACCACCGACGCCGACGCAGCCGACGTGGCCTGTGCTGCTGCTGCTTCTTCTGGTCACTCCTTATCTTCCTCGTGTTTACTCTTCTCGTTTCCATTGCCGGCATCGCACTCTATGTCATCTACCACCCCCAGCGGCCACAGTTCTCGGTCTCATCCCTCCGCATTTCCAAGCTCAATCTCACCACCACCGCAGACTCTTCCTCGCATCTTTCTTCCCTCTTCAACCTCACTCTCTTCTCCAAGAACCCTAACTCCCAAATCACCTTCTTCTACGACCCTTTCGCCCTCTCTTGCCTATCTTCACACTCAGTCCAAATCGCCAACGGCTCTATCCCGGCGTTTGTCAGCGATAAGAAGAACGAGACGACTTTTCGAACAATCCTGACGGCGTCGAGAGATCTGGACACGGATTCCGTGACGGCTCTGAGGTCGGATCTGAAGAGGAAGAATGGCGTCCCGATGAAGATTCAGATGGACACCAAAGTGAAGGTGAAGATGGGAGGGATGAAGAGCAACAAGGTGGGTATTAGGGTTACTTGTCAGGGTATCAACGGGGTTGCACCGAAATCCAAGTCCCCGTCGGTGGCTTCTGTTTCTGGCTCCAAATGCAAGGTCGATCTACGGATCAAGATCTGGAAATGGACTTTTTAAGTAATTATCACTAAATTTTCTTTCTTTCTCTTTTTGGGTTTGCTTTGCTGATCTTTATATTTCTTTTTTAATTTTTGTTCCTTTTTTACTTATGGGGTTTTTGAGAAGTTCAAAGATGAAGATTGGGCTGAGAATTTGAGGTTGATAGAAGAATATAAAAGGGATTAAGATTAGAGTTCTTTTAGTAAAGTTTTCTTTTTTAATTTTTTTTTGGGAAGTTTGATGCTGTAATCAATTCTGGAATTCAATGGTTATCAATGATCAACTCCATGACGATTTCAATTATGCTTGGAGCTCTCTCACTCTGCTTATTTCCTTCCATTGCTAAGCAATTTAGTAAAGAGATTTACGATCTACGAAGGTAGATTCATAAATTAAGATGACTTAAATCTATAGATTGTAAATATATGTAGCATTTATGTCCTCATTTTCATTTTGTGAATGTTTTCGCATGAATTGGGTTGATTTTGTCATGAGCAAGGAAAGAGACTAACCGACAGGGAAAACAGGAAAACATGACAAGAAATTTTGAAGGAACATTATGTGTTAGGTTCTCAAAAACAAGTTGTGTGAGGTTGTGTCTTTTAGGAGGCCTGCCTTTTTTTCTTTAATTTTTTTTTTTTAAACTTTTAATAAGAACCACAAGAAAAACGAAAGGAAGAGGAAAAGCAAACAATCAGTAACATAAATTACGCGTAGTTCGGGTGGTAGGAGTCGGTATTTTATTGCACCGAAGGCAAGAGTTTGAAAAAACGGAAGTTTTAATTATTTGTGATAGTAGTAAAGTCTTTACATTTAGGTCATGAGATAGACTTTGGATCGATTGGATATTTTGGGGTTGTTGGAGTGAGAAGAGTGATAGGTTAGTCTTTGAAACAATAGTTATGACTCAAATCAAATATTCTTGTAGTCACGTCTAGAAAGGATTGACATGTTAGTCTTCTCAACTCTCCTTTCGCAAAGAATAAAAAAAGAATAATAACAATTAACAAATGTGAATAAATTTGGTTGTTGGAGAAGCCATGAAAGCACATGATGATCCAGTTCTAAGTTAAAAGCAGTGCAAGATTACTGAAATCAATGACTTGTAATGAGGAATGTGAAAGTTTTCAAAGTATCAAAAGTCAACTCTTGATTGCAAGGCAATTTCCCACATATAAATGTAGTAAGTTCCAAATCCTTTCATATTTTGGGGGTCTCTACTCTCTACAAGGTTCGATGTTTACCTCTAATTTGTAGCATACGGTTTAATTATTTTTTCCTTTTAATAATCTTAACATTAAATGCTAATTGCTTTATTCTTAAAATTAAACCTATATTTCATGTCTGTTAAAAACATAATATAAATAATTAAATTTATATTTTTATTAATTTAAACTTTTTAAATAAATGGTGATGAGGAAGATGATTAGATGAATAATAATAAATAACAAACCCAAAATCCTCATTTTTTTTTCTTCAAAAAAGATTATGATATTGATGATGACGAAGATGATTTTAAGCTCAACTTGCATTAAGTGTAATCCCTTGGCAGTTTTGAAGTCATGCTTTGAGTAAGATCTGATTGAGAGAGAATTATATATAACATTACTCTTTTATTATTACATATTCCCGCATTTCAATGACTTCCAAGTTCCACATAAAAACTTGAGGCATTATTTCTAAAAACTAAATTTATATTCTCTTTTATAATAACGAAAAAAGAGAGTTTATTTTCGAATTCTAAGATCTATATTAAAAGATAGATATATATATATATATATATGAAGTAGAGCTTATAATATTCATATGAATATTAACATGAAGGAAAATTTATTTACCTTCTCATTTTGACATCTTATGTATTTTTTTTTTAATTTTTAATTTTTAATTTTTAATTTTATTTAATAATTAATGAAGTAATTATTAGTATATTGATATTTTTTTAAAATATTTTAAAATAATAAAAAATATAAAATAATTATTTTTTTGTTAATTTTCTTTTATTATTTAAAAAAAAATTAAAATACATAAAATATCAAAATGAGAGCACATAGTAACATTATCTATCATGAAAGATATATGACTCTTTGTAGAGTTTTTTATTTTCTTTTTATGATATTAATAATGAGTACTGCTATATTTTCCGATATGAATAAATTTATTTTATTTATTTATTTTGATTTGTTTTCATCCATTTTTTTAATATTTATTATTTTTAAAAAATACAAAAATAATATTATATTATTAAAATATATATATGTAATCATTAAGTAAAAAAAAATTAAAAAGAATATATATTTTTTTATTTCGAAATAAAAATTCGAGACAAACCATTCGATGAAATGGCATTTCCAATTAATAAACCTCAAGTGGAGTGCATGATGCTGAAAAGGTGGGAATTTGCTAAATTCCGTACACGTGGTTTCTGGTCTGGTTGAGAGAGACACTAGGAATTTCTGCAGAAGTTGTAAGTCAATTACGTTAAGGACCTTACTGATCCAGCTAGGGTTTATTTTATTGAGAAATGATATTTATAATTATAGAATATATAATTATTTTTAAAAAATAAATAAATATAAAAATTATATTTAAAAAAAAATTAATTTTTAAATAATAAATTTTACTCTGTATGATGTTATTATCTTCTTCTTCATCGTCATCTAAAAACGCCTTCCTATACATGCCAGATAACACCATGCACGTGCCTTTAACTTTGAGTGGCTGTCCATTGAGATAAGCAAAACGCCAAAAGGGATAGGAATTAGGATACACCTTTTTCTGTTTTGGTTTCCATGAATCCAAACAAACAAACAAAAATATGCCTTTTTCATTTTTCTGAATTTCAGAATTGTCCTTTGCTCTACAGCTCCTCTGAAATTGGCCTCTTTTGATAATATAATATAAATAATCAATTAATGCTATACATGACATTCTAATCTTATTTTCATCTTTTTAAATAAAATATGTCACAATTATTATAATTCAATAATAAAAAAATATAACAAATAATTATTTAATAATAATAAATATGTTACATCTTACTTAATAAGATAAATATATATTAATAATATGGTTATAAAATTCTTCTTTAATTAAATATTTCACGACCTAAACTCACTCATTAAAAGTATTTAGTCTCGTTTGGATTTTGAGATGAGATGAGTTGAGATGAGTTTAGTTTATTTTTTAATATTATTATTATTTTGAAATTTAAAAAATGTGTATAAGGATTTGAAAAATGTGTATAAGAATTTATGTTTTATATAAAAAATTATAAAAATATAATGATGAAATGAAAATAAGTTGAGATAAATTGAGCTGAATTACGAATACAAACGAAACTTAAATTTTTGGGATGAACAAGGACTTTACATTTGATTTTACTTTTCTTTATTATTCTTTGGGATGCGGTAATTAGAAGTTAAAAATGGCTTTACTGGCTTATTATTGAAAGGATAAAAGATATTAAGGTGATCACAACAGTAATGGGTTCTGACACTGTTGAATTTTATAACATACAGTGGATTGTTATTTTATTATTGGGAATAAAATAATAAAGATGGATGGATTGTGACTTTATCTACTCCTACATTTTATTATTTTCTTTTCCCTCTTGTACTAAAATATCTGTATTTTCTTGTCTCTTTCTTTATTGTTTTCTTTTCTCTGATCCACACCTTCCCTTCGCGGTTCGTCCACATTTTAAGGATTTTTATTTAGTTTTTTACAAGAAAAAATTTATATGCAATCATGAATTGGAATACTACTATATAATTATTTTTTAAAAATTAATAAAACATAAGTCTCACATAAAAAATCATAATAGTAAATTCTATCATTTTTTAAAACGGTTACACGATATTTACAAACTCATGATTATACGTAAAATTATTATTTTTTATATTTCGGAAGACCTCATCTATAACTTTTTTTTTTAAGATTTTTCCTATTTTTCTCTTCTTTCTTTTTTTCTTTTTTTGCATTTATTGAGTGTTTTTATATGGTTAGCATATTGAAGAAGAAAAATGACTTTTGGGCGGACTTGGTTGAAGTCTTTTAAGGATAGATCAGCTGTGGCTAGATTCGTCCTAGAATATGAATTTTGTTTATAATCTTTAGGAAAATGAAGGTTTCTAGTATGAATGTTTACAATGATCTATTAATTTATTTATTTATTATAGTCAATCGCATAATGTTATATATAGTCTTAGACTGTAAATCTTGTACATTTTCTTTAAAAAAGATTAGAGTTCACTATATAGAAATTATTATTATTTTATTTTAGTTTAATATTTACCCACTTTTTATAAAAAAAATAATAATTTACACACTATAGGATTACAAATACCATATTTCTAGTCAATAAACATTAAGTGCAATATGGAACTTATTTTAAATAATTTCCTGTTTTATTTTTATTTTCTATAACTTAATTAATTTGTTTTAAACATAATAGTTTTTATTAATCAATTGTGAGTAAAAGCATCATGTTTTGTAAATAGCAATATTTCTGGCCTTTTAAAAAGCTAAGTACTGACGTTGTAAATAAATAAGTCCTAGAAAAGGAAAATGATACTTAAAAAAAAAAAAAAAAAAACAGATCTTTTATACGCCAAACATTTTTCCCCACAAAAAAAGTATCGAAAAAAATGATCTCAATAATTTTAATACAAAACGTGTCCCATAAGTATTGAAAGAGGCTACATATCCTTAACCCTTTTTCTTAGAGCATTGTTGATGGGCCAAGCCTTTTGACGATACATATGACTTGAGATTCGAGGAAGAATCTGGGCCCAACAATTCGCAGGCCTTGGCGTTTAGAACCGAAAATTTAATAAAAAAAAAATTCCTATGGACCCTTGTTATTATTTTTTTTGTTAGAGCATCTCTTATTGGATTGATTAAAAATTATTCTTTAAAAAGTATACTTTTATATAAATATCAAAAAATAATATCATATTTGAATTTGATAATTGTTTTAGCTTTTTGGATAAAGTTTTAGCTTTATTATTTTAAAAAAATATTTTTTGAATCTTTTCCGACACTTCATTGCCATATTTAATCAAATATGACACTTATTTTTTTATATTTGTGTAAAAATATACTTTTTGAAAGATGACTTTTAGCCAATCCAATGAGAGTGCTTTTAGCTGTTTATAAAGTTATATTCATTCGTCAGTTGTCTCAAAAGTTAGGCCTATTTATATTCCCAAATCATCTCATTTCATTATTATATTTTCTTTAAATTCTTACGCAAAATATGATAAGCAATTCAATTCTTTTCAAATTATAAAAGAATAATAATATTTAATTTAATTTTTAACTTTTATCCAAAATTATCTAATTTTATCTCATCTCATTTTATTTTATTATTCGAACATGGCCTAAATCGTTAATAATTTCTATTAGATGTAAAGGCCGCCTAAGAGCATTGATATTGGATCTATCAAAAGATCCGTTAAACACAAATTTGATAATTTTATCTAAAATAATCTTACATTGGAGCTGTCAAACTCCATCATCTCATACTTAGAGTTATAATAATTTAGGTTTATCTTTTAAATTTGAAGAATTACTATTCATATTCCAAATTAATAATTTAATATATTTTATTCTTTATACTTTCTTTTCCTCCTTTTTCTCTTCTTACTTTATTAAAAAAATATTATTATATTATCAATTTGATTAATCAAATGATTAATTTAATATAAAGTTATGGACGTGATATTTTATTAATTTTTTATTTTTTATCAAATTTTAAAAGAAAATTTTATGAATTCAATGCAAATATTCTAAGATATCAAACAATTCATCAAGGTTAGAAACGAAACAATATCTCGTTAGAGAAATGCTATAGATATAAATGGATTCCACCAAAATAAAATCATATATTAGCGTGACTTCTTTCTTCCTAATAGATAGTTGACCAGTAATAAGGTGACATAATACAAAGCACGCCAAAAGTAGTTCGTACGAATATGTTCACAAGAGGAAGCTCATAAGAAAGTTTACCAAAAAGTGAAAGGAAACGGAGGAATCTGAGAAGGGAAGAACCTCTCTTTTTGGGACCTGCACATGCGCAAGCTTTCAACTGCATTGATCCTCAAGCAGCGATGGGTCCCAGCTCAGTATCCTTCCTAGCCACTCATCATCCAACTCCCCAACATCACAGCCGTCCACTTGGCTCTCCCCATTGTCCCCAAAACCTTCATTTTCTCCCACCGGCCTGTAATTACACCCTCCACCCTCCTCTACTGCAAACTCATTATCCGGCGAACAAATCTTCGCCGTTGGCCCAAAATACTCAATGCCTGCCATCAGTGTGGACGCCGGATCTGACACCCATGTCGTCCCACAACTCTCACTACTCTTGCCGTTACAGTCGGCGAACGGAACTGTCAATGCAAACGACGACGAGGTCGACAAAGATGAAGAAGACAGTGTTGGTGGCGGAAAATCGTTCGCCGGTTTGTTGGGGTTGGTGGAAGTAGAGGGACACACGCGATTTCCTTGTACAGCTCTTGCATGAACTTTGCTACCATTTCTTCTTTGATGAAGAACGTCTCTGTCGACAGGTCGTCATTGTCGTCAATTACCTCCGTCAGCAGTTCGTTCAACTTTCCGGCAAGGATGCCAGCTGTTGTTTCTGGTTCGGGTGAGTCTGAATTTCCTTCCATGGAAGAGAGAGAGAAAGATACGGAGAGAATATTGGGCGACCGACTGAAGATATAAGCGCAGGCTACGAACTCATGAGCGAGCTGCATGTGTAAAGACTGAATATATTTTTGAAGGGGCTGAAGACTGAAGAGGACGTGCCACGTTCGTATGCGTGAAGGTTTGCCACGTAGGAGCGTAGCTAGGAGGATGATGACATGTCAGATTAACGTTGGACCATATGATCGTGAAGTAGACATATATAAAACAAAAACTTAGACAGGAAGTGTTGCAGAAGATAAAAAAAGGGTACCTTTTTTTAATCTGATTTCAAAAAGAAAAAGATTTCTTTACAAAAAATTGAGTAAGAAGTTACAATCAAGAAAGCAATAGCCAATAGCTAGCGTTTATGGCTTATCAAACTAAAGACTTTCTTGCCTTTTTATAAACCTTGTTTTAACTAACAAAATAATTTTGGGTTTATATTCTATATCTATATATAATGACAAAGTTTTCAAGATATTAAATAGAAAAAAATATAATAATAAAGTAATTCCTTTCAAATTTTCAAAAAGTGGATGCTAGATCACCCAATAATAAAAACTTTACAAATTAAGGTTATTTAACAATGTCACTTGTTGTTGAAGGTAAGATGAGCACTTGTGCAAAGGCCCACCAAAGGTCCATGAAAAATTGCTGAATGGTTTATTCATTGTTGTATGTATAATTTGAGCTGAAAATCTTCTGATTTTATAGCACACTTGCTCCCTAGTTTCAGGAAACCCCTCCATGCGAGCCTTTCATCTATATGGCCATAGAAACCAGCTGATTATAGGGGAAGAATTCCAATCACAACACTCATCTAAGAAACTGCTTGAGCCGTAGATAACCATTGTTGTATCTTACTTGTCCGTTTCAAGCTTAGAGCAACTTAACAAAATTCCAGATATAGGCAGGAATCTCTCCTATAAGAAGTGAATGATCCAATGATTCACAATGATCAAATATTTTACAATATTCACATTTAGAGACCATAAATATACTCAACTTCATAATATTCTGGTCTAAAGGAAAACCTTTATACATACCTTTGCACATAAAAGTGAAAAATTTACTCGACAGAAATATGTACCAGATCCATTTAGCTCATGTCACATTTAAAGACTTTGAGCCAAAGTTGTTGAAAAATATATTGATCCTTTCTTATTGATTCAAACGTATAGCAAGTAGTTATATACACACAAGGTTGAATACTGGTCTAACAGAGGAAAGAGACAGAGTAATTACATAAGGAAAGATTTACAAAGTACACGATACTACTATAAAGATGCTGACGGCTAGTTTCATTCTAAAGAAGAAGTTGTTCTTGTTAGCAGATATTGTGGAGCTTTTCTTGGGACGGATTTATTGTTGCTCATGTCACACATGATTGCTGTGATTATGGAGAGAGCTATTATCCTCTCGTTATCAACATTGTCCCCCCTTTCATCAATGTAATTCCAAGCTAAAATGTAGAAAACTTATTTTTTGTTTTCTAATCGAAAATGTAGAAAACTTAGCATTATGTTCAGATCTCCATATAGGAATCTCGGGACATCGGGAGAGTTTGACATTTTGGCACTTCAGATATTCACAAAGGGTACTCCCCACTAGTTCCTGAATTTTCTCTCAGTAGCCTCCTATGTAAGAGTATACATCAGCTATTTTTAGAGAGGGTTCCATAATATGATCACCACATATATATTATAGAAATCAGAATTAATTCAATATCTCCAAATAAAGGAATGAACAATTTAAATAGTCATTTTTATTACTTAAGGGGGGAATAAAATGGGGGAAAGGGAAGGGAAAAAAAAGGAAAAACACAAGACTATGCACCTTCAAATTACTAAAATTCACATTTTATATCCTAATTCAATTATGGCCGTTAAAATGAAGGAAAAATGAATGACCTCTTAGCATTTTGATAGTCAAGTCTTATTGGAAAGTGAGTATAAAGTCTATCCAAATAAATATATATTTTAATATTTATAGAGGTGTTACGAGTAGGTGATGGAACCTCAAATTTCATGCATATATGGGTCCGTGGTTTATTCCACTACATAAACTGGTGTAGTACACAATGCTAAGAGGTCATTTATACAGAATGGTAACTTTTACACAATGTCATAATTTAATTTATGGAAGAAAGTGACCTATTGTTTTACGGGCGTACCATGCTACATGCATTTCATAGATTTCTAAAACAATGTCATAGTTTTCATATTGTCATCCCTATGCATGGCTTCATTTACAGTACTTCTTCTTAGAATAGAATTTAACTACTTTCTTCCAGTGATATGATCGGAGTGTAGGAGTTGCAAGTATTACTTCTTAATAATGATCAGGTTTTGCACTTGGATCAAGAGTACTGGTACTGGGCTAGCTAGCTTTGTCAAACCTGAAGTGGGAAGACTCAAATAATGCATGATGATCAGAATGGTCAATTTCTTCCATTAATTCTGTGATTCAGCACCGCAGTCAAGTACTACAGAACTTGCTATCTTTGATGGAGAGATCATTAATGGATCAACAGCAGCTTCATGAGTACTCAAGGAGTGAATTTAAGCATTCTCACCTGCCAGAATAAGGTGAAAACACAATGATGATTATCTCAATTTAATTAATTAGATTTCGCATTAATTAGGTTAATATAAATGCATGTACATCAAATGGACTGGCTACTTGTATTGGAGTTCTGGTTGCCACAAAGTTCGTAGAAATGAGCCTCCAATTTCCCTTTCCCAGCTTTTCAAGCCCAGCCAGAAAGCCCAAGTGCCCCTTCTCACTTCATTGCACGCCTGAAAGTGTACGTACAATTTTTCACCGGGGTTTTAATATATTCAAGTTCATAATGTTCTGGTCAAAAGGCAAATCTTTATACATACCTTTCTACATAAAATTAAAAATTTTACTTAGCAGAAGTCTGTGCTAGATCTATTTAGCCCATGTCACTTTGTCCCCCTGTTCATAAATGTAATTAATTCCAAGCTGAAAATGTAGAAAACTTACCATTCTATTCGGGAATCAATTCTCCAAATAGGAATATCAGGACCTCGAGAAAGTTTTGACATTTCGGCACTTCAAGTATTCACATAGGGTACTTCCCACTAGTTCCTGAATTTTCTCCCAATTGCCTCCCTATGTAAGAGCATACTTTTTTCTTTTTTTAAAGAAGAGTTGGGCCACATATTTAAAAGTGACTCCTCCCCAATTTTATTAATAATACTCTCACTTATAGTGAAATAATACTGTAATAACAAGTAGGACACTAAGGATTTACAATTATTCAATATAAACCATCCCTGACATCAATAACCAAAAACCTATACATAAACTAACAAGTCAAAAGAAATAATCTAAATATGCTTAGAACAAACCCAAAAAACCAACCAAACAAAAGGTCAAACTCAAACGACTTAGGCCGAAAGCTTTGAAGACCCATCTTATCAAGCCGAACAATACCCCTCAGCAAACTTGGTAAATTGCGATCTCCGTCATAAAAATTATTTCTGCCATCCTCACCTTGTCTTGCTGAAAAATTCACAGCTTAATTTCCTTCACGAAATAGATGGATGGCGACAAAGTTGACACCTTGGTCTCCTATGAAAGAGTACACATCAGCTTATTTCAGAGAGGGTTCCGTAATATGATCACCACATATAGCCGTTGAAATGAATGAAAACCAAATGACCTCGTATAATTTTGAAAGTCAAATCTTAATGGAAAGTGAGTATGAAGTCTATCTAAAAAGAAAAAAAAGGGGGTCATTTACCAATATATAGGTGTTACCATGAGTAGGTGATGGAACCTCAAATTTCATGCTTAAGCATGCAAATATGGGTCCTGTTGGGAAATAGGCAATAGAATAAACAACAAAGATATGAAATAAACCGCAGCGGATGCAACAATGAGAAATAAAACAGTAAAGACAGAAAGAACACACAGATTTAAGTGGTTCAGCTCAAAATGAGCTTACGTCCACTGTGGGGTTGGTTTCAAAGCTTCACTAGATCAAATGGAGGTTACAGAGAGAGTATCGAGAGATACTTACAACAGAGAACACTCACCTAACGTGTATACACTCAATCCTCACAAGTTTCACTCAGAATGGTGGAGAAATGGAGAAGAAAATGATCTAGGAGGAGTTACTGTTCACTGGCGCCGAAAACAGGGGATCTCGTCGTCTGCTGCTTCTTCGTCCGTCTTATTACGCGAAAATGACTTCGCGCTATTAATATCCTGCAATCTCGCTCGAGCGAGATTTAAACTCGCTCGAGCGAGGACTTCTAGGTCAGATTCGCTCGACTAGAAATCGGACACCTGGCGCCACGTGGAATCTCGCTCGAGCGGGAGGTCGAGCGAGTGTCGAGCGAAGTCACTGCCTGAACCTCGCTCGAGCGGGAGGTCGAGCGAGGGTCGAGCGAAGTCTCGGGTTGGAGCAATTCTGGAAGCGTCACAGTCTCGCTCGAGCGAGGGTCGAGCGAGACAGGGCTGGGCTTGTATTCCAAAGCCATACTCAACAGGTCCATATATAGATTATTATTCCACTATATAATTATAAACTGGTGTACCATGCAACATGCATTTCATAGATAATTTGTAAACAGTACTTCTTCTAAGACCAGAATTTAATTACTTTCTTCCAGTGATATGAGCAGAGTGCATGAAATAATGCATTATAATACTTCTTCAAGTATTAGTTCTTAATAATGATCAGGCTTTGTCAAACCTGAAGTGGGAAGACTCAAATAATGCATTATGATCTGAATGGGCCACTTTCTTCCATAAATTCCGTGATTCAGTACTGTAGTCAAGTATGCAGAATTTGTTATCTTCGATGAAGACTCCATTAATGGATCAACAGAAGCTTCAGTGTTCTCGAGGAGAGTGAATTTGAGGAGTGAATTTGGACATTCTCACCTGCCAGAATAACGTGAAAACATAATAATTAATTAGTTCAATTTAATTAATTAGAATTTGCATTTATTACAAAAAAAAAAAGAAGAAAAAAATACTAAGGGTGAGAGCTTAATATAAATGCATGCATGTACATCGATCAAAGAGGTTGGGTCGGGTGCGCTTTCTTTTGTTGGGGCAGGTCTTTTTCATCATACAAACTACAGAGGGGTGTTAATTATAATCATTAAGTATATGTTACTCAAAACATCTTAATTAGGGCATACTAACATATTCACAGGAGAGATTTTAGCAGGTTCCAAAGAGATTAAAATAATATAATGATATATATATATATATGTTGTATATGTATATATATATATAAGAGAATGAAAATGTACATGGAGATCAGTACAAAATTAGGGTCTGTATAGTATATGAGATTCAACACAAGGACTATGAGATTCAGTCCCCATCCTTTTCCCTCGGGCGAAATTAACCCACCCACCACAATTACCACTTTTTCACTCATTTAAAAAATTCTAATCATCATCATCATCATTATAATCATGTCACGCATAATTTTTTTTTCCTTTATTAAATGTGTGGTGAATGAATGATGAATAAAAGAATTTGATTAGTTTAGAAAAACTAAAATTAAAAAATTTTAGAAAATAAAAATAAGTATTTATGGTTTATGGTGAGTGAAAATAATGCCTAGCAAAACTCTTTTATTTGCCTAGATTTTGTGTACACAACACACGTGACAGCCCACTAACGAGGTATTTGAGAATGAGATAAAATGAAATGAGAAAGTATGGATGGAGTCTCGTACCTTGCTTGCATTATTGGTTCCAAATTCCGCATTTAATTTGGATTGTAAGTCTTTTGTAGCAATCTCATCCAAGACGTCCTCTGCATCATAGACAGCATCCTTGAGCTCATCAAGCCACTTTTTCACACTAGAATTTGTAACTTGTTTGTCCTCGGCATCTTCGAGCACCGCTCCTACAGATAGTAATACATTCTTCAACCTGTACAAGAGTTCATCACCTGGTTTCCCTCCCCTTAGGAAATCAACAAACTCGGGAGATGCCATCCTATCAAGTAATACTTGAAGGAAGGCAGAGAGCAGTGTTCCTCCCACTAATTCGGCCATCTTTTTGCGCTTTGAAAGGAGAAAAAGCAAACGAAAGAAGGTGAGATTGCAAAGAACAGACCAGAAAGCAAAATGTGGTTGCAAGCAGTATGTGGCAATGAGCATATATAGAGGAAAGAGCCCACTGATATATGGACGAATAGGTTTAGTTTCAGGGACCAGTACCACCTGATTGCACCCGGTCAAGTCAATGGACCTCAGTTGTTTGAGTGCGGTTGATGAAACTTACGAATTTGAAAAGCTTAGCATCGGATGCTTTGCTGTAATGTCAATACAATAATGCTTGTATTCCGTCCTCCACGTGCGAGCTTGGCCCACTAAAAAGGGCGACCATTTCCAGTACCTTGAATTTCCAGTTATTTATTTATTTATTTTTAATTCAGTTTATTTATTTATTTAATTTGGAGAGTTATTGTGGTCAAACTAATCTATTTCAGTTGTCCATTGTAAAGCTGGTTCAAGAATGCTGCTAGTTCTACACAGAAAATGATAGGCTTGAATAACATACGTACAAATATGATTCATCTGTTCGATATATTAAAAATCATATCTATGAATGTATACATAATTATATATATATATAACCTCTGCTTTGAGCATGGGTGCACTGCCAAATAACATAACTGTTGCTGTCTTTGTGACTTCTTTAGATGATGGTTGGATCAAAATCACGCGTTGTTACGTTGGATCATATGGTTGTGAAGTAGACAAATATAAAAAACTTCGACAGGAGGTGTTGTAGAAAATGAAAATTAAAAGGTTAATCTGATTCCAAAGAGATGAAGATTTTTTTACAAGAAATGAGTGAGAAGTTACAGCCAAAAAAGCAATAGCTAGCGTTGATCAGTGTTGCTTTTTGGTAAACCTATCTTTAACTGACAAAATAATTTTGGCTTTATGCCATTTTATATATAATATTAAGGAGACACCGGGATGCGATCGGACTGCTTCCGATCTTGATGGGGTGGGCGGTGTCACCCACCGCCGTTGAGAATGGCAGGGGCTGCAATGGTGGGAGGTTCAGTTGGACCGAACCCTAGCTTTTCTCATAATATTATGACGAAGTTTTAAAGAGATTAATGAATGGAAAAAAATAAAAGTAATTCCTTTCAATAGTGGATACTAGGTCACCCAATCGACTGTTACAACTACTAACCCGATCATTAATCTTTAATAAGAAATCTTATAATGCTAAAAAAGATATATATGTTATAATAGAAAAATATATACAAATTAAGGTTTTTTGATGTCATATAATACATCAAATGTACTTTTATTTTATTTTATTTTATTTTTTTATTTTTATCAAATATGACGAAAATATTTTTGATAAGTCTAATATAGAATTATTTTGACGTTGATTTTTTTTTTATCAAAATTATATTTTTTATTAAATTTTATTAATTTATTTTTATGAGACTGAGCACTCTCAATAGAGTAGCTAAATGCTTATTTTTTGTAAAATTTAACTCGAATTTAGCTAAAAGGTCAAAAATCACACTCCAATAGAATAGCTAAAATGAATTTTTAAAAAAAAGATGAATAGTATTTGTGCTACATGTGGCGCAACACTGTTCATCATTTAAAACAAATTATATTATTTTTTCTCATTTCTCGAATTCTTCTTGCAGGTCGAGTATTTCTTTTATTTGCCTTTTAGCCCCTCTTATTTCCTCCCGGCAGAGGCATTGCTTCGCGCCATTTGGATTTCTTTCACACCAAATCGACTCCATCGCAAGGCTTCCCAGCTCTCAAGTTTTCGCCTCCTTCGTTCACAGCTTTCTCCATCATGAAGCTGTTAGGAAATCGACATTTCCTCCAAGGCAAAACATCGTTTTGCACCTCTTCTAGAGATGAAACAGAGGTTCATTTGTGGCCTTCGATTTAGGGCTTCGAATTAGTGTCATGCATTTAAGATTGTTCTTGACATCTCGAAATAGGCTTTTAAGATTCTTGGCATCGTCCATTTATCTCATATTTAGGGTTATGCATTTAGGACTATTCAGAGCATGTCGCTTTCTCTCAAAGCTTTGAGCTTTGTTTTCATTTTGTTATGCTTGAATCATTGTTTTCATCCGAATATGTGACTCTAAAGATCATTGTTAGTTTAATATCTTTGTATGTTTATCTCAATAAAAAGTTGGCATAATCAAATTTTGGGATCATTGGGTCTATTTATTTGCTGAGATTGTGTTGACTAGATTTGGTGTCTTATGCAATTTTTTTGGTTGATCTATATACTTTATTTCACTCTATATTTTCAGACATTAAATTAGTGGGTCCGTATAATATATATATATATTCGGTCGATTTATATGCTGGCTGAGCTTGAAAGCTTAAAACTTATTTGGTTATGTGTATTATTGAGAGTATATGGGGGAAGATATTGTAAATATAAAAAATATGAGGATATTAGGGAAATTATTTTAAATAAATAAATAAAGATTAAAAATATAATATTTAAATGATATAAAAGAAATAAGGTAATGGATGGTATATTATAAGGGTGAATAATTAAAATAGAAAAGATAAATTTTTAGCATTCCATTTTAAAAGAAAAATAATTACTCGATAGGATTGCTCTAATACTAATATTTTAACAAAGATAGGTCTGTTTGGATTCAGAGATGAGATGAGTTTAATTTATTTTTTAATATTATTATTATTTTGAGATTTGAAAAAGATATATTAAGATTTGAAAAATGTGTATTAAAATTTAAAAAAAGTATATTGAAATTTATATTTTATATAAAAATATAAAAAAAATATAATAATAAATTTGAGATGAACTAAAATAGCTAAGCTCACTAATACAAACAGGGCAAAAGTTGATCGGACAGAAAGTAAGGAGAGAAAATAAAGCTGGAGGACAAGAAGTTGATCAGACATAAAGTAAGCAAGGGAAATAAAGCTAGAGAAGAGAGGACGTAAACCAAAGAGATAATTAGAAGAAGTGAGGGAGGTAGCATAGGGGAGTTCTCGACTCAATTTGGATATTGAATTGAAGGGCACAATCAGAGAGAGCTCTAAACTTGTTTTTCTTAAAAGAGAAAATAAGGAGGAATTGTAGAGATCCTACTGAGGATAGAGTTTGTATCAAACCAGGCTTATAGTCGATTTACACCAGAGACTCATGGGCGTAGGCCATAATGCGTGTTGGGTTTTTGTTCTTTTATTTTTAATCCACATAGGTAAGCAGTGAAAGAGGAGTAAGGAAGGCCTATAAAAGGAGACTAAGTATATCAGTTAAAGCTTAGTTAATAATTTTTTATTTTAATAAAAAATTTCTATTAGCCTTTATTTGTAAAAGAGGAAGAGGAGAAAATTAAAATTTTATTAATGAAAAAACTTTGTAGGTATTTTTAAGGTGAAAAGAAAAATTGTGTGATTATAACAATTTATAAAATATTATAAGAGTTGTAGTATAAAGTAAATTATAATATATACGTCTGGGCCCCTTGAATTGGACCTAGACCATACTGGATCGAATTGGACCGGTATTGAGTTCAGTCCGGTCCAAGGTGAGCAAAATGATGGACCGAATAAGACCAGTCCATTGCTTTTTCAGACTGGACTATTTACACCTCTAATTACCAGTACATTTTTAAGGCAAAATTGAAACAATTAAGAATGTGTTTAAATTATTCTTAGTCACCACATAATGTGCATATATTAGGAGGGTAAGAGATCTATGCGGACAGAGCACAGCTAGGGATCAGCTCACTCTGATAGACTCATTTTTTTCCACAACTCATCTCATCTAATTTATTCAAATCAAATTAAATAATTCAATTTTTTCAAATTTCAAAACAAAAATAATATTAAAAAATATATTCTAATAATATTTTATTCAATTTTTAACTTTCATCTCAACTCATATCATCTCATCTTATCTGTAAAAACAAATAAGACTAATATCTTTAAGATGTTATGGATGCCAATTAATTTGTGGGCATTGAGAAAGTCATCTTGGACATGATGCGAGAGGGAAAATGGGACGAGAGAACAATGTGCTCTACATTTTCTACGTTGGTATTTACATGAGGCGCATGATTGGGTTAGGGTGGGGCAATTGTGATTGCCAGCACTCCTACTTCTTACTCATTTCTTTGCACATTTTCAAACACATTGCATGGAAAGATTGGGCTATTTTACGCCTCAAAGTTTGCTGGTGCTTCTGCTAAACAGTAGCATGTGGATATGAGAAATTTGAGGGAGAGAGTGGGGAAGAAAGCAACATATGCTTGCCTACTATAAAGACTAAGAGAACTAGTGCAGGACACGTATTTGTGAAAATGCCCCAATCAATTCACTTTGGTATATGTAGTATTTACAAAGTGTTTTCCTCACTACAAGTTTATCCATTTCCAGCTGTATTTATACTACCTAGATGACAGCTATTAACAAAAATATATTTACAAAGAAAGCTGTATATTTACAAAGAAAACTAGGATCACTGAGTTCGGCTATTTGGCCTACACGTATTCGGCTAGTTGTTTAGACACTTGGTCTGGTCTGTTGCCAGCAACAGTACCTCTAGTGTGCTTTTTTCCATGCGGGTCCTTGGCTTTGTGAATCTCTTCATTTTTGAATGCAACTCTAGTAGCAGGTATATTGGCATTTTCTGGTTTTGATGAAGTAAAAATGCATGCCTTAATACCTACATTGATAGATATCATGCACGGCAGAAAGTTCAGGGACGATGTGTTGGAGATGTGTTTTTGGCAGTTTGACTTTTTTTTTTTGGGAAAAGGATTTCAATTCATTTCATTAAATGAAGTTTATAGTTGAGACCAATAAAGCGAGAAAACCCGTATTACAAATCTAACTAAACATTGATCTGTAATATCCCTGCACACAAACGTAGCAGAGTTTATCTAAACTTCTAGACTCTCAAAAGATAGACCAAAAATAAGTATGGTATATTTGAGAGAGCGCAAAGGTAGCCAAAGGTAACCAAATCTCTACCTTCTGAGGAGGGAGAGGAAATTACTGCATCCATACTTCAAAGGAGAAGGAGGAAAGTCCACCCCCATCCTCCAAAGGAGGAATGGGACACCAAAAAGTAATAAATCTATTCCTATTTATTTAACAAGCAAACCAACAGAGTAGGAAACGAAAAAAACATCATAAAATAAAACTGAAACCAAGAACGTAGAAAAGGACTAAAAAACAAGCAGACACAGTAGCACGGCGGCGAGAAATGCCTGACCGACACGCGCCACCTTGGATTGTCCGGCCGATCGATCTATGCACTACCGAGGTCCCCAAGTCTAGCACCACCGCATATGATAGACTTAGATCTCTTCATGTGCGGCATTAAGCTGAGTCACGCGAGATTGGTTGGCCGCGCGTGCGGCGAAACACAGTCTCTTCTAGGTGGAAACTTTGGCAGGCAGGAGGACCGGTAGCTATGGAGCCTCCTTGTGGGGCGCGTGTTGGTGGTCAGCCACCAAAAAATCACAAATCCTTAACCAATGCTGGGCGCTGAAACACAAAAGGGGAAAACCAAAGAAATCTCTCTCATCCGGGGGAAAACAGACGGAAAGCGGAGGAGAGGGAAGGGGGAGAAGAGCGGAGGGAGGGAGGGCGTCAGTGCAGCTCCCCCCCCCCCCCCTTCTCTCTTTTCAAAGGCTAAAGTGACTAGGGTTTGCTCTCTTAGGTCCCTTTTCAAGATTTTCATATATATATATATATATATATGTATGGTTTAAATTCTTGTAAACCAAATTCATTCAACCAAAAAGTGTTAATTGATATGATATTCCAATTAAGTGAATGGATGAAACATCCCCCTCCGAACAAAAACAAAAGCTACAAATTTTGAATTTAAATGGTGGATAATTGGTATGATATTTCTAGAGATAGACTCATGATTGTTGCTCATTAATTTTTGAAGTATGATTTGATCAATTTCAAAACATATTAAATCCTTTTACGAGTTATTCATCAAACATATGTCACCATGATATCTATAATTTTTTAGCACATTTTATAAGTGAAAAAATTATAGGGAGACGCTGGGGGCCGGTCTGGTTGCCCCCAGCCAAAAACAGCCCCCAGTCAAAATACAATAATTTTTTTTTCTAAAATACAATAAAAAAACACAATAAAAAATATAATTAAAATAATAAAATAATAAAAAACATAGTAAAAAACACAATAAAAAATAAAAATATAATAAAAAATACAATAAAAAATAAAATGAAGATGAATTTAAGAGAGAATTCGGCCTCAACCCAGACGGCATCGGCGCCGGCGGTACAGGTCTGAAACGGGTCTAAGGCTGCATGGGGCACACTAGAGGTCGCCGGGAGTCGCCGTTGCAGGGGTGGGGTCGCCGGACGCCGGTGGTCACGATGGGATGAGCGGTGTTGCCCACCACCCTCGGAGACGCCGGCGTCCCTTTTTCAAGGGGATCGAACGGACCGATCCCCAGTATTTTCCAAATTATATTATAGTTCTCAATCATTTAATCTTGGATTTAAAGAATTCTAAGTACAATAACTTGTTTCCTCTCATCATATGACAAACACTTTCTCTCTACCAAACCCAAAATATCCATCTTTTTCTTTTGCCAAGAAGGGGGGGCTAAATTGTGCAAAGTTTTATTTTTCAAGCTTTTTTCTGTAACAAAAATTATTGTTGCAGGCTAAATGGTACATTGACATTGAAGTAGGATGAGATTTGATTTAACGACAATTTTTGTTCACCTTTAGTCTTTCCCATTTACCCCTCCCTTATCTTTCATGTGTGTGAACCATAAAATTGATTTTCTTGCAAGAATGAACAGGGCCTTGTTAATAGTTTGAGGGGCCTAAGACTAAAAATTAGATTGAGACCTTTTTATTTTAAGAAATAAAATAAAATAATTTTAATTTTAATTTTAACTTTAACTTTAACTCTTACATTATATTTTTATGTAAAAATAATTCCAATCATTTTGCAAAATTTATTGATTAAGACTTTATATTACATTTTCAACTAATAATCAACTTAATCTTTATTAGAAAATTTTTCAATTTAGAGAATATTTTATCAAATCTAGCTAGTTTTACAAGACACGATTTAGACTCTTAGAAGCTGTTTAGGAACACAAACGTTCTCAAGTATTTTTAGATACTCTCAAATTCAATTTTTTTTCTCTTATCAACAAATAAAAAATATCTTAATTCAAATTATTTCACTATCATTCATATATATTCTAAGATATTTTATCTAAACAAGCCCTAAAAGCAATTATAATTATTATTGTAAATAAAGTTATATAAATAACCTACACATTATGAAAAAGTGTGTCATTGCCTCTTCAAAAGATCATACAAAAATATTTTAAGAATACTCGAAAATTAATTTTTGCTATTTATAATTTTCACATTATATATTAAACAAAAATGTCAAAAGAAAAGTGTATTCTTAGAATGAAAGTATTTGAAATAATTATTAAGTGTGATACTTTTTATAAGTAATAATAACATAATATCTATTTAATATTTTTTATTTTTCTTATTGAGTTAATTAATTTTTTTAATAGAATATTTTTTTCTTTTTAAAAAATCCTACCTTTTTTTTTTTTTTAGCCTTATTCCATTAGGGGCCTTATGTAATTATCTAATTTGTCTAATAGAAGAGCCGGGCTGGGAATGAAAATGAAAATAGAAACATAGGTAGAAGAGCCTAGCGTGGCATGTGTGCCCCATGCACCACCACAACCACAGTCACCATCTGTTGCTTTCCAGCGACTCGACAGCTCCCTTATTTGCTATCTATCTATGTTTTTTTCTCGCCTAATCCAGAATCGTAGAAAAGAGATCGTAGAAATCTCCTGCAGCCTGTCCAGACTAGTAAAATGCAATGCAAGTTTTTATATTACAACTTTTTATTGTAGTATTGTAGTTTGTTTATTAGATTGTATTAAAATTTAAAACTTCTTTAAGTGATGTGTCTCTTTGTAGAAAATGGATGAGGGTCAAGTTATTGACCTCATAACCTATTTTTTTTCCCTTTTTGCTTTCTTGTGTTGTATTTGCTGGTTTGAGTTAAATGTTGAGACCTCCCACCCTGTTAATTGTTGTATCTTGTAATTGTTAAATTTTCTATAATATTGCTTGCTTATAAAAAGGAAAAATGTTTGAAGCATCTAAGCTATTATAAATATGACAATTATTCTTCCGTTGAAACCAAGAATGACAAGCCTCAGATACCAATCGAAATGAAGTTATCGCACCTACTTAACATCGATGTCAAATGGGCATGAATACTGCAATGTCAAATTCTTAGAATGCTTCAAAAGATGCCCTTCTCAGATTCTCATCCATGAGTGTTGATAGCTTCCCAAACCAAATTCTTTGGGATGGGATTGGCAAGATCACGAGCCTGAAGGGCTGTAGTCCGGAGCGTCCCGATTGTCATTACATTGGCCTCCCGAAATGACACACGGTTGTAAGGTAAATTATGGTTCTTGCATAGATCCTTAACAAATAGTGAGACTTTCCGAAGATTGCCTCGAGGTAGACGAGGAAACAGATGATGCTCAATCTGGAACTACAGCCCACCATGAAACCAATCCATCCAAGATGCACAAGATATATCAAGCATGCCATGGTTTGCTTCTCACACCAATCACTTCCACTTGGTGGGCCAACATAAACTTAGGATGAGAAATGGTTCAAACAGAACTGAGCAGCTGTACAATGAAGACTAAAATTATTTTTGAAGGGGCTAAAGGCTGAAGTGGACGTGACACGTTCGCATGAGTGGAGGTTTGTCATGTAGGAGCGTAGCTAAGAGGATGATGACATGTTAAATTAATGTTGGACCATATGGTCGTTAAGCACTAGACATAAAGCCAAAACTTAGACAGGAAGTGTTGCAGAAGATAAAAGAATACGTTTTTTTTAATCTTATTCCAAAAGGAAAAAATATTTCTTTGCAAGAAATAAGTAAGAAGTTACAGTCGAGAAAGCAATAGCTAACTTTTATGGTTTATCATACTAAAGACTTTCTTGCCTTTTTGTAAACCTTGCTTTAATTGACAAAATAGTTTTGGCTTTATATTCCATATATAATGGCAAAGTTTTCAAGATATTAAATGGAAATAAAATAAAATAAAGTAATTCTTTTCAAAAGTGGATGCTAGGTCAGTAATAAAAAGTTTACAAATTAAGGTTTTTTAACAATGCCACTTATTGTTGAAGGTAAAATGAGCACTTGTGCAAAGGCCCACCAATGGTCCATGAAAAATTGATGAATGGTTTATTCATTTTTATATGTATAATTTGCGCTGGAAATCTCCTGATTTTATAGCACACTTGCTCCCTAGTTTCAGTAACCCTTTCCATGCGACCCTTACATTTGTATCGCCATAGAAATCAGCTGATTATAGAGGGAAGAATTCCAATCACAACACTAATCCTTGAGCCTTAGATAACCATTGTTGTATTTTACTTGCCCGTTTCAGGCCTAGAGCAACTTCAAAAAATTCCAGACATAAGCAGGAATCTCTCCTATAAGAAGCAAATGATCAGGTGATTCACAATGATCAACTATTTTACAGTTTTTCACATTTAGAGACCATAAATATACTCAACTTCATAATATTCTAGTCAAAAGGACCTTTATACATACCTTTGCACATAAAAGTAGAAAATTTACTCGACAGAAGTATGTACCAGATCCATTTAGCTCATGTCACATTTAAAGAATTCGAGCAAAAGTTGATGAAAAATATATTGATCCTTTCTTATCGATTCAAACGTAGAGCAAGTAGCTATATATATACAAAGTTGAATACTAGTCTAACAGAGGAAACAAACAGAGTAATTACATAAGGAAAGATTTACAAAATACACGATATTACTATAAAGATGCTAACGGCTAGTTTCCTTGCCATGAAGAAGTTGTGCTTGATAGCAGATATTGTGGAGCTTTTCTTGGGACGGATTTATTGTTGCTCATGTGATAGTGGAGAGAACCATGATTGCTGTGATTATGGAGAGAGCAGTTATTCTTCTCGTTATCAACGTTGTCCCCATTTGCGCAATGTAATTCCAAGCTAAAATGTAGAAAACTTTTTTTTTCTAATCGAAAATGTAGAAAACCTACCATTATGTTCAAATCTCCATATAGGAATATCAGGACCTCGGGAGAGTTTGACATTTTGGCACTTCAGATCTTCACAGAAGGTACTCCCCACTAGTTCCTGAATTTTCTCTTAGTTGTCTCCTATATAAGAGTATACATCAGCTATTTTCAGAGAGGGTTCCATATATTATAGCAATCAAAATTAATTCAATATTTCCAAATAAAAAGAACGAACAATTTAAATATTCATTTTTATTACTTAAGGGGGGAATAAAACGCGAGAAAGGAAAGGAAAATAAAGGAAAAACACAGGACTATGCACTTTCAAATTACTTAAATTCACATTTTATATCCTAATTCAATTATGGCTATTGAAATGAATGAAAAATAAAAGACCTCATAGCATTTTGATAGTCAAGTTTTATTGGAAAGTGAATATAAAGTCTATCTAAAAAGAAAAAAATGAGTGATTCACCAAGATAAATAAATATATATATATATATAGGTGTTACCAGTAGGTGATGGAGCCTCAAATTTCATGCATATATGGGTCCATAGATTAATATTTCACTATATAAACAGGTGTACCATGCTACATGCATTTCATAGATTTGTAAAACAATGCCATAGTTTTCATATTTTCATCCATATATATGCATGGCTCCATTTACAGTACTTCTAAGAATAGAATTTAATTACTTTCTTCCAGTGATATGATCGGAGTGCATGAGATGCAAGTATTACTTCTTAATAATGATCAGGTTTTGCATTTGGCTCAAGACTACTGGTACTGGGCTAGCTTTGTCAGACCTGAAGTGAGAAGATTCAAATAATGCATTATGATCAGAATGGCCAATTTCTCCCATTAATTCTGTGATTCAGAACTTGCTATCTTCGATGGAGTGACCATTAATGGATCAACAAAAGCTTCATGAGTACTCGATGAGTGAATTTAAGCATTTTCACCTGCCAGAATAAGGTGAAAACACAATGATGATTAGGTCAATTTAATTAATTAGACTTCGCATTAATTAGGCTTAATATAAATGGCATGTACATCAAATGGGCTGGGTACTTGTACTATTAGGGCAGGTCTTCATGATCTGTCGAAGAAAATGTTTTTATGCATGGCTGTCTGCCTGTATTGGAGTTCTGGTTGCCACAAAGTTCGTAGAGATGAGCCTCCAATTTCCCTTTCCCAGCTTTTCAAGCCCAGCCGGAAAGCCCAAGTACCCCTTCTCACTCCATCGCACACCTGAAAGTGTACGTACAATTTTTCACCATACAAAAGGGTTTTAACATATTCAAGTTCATAATATTATAGTTAAAAGGAAAAATTTTACTCAGTAAAAGTCTGTGCCAGATCCATTTAGCCCGTGTCACTTTGTTCCCCTGTTCATAAATGTAATTAATTCCAAGCTGAAAAATGTAGAAAACTTACCATTCTGTTCAGATATCCATATAGGAATATCATTACCTCGAAAGAGTTTGACATTTTGGCGCTTCAGATCTTCGCATAGGGTACTCCCCACTAGTTCCTAAATTTTCTCCCAGTTGCCTCCTATGTAAGAGTATACTTTTGTTTTTAGAAGAGTTGGACCACCTGTCCAAGATTAACTCATCCCCAATTTTATTAATAATAGACTCATTTATAGTAGAGGAATACCGTTGTAACAAGCAAAGAGACGAAGAATTTACAATTATTTAACATAAATCATCTCTGGCACAAATAACCAAAAAACCTATACATCAACCAATAAATCAAAAGAAACAATCTAAACATGCTTAGAACAAAAACACACAAAACCAACTAAACAAAAGACCAAACTCAAACGACTAAGGCCGAAAGCTTTGAAGACCGACTTTATTAAGCCGAACAATACCCCTCAGCAACCTTGGTAAATTGTGATTTCCTTCATAAAAATTATTTCTACCGTCCTCACCTTGTCTTGCTAAAACATCCGAGACTTGGTTTCCTTCATGAAATTGACGGACGGCGACAAATTTGACACCGTGGTCTCCTATGTAAGAGCATACATCAGCTACTTTTAGAGAGGTTTCCGTAATATAATCACCACATATATATTATAGCAATCAAAAGTAATTCAGTAACTCCAAATAAAAGAATGAACAATTTAAATAGTCATTTTTATTAATTGCAAGGGGAAGAGAGAGAGGGGGGTGTACGAAGGGAAGGGAAAAAATATATAAGGAAAAACACATGACTATGCCCACCTTCAAGTTACTAAAATTCACATTTTGTATCCTAATTCAATTCTGGCCGTTGAAATGAATGAAAACTAAATGACCTCGTATAATTTTGAAAGTCAAATCTTATTGGAAAGTGAGCATGAAGTCTATCTAAAAATAAAAAAATGGGTCATTTACCAATATATAAGTGTTACCATGAGTAGGTGATGGAACCTCAAATTTCATGCTTAAGCATGCATATATGGGTCCATATAGATTATTATTCCACTATATAAACTGGTGTACCCCGCAACATGCATTTCATAGATAATTTGTAAACAGTACTTCTTCTAAGACCAGAATTTAATTACTTTCTTTCAGGGATATGAGCAGAGTGCATGAAATAATGCATTATAATACTTCTTCGAGTATTAGTTCTTAATAATGATCAGGCTTTGTCAAACCTGAAGTGGGAAGACTCATATAATGCATTATGATCTGAATGGGCCACTTTCTTCCATAAATTCTGTGATTCAGTACTATAGTCAAGTACTGCAGAACTTGCTATCTTCGATGAAGACTCCATTAATGGATCAACAGAAGTTTCAGTGTTTTCGAGGAGAGTGAATTTGAGGAGTGAATTTGGGCATTCTCACCTGCCAGAATAACGTGAAAACATAATGATTAATTAGGTCAATTTAATTAATTAGACTTTGCATTTATTACAAACAAAAAAGAAAAAAGAAAAAAATACTAAGAGTGAGAGCTTAATATAAATGCATGCATGTACATCGATCAAAGAGGTTGGATCGGGTGCGCTTTCTTTTGTTGGGGCAGGTCTTTTTCATCATACAAAGGGGTTTTAATTATAATTATTAATTATATGCACATATCTTGAAGAAGATATATATTACTCAAAACATCTTAATTAGGGCATACTAAAATATTCACAGGAGAGGTTTTAGAAGGTTCCAAAGAAATTAAAATAATATAATGATATATATATATATATATGTTGTATATGTATATATATACACAGAGAGAATGAAAATGTACATGGAGATCAGTAGAAAATTAGGGTCTATATAGTATATGAGATTCAGCACAAGGACTATGAGATTCAGTCCCCACCCTTTATTAAATTTGTGGTGTATGAATGATAAACAAAAGAATTCGATTAGTTTAGAAAAACTAAAATTAAAAAATTTTAAAAAATAAAAATAAGAATGGTTTAGGTGAGTGAAAATAATGCCTAGCAAAACTCTTTTATTTGCCTACATTTTGTGTACACAACACACGTGACATCCCACAAGAAATTAGTAAATTGTAGTAAAATTGTTTATGAATAATAGTGAAATGATATGAAATGATCTGCCTCTAATTCCCAAAGATCTAAGAGAGGCAAGATTTTGCAAACTCCACCCCATCCAACTCTCACAATTCCCAATCAAAATTGAATTTAGACTGGAAGGCAAGCCCCCTTCTTTCAGAATCAATTGGAAAAACTGAATTTAGAATGGAGTGAGGAGGAAGCGTCTCAAACCTGAAGTGGGAAGACTCAAATAATGCATTCTGATCAGAATCGCCAATTTCTTCCAGTAATTATGTGATCAGTACTACAGTCAAGTACTACAGAATTTGTTATCTTCGATGAAAACTCCATTAATGGATCAACAGATCAAGCTTCAGTACTTGAGAAGTGAATTTGAGGAATGAATTTGGGCATTCTCACCTGCGAGAATAAGGTGAAAACACAATGATTAGGTCAATTTAATTAATTAGACTACTGCATTTATTAAATAAAAAATTGTAAAGAGTAAGAGCTTAATATAAATTAATGCATCATGTACATTAAATTAGAGGGTGGGTCGGGTGGTTCTTTCTTTTTGTTGGGGCAGGTCTTGATGATCTGTCGAAGAAAATGTTTTTTGTGAATGGCTGGCCACTTGTATTGGAGTTCTAATTGTTTTCACAAAGTTTGTAGAGATGGAAAGGGCTGGTGTTGCTTAGCAAATGGAATGGCTAAGTATATTTACGCCTCAGTCCCCACCCTTTTTCCCCGGGGCGAAAATAAATTAACCCACCCACCACAGTTACCACTTTTTTCACTCACTTGAAAAACACGTAATTTATAAGTGTTGTTTATGGTATATGAAAATAATGCGTAGTAAAACTCTTTTATTACTTAGATTTTGTGCACACAAAATACGTGACAGCCCACTAATGGGGTGTTTGGGAATGAGATGAGACAAATGAGAAATCAGTAAATTGTAGTGAAATTGTTTGTGACTAATAATGAAATGGTATGAGCTATGCTACTTTATTGAGCTTCGAAAAAATAGATAAATTGAATAAAAATATTATAAAATTAAAAAAGTGTTAATATATAATTTTTGTTTAGATTGAAAATGTTGAATTGCTTTTTTCTTTTATATATTTTATTTAAAAGTTTGGGAATATTTAAAAATATTTAAATATGAGTGATAATTAAAAAATATATGAGATGAAATGAGATATCGTATTTTTTGTTAGTAATGATAATGAGATCCAAGCATCAGAAGTTATAACAATATTGGAGTTGGCTCTACATGATGGAAGAAAAGGATGAACAGATGGTAATGATAACTTTCGCAGAAACAGAGCATTAAAAGAGTTTCAGGATGTCAACTTGAACCTGCAACTCTAGAGAGCTAATTAATTCCATCTATGTTTTGTCCACACATGATATCCTTGGTATGTTTTTCTTTCTTTTAATCCTGTTACCATTACGCATATATTATTATAATCGATATTTTAAATATATATATATATATATTTTTTTTTTGTATTCTCACTTTATATTCCAAATTAAGAATAAATTTTGAGATCTATATTAATAACTAATAAGTTTATAATTTTTCCTAAACTTAATTTTGATGAGATCACACTCTTTGAAATAAATAATATATAAAAATTATACAAAATTATGGAATTATAGGAAAAAAACTGGAGACATTTCTAAATTATTGGAATTTTATAAAATTTTGCAAATCATATCGGCATTATAAATTTTTTTGGGGACCATTTCTATATTTATGAAATTATTAGTAAAAATTAGGATATATGTAGGTTTGCCACCAGTGGCAACTGATATTTACTAATGCTCTCTATGTAGATGTAGTGTGCGATTAATCAAAAACAACGTCTTACTAAGCAAAGCTAAACGAGAT
The DNA here is from genome assembly GCA_036559045.1 of Platycarya longipes. Taxonomy (NCBI): domain Eukaryota; kingdom Viridiplantae; phylum Streptophyta; class Magnoliopsida; order Fagales; family Juglandaceae; genus Platycarya; species Platycarya longipes. The sequence continues at coordinate 6,776,673 of CM071803.1, read as the reverse complement.
CAAAATGGTATAACATGATCTATAAAATTAGAGTAAATACCTCTCCCATGTTTTTATCAGACTTTTGGTTGGCTCAATCAATCAATTCTCCGTCAAATACTTTGCTGGGGATGTGAGCAAGCTTGCGCCTCCACCATTCTTTTCCTTTCCTTCTTTTCCACCATCTCTTCATTAATAAAGGACAATTTTCGATACTTAGAACAGAAAGGGAAGTGAGGTGTTGAAGTCCTTCTGATATGCGCTCCAGCTTTGGACAGTTGTAGATGGACAGAACTTCAAGTGAGGTCATACGTTGAAGCCCCTCTTCTGATATGCACTCCAGCTTTTGGCAGTTTTCGATATGCAACTTTTTAAGAGAGGTGAGGTTCTCAAATCCATTCTTGTCGAACGACGTCAAATTTGGAAATTCAGAAATACCAAGAGTGTTCAGATTTGTGGGAAGCAACCCCTTCTTTGGAAAAGACACCACACCTTCCGATCTGCCACTAATTCCCAAATATCTAAGAGAGGCAAGATTTTGCAAACTCCACCCCATCCAATCCACACAATTCCAAAAAATTTCATTCAGACTGGAAGGCAAGCCCCCTTCAGGAAGCGTCTCAATATTTTCACACCCTTCTATCCAAAATATAGTAAGAGATGGAAGGAGCATGTGCATTTTGTCAGGTAGCGATCTCAAACTCTCACAACAAGAGATTTTTAACTTTCCAAGGTTGGTGGCGTGCAATCCTCCTCTCGGAAATGATACAAAATTAGGACACCCGCCAATAGTTAGAGACGACAAGGCCACTAAATCATGCTGATGTTGTTCTGAAACTGTAAGAGATTCTAGATCCCTACACGCTTGGATTGTCAGATTCTTAAGATTTGGGAATAAATCCATCGGAAAGGACCGCAGAGAATTACAACTGAACAAGTGGAAAACTTCAAGGCATGAATAGTCCAAGTTTATTGGGAGCCCTAACTTGCAATTTTTTATTTCTAGAGTTTTTAATGCAGAGGGTAGACCACCCACTGGCAGAGACATACGCGAGAGAAAGTCACCCATATCCACTGCATCAAATCCTCCAATTGTGAGCTTCTTCGTAACATGATCAATTGGCAGTTCCCTTAATATATCCTCCCTACAATTTATCAGCCTCAATTCACAAATAGTCGGAGTCCTCGGGAGTGAAGCCAGCATCTTCGGACATCCTATAATCTCAAGGATACCCAAAGAAGGAAGGTGAACGGGCAAATCTCCCTTTAGCTTTGAGCATCTCCGAATATAAAGCTCCTCAAGACCATGGAAAGCTCCAGCTCCTTCATTTTCATCCCCAAACGAAGACCATTTCTCCCAATTCAACATCTCCCCAAATTTTAAAACTTTCAATACCCCAAACGGCTTAATAGAAGCAGAACTAGTACTTCCGTAAAAATCTTCCCCCACTTCTAGAATTCCATCAAAACCAACAATAGAGAGGATTTGTAAAGATTGTAGCTGCCCAAGTGCTGGTAAGCTGCAACAATATTTACACTTCTCCAAATGAACAGACGTTACATTAGAGAAGGAATGATCCCCTACCCAATTTGGAAAACTACCACCCATGTAGTAATTTATGGTGAGACTTTTCAGGTTTCTATGTGGTTGCAGACCGTTGAGTACGTCTCTTTGACTTTCTGAAATGGCAGTATTTGAACCTGCTTTCCAGTTTAAGGCCAACTCTTTAAGGTCCATTTTATTGCTCAAGCATGCACGTTGTGCATCGGTGAAAGATTCAACATTATGAAGATCATGGACAGAAAGTGCTCCTCGAAGATTTGCAAGCTCTCCCAATTCTCTAATGCTACACCCAGTGCGTTTGCTAACGACAAACTTGGTTAATGTCTGGAGACATTTTAGTTTGCCCACATGTATCGGTATCTCTCTTATGCGAGAAGTTTCAGTCAAATCAAGATGGCGTAAATTAACGAGTTTTTGCATGTCTCTTGGCAATTTTTCCAGATAAAAACAACGAGATAACTTCAATGTTTGCAAATTGTACAACTTACATACAGAATCAGGCAACCTTCTAATTCTCGTATGAGAAAGGTCCAAATAACGTAATCGTGTAATTTTTCCAATTGATTCTGGCAACTCGCGCAACGTCCAGTAGCCAGATAGGGAGAGCACCCGTAAACAACTTAACATTGGCAATAAATCGCACAATAGTTTTTTAGTTAGGTACTGACCTGACTGATCGAATGCCAAAAATGTACGCAATTGCGAAGCTTCTTTTAGAGCCTCGAACTTCTTAAAGTTTTCATAGAAAGTTGTAACATACGACACATAACGAGCCTTCTTAACATTTTGATGGCTATCAATCTCCAACCTAAATGTGAATTCACCAGACACAGATTTTGCCAAGTCATTGATGAGATCATGCATCTCAAAACATAGTTCATCTTTACTCGACTTCTGAAATAATGATCTTGATACAAGAGTGACAAAGTAATCATTACCAACTTCTTCCATTGTTTTGTTTTCAGTTTCGTGGAGAAAACCTTCTGCCATCCATAATAAAATTAATTCATCTTTCTTGAAGGGATGGTCTTTTGGAAATATTGAACAGTAAGCAAAGCACCGTTTTATATATGAGGGAAGGTGTTTATAACTTAATCTTAGAGCAGGATCAAGAATTTGTTCCTTTTCATTTGACAAACTCCATATCTCACTATTCAAAACCATCTCCCATTCACTAACATCAACTTTGGATCGCATGAGGGCCCCGATAACTTTTATTGCTAAAGGTAGGCCTTTACATTTTTCAACAATTTGTCGACCTAAAACTTCAAACTCTGAATGCATATTGGAGTTAGGATCATGAAATGCATATCTTGCAAACAGTGACCAACAATCCTCCTCTCGTAACTCCTTTAGATGATGGGGTGGAAAAGCACCCATGGCTGATGCAACTTCAAAATCGCGTGTTGTTACGATGATCCTACTTCCTTGTACCCCAGATTTGAAGGGGTTGCTTAAAATCTCCCAATCAATGTAATTCTTATTCCAAACATCATCCAAAACGATTAGGAATTTCTTTCCCTTCAATCTCTCCTCTACTTGAAGTTGAAGTCGATTTAGATCCTTAATATCACTGGTGGAGGAAGTTACTTCTTCTAGAATTGTTTTCGTTACTTTAAACATATCAAATTCTTCTGAAACACAAACCCATGCTACAACGTCAAAATGCTTATTAACCCTGTTGTCATTGTACACAAGCTGCGCAAGGGTGGTCTTGCCCATTCCCCCCATGCCGACTATTGCAATCCCACCTATCTTATTGTCAGTACTAGCATCATCAGCAAGTAACTTATTAATTATTTCATCCTTATCATCATTTCTACCACAAATTTTTGAATCGTCTATCAAAGAAGTAGTGGGCAATCTTTCAAATGCTTTCCTTCTGACGGTACTAGCTTGTACTAGACCCAAGGCATTGGGCTGATTTGCCAGATTTTCTAATCTCCGAAGCACCCCTTTTATCCTTACTTCTATTTTCTTAAAAAAAAGACAAGTATGGATGGAGTTTCGTACCTTACTTGCAATATTGGTTCCAAATTCCGCATCTAATTTGGATTGTAAGGCTTTTGTAGCAATCTCATCCAAGACGTCCTCTGCATCATAGACAGCATCCTTCAGCTCATCAAGCCACTTTTTTACACTAGAATTCGTAACTTGTTTGTCCTCAGCATCTTCGAGCACTGCTCCCACAGATAGCAATACATTCTTCAACCTGTACAAGAGTTCATCACTTGTTTTTCCTCCCCTTAGGAAATCAACAAACTCCGGAGATGCCATCCTATCAAGTAATACTTGAAGGAAGGCAGAGAGAAGTGTTCCTCCCACTAATTCGGCCATTTTTTGCGCTTTGAAGGAGAAAAAGCAAACGAAAGAAGTCGAGATTGAAAAGAACAGACCCAAAATGTGGTTGCAAGCTCCCAAGCAGTATGTGGCAATGAGCATATATAGAGAAAAGAGCCTACTGATATTTGGACGAATAGGTTTGGTTTCATGGACCAACACTACCTGATTGCACCCGGTCAAGTCAATGGAGTAGTTGTTTGAGTGTGCTGCACTGGTCATGTGCGTCGTTTGCGATGATGTGATCATATGGTTGTGAAGTAGACAAACATAATACCAAAATTTTAGACAGGAAGTATTGTAGAAGATGAAAAAAAGGCTACGCTTTTTTTAATCTGATTCTAAAGAAAAGAAGATTTCTTTGCAAGAAATGAGTGACAAATTACAGCCAATAAATCAATCGCTAACGTTGACCACTCTTGCTTTTTAACAAACCTTGCTTTAACTGATAAAATAGTTTTGGCTTTATGCCATTCTATATATAATATAATGATGAAGTTTTAAAGGGATTAATGAATAAAAAATAAATAAAAGTAATTCTTTTCAATAGTGGATACTAGGTCATCTAATCAACTGTTACAACTACTAACCCGATCATTAATCTTCTTAAAGAAATCTTATAATGCTGAAAAAAAAAGATGTTATAATAGAAAAAAAAATATGCAAATTAAGGTTTTTTAATGTCATATAATACATCAAATATATTTTCATTCTATTTTTATTTTTATTTTTATTAAATATGATGAAAATATTTTTGATGAATTTAATATAAAATTATTTTGATATCAATTTTTTATCGAATTTATATTTTTTTATTAAATTTAATAATTTATTTTAATGAGATTAATACTAATATTTTAACAAAGATTAAAAGTTGATCGGACATAAAAAATAAGAAGAGAAAATAAAGTTGGAGGACAAGAAGTTGATCGGACATAATGTAAGGATGGAAATTGAATAAAGCTGGTGGAGAGAGGACGTAAACCAAAGAGATAATTAGAAGAAGTGAAGGAGGTAGCATAGGAGAGTTATCGACTCAATTTGGATATTGAATTGAAGGGCACAATCAGAGAGAGCTCTAAACTTGTTTTTCTTAGAAGAAACCCTTTAATAAGGAGGAATTGTAGAGATCCTAGTGAGGATAGAGTTTGTATCAAACTAGGCTTATAGTCGATTTACACCAGAGACTCATGGGCGTAGGCCCTAGTGCGTGTTAGGTTTTTGTTCTTTTGTTTTTAATCTACATAGGTAAGGAGTGAAAGGAGAGCCAGGAAGGCCTATAAAAGGAGATTAAGTACATCACTTAAAGTTTAGCTAACAATTTTTTACTTTAATAAAATTTCTCTATTAGCTTTTATTTATAAAAGAAGAAGCGGAGAAAATTAAAATTTTGTTAATGGAGAAACTTTATAGGTGTCTTTGAGGTGAGAAGGAAATTTGTGTGATTATAACAATTTATAAAATATTATAAGAGTTGTAGTATAAAATAATTTATAATATATATATATATATATATATGTCTGGACCCCCTAGATTGAACCTAGACCGGATTGGACCGGTATTGAGTTCAATCCGGTTCAAGGTGAGAAAAATAACGGATCGAATAAGACCAATCCATTACTTTTCTAGATTGAGCGGTTTATAGCTCTAATTACTAGTATATTTTTAAGGCAAAATTGAAACAATTAAGAATGTGTTTAAATTATTCTTAGTCACCACATACTATGCATATATTAGGAGGGTAAGAGATCTATACGGACAGAGTCCAGTTAGGGATCAGCTCACTCTGATAGACTCATTTTATCTCATTTTTTTCCACAACTCATCTCATCTAATTTGTTCAATACAAATTAAATAATTCAATTTTTTCAAATCTCAAAACAAAAATAATATTAAAAAATATATTCTAATAATATTTTATTCAATTTTTAACTTTCATCTCAACTCATATCATCTCATATTATCTGTAAAAACAAACAAGACTAATATCTTTAAGATGTTATGGATGCCAATTAATTTGTGGGCATGGAGAAAGTCATCTTGGACATGATGCGAGAGGGAAAATGGGGCGAGAGAACAATGTGCTCTACATTTTCTGCGTTGGTATTTACATGACGCGCATGATTGGGTTAGCTTGGGGCCATTGTGATTGCCAGCACTCCTACTTCTTACTCATTTCTTTGCATGTTTTCAAACACATCGCATGGAAAGATTGGGCTATTTTATGCCTCAAAGTTTGCTTGTGCTTCTGCTAAACAGTAGCATGTGGATATGAGAAATTTGAGGGAGAGAGTGGGGAAGAAAGCAACATATGCTTGCCTACTATAAAGACTAAGAGAACTAGTGCATGACACGTATTTGTGAAAATGCTCCAATCAGTTCACTTTGGTATATGCAGTGTTTACATAGTGTTTTCCTCACTACAAGTTTATCCATTTCCAGCTCTATTTATACTACCTAGATGACAGCTATCAACAGAAATATATTTACAAAGAAAACTAGGACCACTGAGTTCGGCTATTTGGCCTTTTCTTCATAAAAGATCATGCTCTGCGTGCCTTTGTGTTGTTTTGACACTTGGTTTGGTCTGTTGCCAGCAACCGTACCTCTGGTGTGCCATGCGAGTCCTTGGCTTCGTGATTCTCTTCATTTTTGAGTGCAACTCTAGTAGCAGCTCTGTTGGCATTTTCTGGTTTTGATGAAGTGGAAATGCATGCCTTAATACCTACATAGATAGATATCATGCATGGCAGAAAGATCAGAGACGATGTTTTGGAGATGTGTTTTTAGCAATTTGACTTTTTATTTTGGGAAAATGATTTCAGTTCATTTCATTAAATGAAATCTATAGTTGAGACCAATAAAACGAGAAAATCCATATTACAAGCCTAACTAAACATTGATCTGTAGTGTACCTGCACACAAACGTGGCAGAGTTTATCTAAACTTCTAGACTCTCAAAATATAGACCAAAAATAAGCGTGGTATATCTAAGACAGCGTAAAGGTAACCAAAAGTAACCAAATCTCCACCTTCTGAGGAGGGAGAGGAAATTACCGCCTCCATACTCCAAAGGAGAAAGAGGAAAGTCCACCCCATCCTCCAAAGGAGGAACAGGGCGCCAAAAAGTAATAAATCTATTCCTATTTATTTAACAAGCAAACCAACAGAGCAAGAAACGAAAAAAACAACTACATAAAATAAAACTGAAACAGAACGTAGAAAAGAACTCGAAAACAAGCAGACACAGCAGCACGGCGGCGGGAGATGCGTGACCGACACGCGCCACCTTGGGTTGTCCGGCCGGTCGATCTATGCACTACCGAGGTCCCCGAGTTTAGCGCCACCGCACATGATAGACTTAAACCTCTCCATGTGCGGCATTAAGCTGAGTCACGCGAGATCGGTTGGCCGCGCATGGGACAAAACACAATCTCTTCTGGGTGGAAATTTTGGCAAGCAGGAGGACCGGCAGCTATGGAGCCTCCCTGTGTTATACGTGTTGGTGGCCAGCCACCAAAAAATAATAAATTCTCAACCAATGCTAGGCGCCGAAACACAAAAGAGGAAAACCAAAAAAACCTCCCTCATCCTGGGGAAAACAAATGGAAAGCAGAGGAGAGGGAAGGGGGAGGAGAGCGGAGGGAGGGAGGGTATCAGTGTAGCTTCCCCCCGCCCCCCTCCCCCCTCCCCCCTCCCCTCCCTCTTTTCAAAGGCTAGAGTGACTAGGGTTTGCTCTCTTAGGTCCCTTTTTCAAGATTTTCTTATATATATATATGTATGGTTTTAATTCTTGTAAACCAAGAAATTCATTCAACCAAAAAGTGTTAATTGATATGATATTCCAATTAAGTGAATGGATGAAACAACCGCCCCCCGCCCCCCGCCCTCTTTTCAAAGGCTAAAGTGACATGGGTTTGCTCTCTTAGGTCCCTTTTTCAAGATTTTCTTATATATATATATATATATGTATATATATATATATATATGGTTTTAATTCTTGTAAACCAAGAAATTCATTCAACCAAAAAGTGTTAATTGATATGATATTTCAATTAAGTGAATGGATGAAACAACCCCCTCCTCCCCCCCCCCCCCCCCAAAAACAAAAACAAAAGCTACAAATTTTGAATTTAATTGGTGGATAACTGGTATGATATTTCAAGAGATAGACTCATGATTGTTGCTCATTAGTTTTTGAAGTATGATTTGATCAATTTCAAAACATATTAAATCCTTTTACGAGTTATTCATCAAACATATGTCACCATGATATCTATAATTTTTTAGCACATTTTATAAGTGATAAAAATTATAGGGAGACGCTGGGGGCCGGTCCGGCTGCCCCTAGCCAAAAACAGCCTCTAGCCAAAATACAATAAAAAAAAAATTAAAAATACAATAAAAAATATAAAAAATAATAAAATGCAATAAAAAATATAATTAAATAATAAAATAATAAAAAATATAGAAAAAAACACAATAAAAAATAAAATAATAATAAAAAACACAATAAAAAAATAAAATGAATATAAATTTAAGAGAGAATTCGGCCTCAACCCAGACGACGTCGACGCCGACGGTACAGGTCTGAAACGGGTCTAAGACTGCGTGGGGCACATCGAAGGTCGCTGGGGGTCGCCGTTGCAGGGGTGGGGTCGCCGGACGTCGATGGTCACGATGGGGTGAGCGATGTCACCCACCGCCGTCGGAGACGCCGGCGTCCATTTTTCAAGGGGATCGGACGGACCGATCCCCAGCATTTTCCAAATTATATTATAGTTCTCAATCATTCAATCTGGGATTTAAAGAATTCTAAGTACAATAACTTGTTTCCTCTCACCATATGACAAACACTTTCTCGCTACCAAACCCAAAATATCCATCTTTTTCTTTTCCCAAAATGGAAAAGGGGGGGGGGGGGGGGGGGGGGGGGGGGGGGGGGTTTCTCCCTCCTCCCATCTGGTTAGTTCAAATTGTGTAAAGTTTTAATTCCAATCATTTTGCAAAGTTTATTGATTAAGAGTTGGATCACATGTCCAAGAGTGACTCATCTCCAATTTTATTAATAATACCCTCATTTATAATAGAGAAATACCATTGTAACAAGCAAGAGACTAAGAATTTACAATTATTCAACATAAACCATCTCTGGCACAAATAACCAAAAAACCTATACATCAACCAATAAATCAAAAGAAACAATCTAAACATGCTTAGAACAAAAACTCAAAAAACCAATTAAACAAAAGACCAAACTCAAACGACTAAGGCCGAAAGCTTTGAAGACCCACTTTATTAAGCCGAACAATACCCCTCAGCAACCTTGGTAAATTGCGATTTCCTTCATAAAAATTATTTCTACCGTCCTCACCTTGTCTTGCTAAAACATCCGAGACTTGGTTTCCTCCATGAAATTGACGGACGGCGACAAATTTGACACCTTGGTCTCCTATGTAAGAGCATACATCAGCTATTTTTAGAGAGGGTTCCGTAATATGATCACCACATATATATTATAGCAATCAAAAGTAATTCAATAACTCCAAATAAAAGACTGAACAATTTAAATAGTCATTTTTATTAATTGCAAGGAGAAGAGAGAGAGAGGGGGGGGGTACGAAGGGAGGGGAAAAAATGTATAAGGAAAAACACATGACTATGCGCACCTTCAAGTTACTAAAATTCACATTTTGTATCCTAATTCAATTCTGGCCATTGAAATGAATGAAAACTAAATGACATCGTATAATTTTGAAAGTCAAATCTTATTGGAAAGTGAGCATGAAGTCTATCTAGAAAGAAAAATTTACCAATATATAGGTGTTATCATGAGTAGGTGATGGAACCTCAAATTTCATGCTTAAGCATGCATATATGGGTCCATATATAGATTATTATTACACTACATAAACTGGTGTACCCCGCAACATGTGTTGCATTTTATAGATAATTTGTAAACAGTACTTCTTCTAAGACTAGAATTTAATTACTTTCTTCCAGTGATATGAGCAGAGTGTATGAAATAATGCATTATAATACTTCTTCGAGTATTAGTTCTTAATAATGATCAGGCTTTGTCAAACCTGAAGTGGGAAGACTCATAGAATAATGCATTATGATCTGAATGTGCCATTTTCTTCCATAAATTCTGTGATTCAATACTGCAGTCAAGTACTGCAGACCTTGTTATCTTCGATGAAAACTCCATTAATGGATCAACAGAAGCTTCAGTGTTCTCGAGGAGAGTGAATTTGAGGAGTGAATTTGGGCATTCTCACCTGCCAGAATAACGTGAAAACATAATGAATAATTAGGTCAATTTAAAATAATATAATGATATATATATATGTTGTATATATATATATACACACACAGAGAGAGTGAAAATGTACATGGAGATCAGTACAAAATTAGGGTCTGTATAGTATATGAGATTCAGCACAGGGACTATGAGATTCGGTCCCCACCCTTTATTAAATTTGTGGTGTATGAATGATAAGCAAAAGAATTCGATTAGTTTAGAAAAACTAAAATTAAAAATTTTTAAAAATGAAAATAAGTATGGTTTATGGTGAGTGAAAATAACGCCTAGCAAAACTCTTTTATTTGCCTACATTTTGTGTACACAACACACGTGACATCGCACAAGAAATTAGTAAATTGTAGTAAAATTGTTTATGAATAATAGTGAAATGATATGAGTTATGATGTTTTAATGAGTTTCAAAAAAGTAGAGAGAAAAAATGAATAAAAATTTATAATTTTATTTAAAAATGTCGAATTATTATTTTTAATTTGAAAATGTCGAATTATTTTTTTATTTTATTTAAAAATTTTGAAAATTTTAAAAATATATATTTAAATAATATTTAAAAATGAAATAAGATGAGACCGTTGAGATCAAACCTATTCTGTTTATTGTCTTGGCGTATAGATAAATCAGTTTACAGATATAATCTTATAGAAAATTAATTTTGTGTTAGGGGATGGCAATAAAAAAGTGGATTAGTAATGACGATGAGATCAAAGCATCAGAAGTTATATTATTGGAGTTGGCACTAATGATGGCAGAAAAGGATGAACCGATAGTAATGATAACTTTGGCAGAAACAGAGCATTAAAAGAGTTTCAGCATGTGAACTTGAACATGCAAGTCTACATTTTGTCCGATCCTCAGTATATTTTTATTTGATTAAATCCTGTTATCATTAACCAGATAATACTATAATAGAGATTTTCAATAAGTTTTTTTTATTTTCCTATTAAAATTTAAAAGATAAACTTTGTCAACTATTTTTTATATAAATTATCAACTTTAAATATATATATATATATATTTTAATATTCTGACTTTAGATTTTATATTAAGAACTTTAATATTGTATAACAAAAAATTTTAAAATCTATATTAATAAATTTATTTATTTATTTATTTTTAATTTAATTTTGATGAGACCACATTCTTGAAAATAAATAATATATAAAAATTATACAAAATTTCAGACTATAAGAAAAAATTGGAGACATTTCTAAATATATTAGAGTTTTATAAAATCTTGCAAATCATATGGGGATTATAATTTCTTTGGGGGGGACCATTTCTATATTTATACAATTATTAGAGTTTAATAAAATCTTGCAAATCGATATTTACTAATGCTCTTTATGTAGTATGTGATTCATCAAAAACAGTGTCTTTACCAAGCAAAGCTAAACGAGATCAAAATGGTATAACATCTATAAAATTAGAGTAATTACCTCATGCACCCATGTTCTAATCATACACTTGTGGGAAGCAAACCCCTTCTCCTGAAAAGAGAGAATGAAAATGTTGAATTGCTTTTTTCTTTTATATATTTTATTTAAAAGTTTGGGAATATTTAAAAATATTTAAATATGAGTGATAATTAAAAAATATATGAGATGAAATGAGATATTGTATTTTTTGTTAGTAATGATAATGAGATCAAAGCATCAGAAGTAATAACAATATTGCAGTTGGCTCTACATGATGGAAGAAAAGGATGAACAGATAGTAATGATAACTTTCGCAGAAACAGAGCATTAAAAGAGTTTCAGGATGTAAACTTGAACCTGCAACTCTAGAGAGCTAATTAATTCCATCTATGTTTTTTTGGGGATAGTAATGATAAATTTTGCAAATCATATCGGCATTATAAATTTTTTTGGGGACCATTTCTATATTTATGAAATTATTAGTAAAAATTACGGTACATGCAGGTCCGCCACCAGTGGCAACTGATATTTACTAATGCTCTCTATGTAGATGTAGTGTGCGATTAATCAAAAACAACGTCTTACTAAGCAAAGCTAAACGAGATCAAAATGGTATAACATGATCTATAAAATTAGAGTAAATACCTCTCCCATGTTTTGATCATAGCCTTCTGGTTGGCTCAGTCAATCAATTCCTCGTCAACTACTATGAAGGGGATGTGTGCAAGCTTGCGCCTCCACCATTCTTTTCCTTTCCTTCTTTTCCACCATCTCTTCATTAATAAAGGACAATTTTCGATACTTTGAACAGAAAGGGAAGTGAGGTGTTGAAGTACTTCTGATATGCGCTCCAGCTTTGGACAGCTATCAACAGAAATATATTTACAAAGTAAGCTGTATATTTACAAAGAAAACTAGGACCACTGAGTTCGGCTATTTGGCCTTTTCTTTACAGAAGATCATGCTTTGCATGCCTTTGTGTTGTTCTGACACTTGGTCTGGTCTGTTGCCAGCAACAGTACCTCTAGTGTGGTTTTTGCCATGCAGGTCCTTGGCTTTGTGAATCTCTTCATTTTCGAGTGCAACTCCAGTAGCAGGTATGTTGGCATTTTCTGGTTTTGATGAAGTGGAAATGCATGCCTTAATACCTACATAGATAGATACCATGCACGGCAGAAAGATCAGGGATGATGTGTTGGAGATGTGTTTTTAGCAATTTGACTTTTTTTTTTTTTTGGAAAAGGATTTCAGTTCATTTCATTAAATGAAGTTTATAGTTGAGACCAATAAAGCGAGAAAATCCGTATTACAAGCCTAACTAAACATTGATCTGTAGTATCCCTGCACACAAACGTGGCAGAGTTTATCTAAATTTCTAGACTCTCAAAAGATAGACCAAAAATAAGTGTGGTATATCTGAGAGAGCACAAAGGTGGCCAAAGGTAACCAAATCTCCACCTTCTGAGGAGGGAGAGGAAATTACCACCTCCATACTCCAAAAGAAAAGGAGGAAAGTCCACCCCCGTTCCTCCTTTCCTCCAAAGGAGGAACGAGGCGCCAAAAAGTAATAAATCTATTCTTATTTATTTAACAAGCAAACCAACAGAGCAGGAAACGAAAAAAACAACTATATAAAATAAAACTAAAACCCAGAACGTAGAAAAGGACTAAAAAACAAGCAGACATAGCAGCACGGTGGCGGGAGATGCGTGACCGACACGCGCCACCTTAGGTTGTCCAGCCGGTCGATCTATGCACTACCAAGGTCCCCGAATCTAGCGCCACCGCACATGATAAACTTAGGCCTCTCCATGTGCTACGTTAAGCTGAGTCACGCGATATCGGTTGGTCGCGCGTGCGGGAAAACACAGTCTCTTCCAGGTGGAAACTTTGGCAGGCAGGAGGACCGACAGCTATGGAGCCTCCCTGTGGGGCGTGTGTTGGTTGCTAGCTACCGAAAAATACAAATCCCCAACCAATGCTGGGCGCTGAAACACAAAAGGGGAAAACCAAAGAAACATCCCTCATCCTGGGGAAAACAGACGAAAAGCAGAGGAGAGGGAAGGGGGAGGAGAGCGGAGGGAGGGAGGGAGTCGGCGCCGCTCCCCCGCACCCCCCCCCCTCTTCAAAGGCTGGAATGACTAGGGTTTGCTCTCTTAGGTCCCTTTTCCAAGATTTTCTTATATATATATATATATGTATGGTTTTAATTCTTGTAAACCAGGAAATTCATTCAACCAAAAAGTGTTAATTGATATGATATTCCAATTAAGTGAATGGATGAAACACCCCCCCCCCTCCGAACAAAAATAAAAGTTACAAATTTTGAATTTAATTGGTGGATAACTGGTATGATATTTCAAGAGATAGACTCATGATTGTTGCTCATTAGTTTTTGAAGTATGATTTGATCAATTTCAAAACATATTAAATCATTTTACGAGTTATTCATCAAACATATGTCACCATGATATCTATAATTTTTTAGCACATTTTATAAGTGACAAAAATTATAGGGAGACGCTGGGGGCCGGTTCGGCTGCCCCCAGCGAAAACAGCCCCCAGCCAAAATACAATAAATTTTTTTAAAAACACAATAAAAAATATAATAAAAAAAAAACACAATAAAAAATATAATTAAAATAATAAAATAATAAAAAACATAGTAAAAAACACAATAAAATATAAAAATATAATAAAAAAATAAAATGAAGATGAATTTAAGAGATGATTCGGCCTCAACCCAGACAGCGTCGACGCCGGCGGTATGGGTCCGAAACAGGTCTAAGGCTGCGTGGGGCACACCGGAGGTCACTGGGGGTCGCCGTTGCAGGAGTGGGGTCGTTAGACACCGGCGGTCATGATGGAGTGGGCGGTGTCGCCCACCGCCGCCGGAGACACTGGCGTCCATTTTTCAAGGGGATCGGACGGACCAATCCCCAATATTTTCCAAATTATATTATAGTTCTCAATCATTCAATATGGGATTTAAAGAATTCTAAGTACAATAACTTGTTTCTTCTCACTATATGACAAACATTTTCTCGCTATCAAACCCAAAAGATCCATCTTTTTCTTTTCCCAAAAGAGAAGGGGGGAGGGGGGGCGCTCCCTCCTCCCATCTGGTTAGTCTAAATTGTGTAAAGTTTTATTTTTCAAGCATTTTTCTGTAACAAAAACTCTTGTTGCAAACGAAATGGTACATTGACATTGACGTAGGATGAGATTTGATTTAACGACAATTTTTGTTCACCTTTAGTCTTCCCCATTTACCCCTCCCTTATCTTCCATGTGTGTGAACCATAAAATTGATTTTCTTGCAAGAATGAACAGGGTCTTGTTAATAGTTTGAGGGGCCTAAGATTAAAAATTAATTTGAGGCCTTTTTATTTTAAGAAATAAAATAAAATAATTTTAATTCTAATTTTAATTTTGATTTTAATTATAACTCTTACATTATATTTTTATATAAAATAATTCCAATCATTTTGCAAAGTTTATTGATTAAGACTTTATATTACATTTTCAACTAATAATCAATTTAATCTTTATTGGAAAATTTTCAATTTAGAGAGTATTTTATCAAATCTAGCTAGTTTTACAAAACACGATTTAGACTCTTATAAGCGGTTTAAGAACACAAATGTTCTCTCAAGTATTTTTAGATATTCTCAAATTCAATTTCTTCTCCCTTATCAACAAATAAAGAATATCTTAATTCAAATTATTTCACTATCATTCATATATATTCTAAAATATTTTATCTAAACAAGTCCTAAAAACAATTATAATTATTATTGTAAATAAAGTTGTATAAATAACCTACACATTATGAAAAAGTGGGTCATTGTCTCTTCAAAGGATCATACAAAAATATTTTAAGAATACTTGAAAATTAAATTTAGCTATTTATAATTTTCACATTATATATTAAACAAAAATGTCAAAAGAGAAGTGTATTCTTAGAATGAAAGTATTTGAAATAATTATTAAGTATGATACTTTTTAGAAGTAATAATAACATAATATCTATTTAATATTTTTTATTTTTCTTATTAAGTTAATTAATTTTTTTAATTGAATTTTTTTTTTCTTTTTAAAAAATCCTACTTTGTTTTTTTTTTAGCCTTCTTCCATTAGGGGCATTATGTAATTGTCTAATTTGTCTAATAGAAGAGCGGGCCTGAGAATGAAAATGAAAATAGAAACATAGGTAGAAGAGCCTAGCGTGGCATGTGTGCCCCATGCACCACCACAGTCGCCATCCGTTGCTGTCCAGCGACCCAACGGCTCCCTTATTTGCTATCAATCTATGTTTTTGTCTCACCTAACCCAGAATCGTAGAAAAGAGATCGTAGAAGTCTCCTACAACCTGTCCAGACCAGTATAATGCAATGCAAATTTTTATATTGCAAATTTTTGTTGTAGTATTGTAGTTTGTTTATTAGATTGTATTAAAATTTAAAACTGCTTTAAGTGATGTCTCTTTGTAGAAAATGGATGAGGGTCAAGTTATTGACCTCAGAACCCATTTTTTTTCCCATTTTGCTTTCTTGTATTGTATTTGCTAGTTTGAGTTAAATGTTGAGACCTCCCACTCTGTTAATTGTTGTATCTTGTAATTATTAAATTTTCTATAATATTGCTTGCTTATAAAAAGGAAAAATGTTTGAAGCATCTAAGCTATGATAAATATGACTATTATTCTTCCGTTGAAACCAAGGATGGCAAGCCTCGGATACCAATCGAAATGAAGTTATCGCACCTACTTAACACCGGTGTCAAATGGGCATGAATACTGCAATGTCAAATTCTTAGAATGCTTCAAAAGATGCCCTTCTCAGATTCTCATCCATGAGTGTTGATAGCTTCCCAAACCAAATTCTTTGGGACGGGATTGGCAAGATCACGAGCCTGAAGGGCTGTAGTCCGGAGCGTCCCGATTGTCATTACATTGGCCTCCCGAAATGACACACGGTTGTAAGGTAACTTATGCTTCTTGCATAGATCCTTAACAAATGGTGAGACTTTCCGGAGATTGCCTCGAGGTAGACGAGGAAACAGATGATGCTCAATCTGGAACTGCAGCCCACCATAAAACCAATCCATCCAAGATGCACAAGATATATCAAGCGTGCCCATGGTTTGCTTCTCACACCAATCACTTCCACTCGGTGGGCCAACATATATATAGGATGAGAAGGTAAAATGAGCACTTGTGCAAAGGCCCACCAATGGTCCATGAAAATTTGATGAATGGTTTATTCATTTTTATATGTATAATTTGCGCTGGAAATCTCCTGATTTTATAGCACACTTGCTCCCTAGTTTCAGTAACACTCTCCATGCGTGTCTTACATTTGTATCGCCACAGAAACTAGCTGATTATAGAGGGGAGAATTCCAATCACAACAGTAATCCTTGAGCCTTAGATAACCATTGTTGTATTTTACTTGCCCGTTTCAGGCCTAAAGCAACTTCAAAAAATTCCAGACATAAGCAGGAATCTCTTATATAAGAAGCAAATGATCCAATGATTCACAATGATCAACTATTTTACAGTTTTTCACATTTAGAGACCATAAATATACTCAACTTCATAATATTCTGGTCAAAAGGACCTTTATACGTACCTTTGCACATAAAAGTATAAAATTTACTCGACAGAAGTATGTACCAGATCCATTTAGCTCATGTCACATTTAAAGAATTCGAGCAAAAGTTGATGAAAAATATATTGATCCTTTCTTATCGATTCAAACGTAGAGCAAGTAGCTATATATATACAAAGTTGAATACTAGTCTAACAGAGGAAACAGAGTAATTACATAAGGAAAGATTTACAAAATACACGATATTACTATAAAGATGCTAACGGCTAGTTTCCTTGCCATGAAGAAGTTGTTCTTGATAGCAGATATTGTGGAGCTTTTCTTGGGACGGATTTATTGTTGCTCATGTGATAGTGGAGAGAACCATGATTGCTGTGATTATGGAGAGAGCAGTTATTCTTCTCGTTATCAACGTTGTCCCCATTTGCACAATGTAATTCCAAGCTAAAATGTAGAAAACTTTTTTTTTTCTAATAAAAAATGTAGAAAACTTACCAATATGTTCAGATCTCCATATAGGAATATCAAGACCTCGGGAGAGTTTAACATTTTGGCACTTCAGATCTTCACAAGGGGTACTCCTCACTAGTTCCTGAATTTTCTCTCAGTTGCCTCCTATGTAAGAGTATACATCAACTATTTTCAGAGAGGGTTCCATATATTATAGCAATCAAAATTAATTCAATATCTCCAAATAAAAAGAATGAACAATTTAAATATTCATTTTTATGACTTCAGGGGGGAATAAAATGGGAGAAAGGGAAGGGAAATAAAGGAAAAACACAGGACTATGCACTTTCAAATTACTTAAATTCACATTTTATATCCTAATTCAATTATGGCTGTTGAAATGAATGAAAAATAAAAGACCTCATAGCATTTTGATAGTCAAGTCTTATTGGAAAGTGAATATAAAGTCTATCTAAAAAGAAAAAAACGAGTGATTCACCAAGATAAATATATATATATATATAGGTGTTACCAGTAGGTGATGGAGCCTCAAATTTCATGCATATATGGGTCCATAGATTAATATTTCACTATATAAACTGGTGTACCATGCTACATGCATTTCATAGATTTGTAAAACAATGCCATAGTTTTCATATTGTCATCCATATATATGCATGGCTCCATTTACAGTACTTCTTCTAAGAATAGAATTTAATTACTTTCTTCCAGTGATATGATCGGAGTGCACGAGATGCAAGTATTACTTCTTAATAATGATCAGGTTTTGCATTTGGCTCAAGACTACTGGTACTGGGCTAGCTTTGTCAAACCTGAAGTGGGAAGACTCAAATAATGCATTATGATCAGAATGGCCAATTTCTTCCATTAATTCTGTGATTCAGAACTTGCTATCTTCGATGGAGTGACCATTAATGGATCAACAAAAGCTTCATGAGTACTCGATGAGTGAATTTAAGCATTCTCACCTGCCAGAAAAAGGTGAAAACACAATGATGATTAGGTCAATTTAATTAATTAGACTTCGCATTAATTAGGCTTAATATAAATGGCATGTACATCAAATGGGCTGGGTACTTGTACTATTGGGGCATGTCTTCATGATCTGTCGAAAAAAATGTTTTTATGCATGGCTGTCTACCTGTATTGGAGTTCTGGTTGCCACAAAGTTCGTAGAGATGAGCCTCCAATTTCCCTTTCCCAGCTTTTCAAGCCCAGCCAGAAAGCCCAAGTGCCCCTTCTCACTCCATCACACACCTGAAAGTGTACGTACAATTTTTCACCATACAAAGGGGTTTTAATATATTCAAGTTCATAATATTCTAGTCAAAAGGAAAATCTTTATACATACCTTTCTACATAAAAGTAAAAATTTTACTCAGCAAAAGTCTGTGCCAGATCCATTTAGCCATTTAGCCCGTGTCACTTTGTTCCCCTGTTCATAAATGTAATTAATTCCAAGCTGAAAAATGTAGAAAACTTACCATTCTGTTCAGA
Source organism: Platycarya longipes (assembly GCA_036559045.1). Lineage (NCBI taxonomy): Eukaryota > Viridiplantae > Streptophyta > Magnoliopsida > Fagales > Juglandaceae > Platycarya > Platycarya longipes. The sequence continues at coordinate 6,757,470 of CM071803.1, read as the reverse complement.
TATCCATATAGGAATATCATTACCTCGAAAGAGTTTGACATTTTGGCGCTTCAGATCTTCGCATAGGGTACTCCCCACTAGTTCCTAAATTTTCTCCCAGTTGCCTCCTATGTAAGAGTATACTTTTGTTTTAGAAGAGTTGGACCACATGTCCAAGAGTGACTCATCTCCAATTTTATTAATAATACACTCATTTATAGTAGAGGAATACCGTTGTAACAATTATTCAACATAAACCATCTCTGGCACAAATAACCAAAAAACCTATACATCAACCAATAAATCAAAAGAAACCATCTAAACATGCTTAGAACAAAAACTCAAAAAACCAACTAAACAAAAGACCAAACTCAAACGACTAAGGCCAAAAGCTTTGAAGACCCACTTTATTAAGCCGAACAATACCCCTCAGCAACCTTGGTAAATTGCGATTTCCTTCATAAAAATTATTTCTACCGTCCTCACCTTGTCTTGCTAAAACATCCGAGACTTGGTTTCCTTCATGAAATTGACGGACGACGACAAATTTGACACCTTGGTCTCCTATGTAAGAGCATACATCAGCTACCTTTAGAGAGGGTTCCGTAATATGATCACCACATATATATTATAGCAATCAAAAGTAATTCAATAACTCCAAATAAAAGACTGAACAATTTAAATAGTCATTGTTATTAATTGCAAGGGGAAGAGAGAGAGAGAGGGGGGGTACGAAGGGAAGGGAAAAAATGTATAAGGAAAAACACATGACTATGCGCACCTTCAAGTTACTAAAATTCACATTTTGTATCCTAAATCAATTCTGGCTGTTGAAATGAATGAAAACTAAATGACCTCGTATAATTTTGAAAGTCAAATCTTATTGGAAAGTGAGCATGAAGTCTATCTAAAAATAAATAAAAAAATGGGTCATTTACCAATATATAGGTGTTACCATGAGTAGGTGATGGAACCTCAAATTTCATGCTTAAGCATGCATATATGGGTCCATATATAGATTATTATTCCACTATATAATTATAAACTGGTGTACCATGCAACATGCATTTCATAGATAATTTGTAAACAGTACTTCTTCTAAGACCAGAATTTAATTACTTTCTTCTAGTGATATGAGCAGAGTGCATGAAATAATGCATTATAATACTTCTTCGAGTATTAGTTCTTAATAATGATCAGGCTTTGTCAAACCTGAAGTGGGAAGACTCATATAATGCATTATGATCTGAATGGGCCACTTTCTTCCATAAATTCTGTGATTCAGTACTGCAGTCAAGTACTGCAGACCTTGTTATCTTCGATGAAGACTCCATTAATGGATCAACAGAAGCTTCAGTGTTCTCGAGGAGAGTGAATTTGAGGAGTGAATTTGGGCATTCTCACCTGCCAGAATAACGTGAAAACATAATGATTAACTAGGTCAATTTAAAATAATATAATGATATATATATGTTGTATATGTATGTGTATATATATATATATACACAGAGAGAATGAAAATGTACATGGAGATTAGTACAAAATTAGGGTCTGTATAGTATATGAGATTCAGCACAAGGACTATGAGGTTCAATCCCCACCCTTTATTAAATTTGTGGTGTATGAATGATAAACAAAAGAATTCGATTAGTTTAGAAAAACTAAAATTAAAAAATTTTAAAAAATAAAAATAAGTATGGTTTATGGTGAGTGAAAATAATGCCTAGCAAAACTCTTTTATTTGCCTAGATTTTGTGTACACAACACACGTGACATCCTACAAGAAATTAGTAAATTGTAGTAAAATTGTTTATGAATAATAGTGAAATGATATGAGTTATGATGCTTTATTGAGTTTTAAAAAAGTAGAGAGAAAAAATAATAAAAATTTATAATTTTATTTAAAAATGTCGAATTAAATTATTTTTTTTACATTTGAAAATGTCGAATTATTTTATTATTTTATTTAAAAAATTTGAAAATTTTAAAAATATATGTTTAAATAATATTTAAAAATGAAATAAGATGAGACGGTTGAGATCAAACCTATTCTGTTTAATGTCTTGGCGTATAGATAAATCAGTTTACAGATATAAACCTATAGTAATGATAACTTTGGCAGAAACAGAGCATTAAAAGAGTTTCGGCTTGCGAACTTGAACATGCAAGTCTACATTTTGTCCGATCCTCCGTATATTTTTATTTGATTAAATCCTGTTATCATTAACCAGATAATACTATAATAGAGATTTTCAATAAGTTTTTTTTTTTTTTCCTATTAAAATTTAAAAGATAAAATTTGTCAACTATTTATTATATAAATTATCAACTTTAAATATATATTTGTTTTTAATATTCTGACTTTAGATTTTATATTAAGAACCTTAATATTGTATAACAAAAAACTTTAAAATCTATATTAATAAATTGATTTATTTATTTATTTTTAATTTAATTTTGATGAGACCACATTCTTGAAAATAAATAATATATAAAAATTATACAAAATTTCAGACTATAAGAAAAAATTGGAGACATTTCTAAATATATTAGAGTTTTATAAAATCTAGCAAATCATAGGTTAGTAAAAATTAGGATATATATTTTTCAAAAAAAAAAATGGTGGCATGGATAAACGTAGGTCCGCCACCAGTGGCAATCAAATTAGACATTATGTTATATATGTTATATATGTATAGAGAGAATGAAAATGTACATGGAGATTCAAGTACACAAGCACTATGGGTATGGGACTTTTCACCGTCTGAGATGGAAAGGGCTGGTGTTGCTTATCAAATGGAATGGCTAAGTATATTTACGCCTCAGTCCCCACCCTTTTCACCCGGGGCGAAAATAAATTAACCCACCCACCACAATTACCACTTTTTTCACTCATTTGAAAAACACGCATATATTATACTTTTTCACCACAATGTGGTGATAATTGCTTAAAAGTAAAAGTGAATTAATTCTAATGGGTTACCATTACGCACATATTATTATAATCGAGATTTTAAATATATATATATATTTTTTTTTTTGTATTCTCACTTTATATTCCAAATTAAGAAGCCTAACATTGCGTAACAATAAATTTTGAGATCTATATATGTAGGTCCGCCACCAGTGGCAACTGATATTTACTAATGCTCTCTATGTAGATGTAGTGTGCGATTAATCAAAAACAACGTCTTACTAAGCAAAGCTAAACGAGATCAAAATGGTATAACATGATCTATAAAATTAGAGTAAATACCTCTCCCATGTTTTGATCATAGCCTTCTGGTTGGCTCAGTCAATCAATTCCTCGTCAACTACTATGAAGGGGATGTGAGCAAGCTTGCGCCTCCACCATTCTTTTCCTTTCCTTCTTTTCCACCATCTCTTCATTAATAAAGGACAGTTACGGATCTCTAGAACAGAAAGGGAAGTGAGGTGTTGAAGTCCTTCTTCTGATATGCGCTCCAGCTTTCGACAGTCGCAGATGGACAGAACTTCAAGTGAGGTCATACGTAGAAGCCCCTCTTCTGGAATGCACTCCAGCTTATTGCAGCATTCGATATACAAATTTTTAAGAGAGGTGAGGTTCTCAAATCCATTCTTGTCGAACGACGTCAAATTTGGAAAATAAGAAATCCGAAGAGTGTTCAGATTTGTGGGAAGCAACCCCTTCTTTGGAAAAGACACCACACCTTCCGATCTGCCAAAAATTTCCAAATATCTAAGAGAGGCAAGATTTTGCAAACTCCACCCCATCCAACTTACACAATTCCGAATCGAAATTTCATTCAGACTGGAAGGCAAGCCGCCTTCTGGAAGCGTCTCAATATTTTCACACCCTCCTATAGAAAATGTAGTAAGAGATGGAAGGAGCATGTGCATTTTGTCAGGTAGCGATCTCAAACTCTCACAATTCCTGATTCGTAAGTACCCAAGGTTACTGGCGTGCAATCCTCCTCTCGGAAATGACACAAAATTAGGACACCTGTCGATAGTTAGAGACGACAAGGCCACTAAATCATGCTGATGTTGTTCTGCAATTGTAAGAGATTCTAGATCCCTACACGCTTGGATCATCAGATCCTTAAGATTTGGGAATAAATCCATTGGAAAGGATCGGAGAGAATCACAACCGTTCAAGTTCAAAACTTCAAGGCTAGAATAGTCCAAGTTTATTGGGAGCCCTAACTTCTTGCAATGTTTTATTTCTAGAGTTTTTAATGCAGAGGGTAGACCACCCACTGGAAGAGACATATGCGAGAGAAAGTCACCCATATCCACTGCATCAAATCCTCCAATTGTGAGCTTCTTCGTAACATGATCAATTGGTAGTTCCCTTAATATATCCTCCCTACAATTTGTCAGCTTCAATTCACATATAGCCGGAGTCTTTGGGAGTGAAGCCAGCATCATCGGACAGTCTATAATCTCAAGGATTCCCAAAGAAGGAAGGTGAATGGGCAAATCTCCCGTTAGCTTTGAGCATCTCCGAATATAAAGCTCCTCAAGACCATGGAAAGCTCCAGCTCCTTCATTTTCATCACCAAACAAAGACCATTTCTCCCAATTCAACATCTCCTCAAATTTTAAAACTTTCAATACCCCAAACGGCTTAATAGAAGCAGAACCAGTACTTTTGTAAAACTCTTCGCCCACTTCTAGAATTCCATCAAAACCAACAATAGAGAGGTTTTGTAAAGAGGTTAGCTGCCCAAGTGCTGGTAAGCTGCAACAATATTTACACTTCTTTAAATGAATAGACATTACATTAGAGAAGGAATGATCCCCTACCCAATTTGGAAAACTACCACCCATGTAGTAATTTATGGTGAGACTTTTCAGGTTTCTATGTGGTTGCAGACCGTTGAGTACATCTTTTTGACTTTCTGAAATCTCAGTATTTGAACCTGCTTTCCAATTTAAGGCCAACTCTTTAAGGTCCATTTTATTGCTCAAGCATGCACGTTGTGCATCGGTGAAAGATTCAACATTATGAAGATCATAGATAGAAAGTGCTCCTCGAAGATTTGCAAGCTCTCCCAATTCTCTAATGCTACACCCAGTGCGTTTGCTAACGACAAACTTGGTTAATGTCTGGAGACATTTTAGTTTGCCCATATGTATCGGCATCTCTGTTATGCCGGTAGTTCCAGTCAAATCAAGATGGCGTAAATTAATGAGTTTTTGCATGTCTCTTGGCAATTCTTCTAGAGCACCACAATTAGATAATTTCAATGTTTGCAAATTGTACAACTTACGTACAGAATTAGGCAACCTTCTAATTCTCGTATTAGAAAGGTCCAAATAACGTAATTGTGTAATTTTTCCAATTGATTCTGGCAACTCGCACAGCCTCCGGTAGCCAGATAGGGAGAGCACCCGCAAACAACTTAACATTGGCAATAAATCACACAATAGTTTTTTAGTTAGGTACTGACATGACTTTTGGTCGAATGCCAAAAGTGTACGCAATTGCGAAGCTTCTTTTAGAGCGTCGAACTTCTTAAAGTTATCATAGAAAGTTGTAACATACGACACATAACGAGCCTTCTTAACATTTTGATGGCTATCAATCTCCAACCTAAATGTAAATTCACCAGACACAGATTTTGCCAAGTCATTGATGAGATCATGCATCTCAAAACATAGTTCATCTTTACTCGACTTCTGAAATAATGATCTTGATACAAGAGTGACAAAGTAATCATTACCAACTTCTTCCATTGTTTTGTTTTCAGTTTCGTGGAGAAAACCTTCTGTCATCCATAATAAAATTAATTGATCTTTCTTGAAGGAATAGTCTTTTGGAAATATTGAACAGTAAGCAAAGCACCGTTTTATATATGAGGGAAGGTGTTTATAGCTTAATCTTAGAGCAGGATCAAGAATTTGTTCCTTTTCATTTGACAAACTCCATATCTCACTATTCAAAACCTTCTCCCATTCACTAACATCAACTTTGGATCGCATGAGGGCCCCGATAACTTTTATTGCTAAAGGTAGGCCTTTACATTTTTCAACAATTTGTCGACCTAAAACTTCAAACTCTGAATGCATATTGGAGTTAGGATCATGAAATGCATATCTTGCAAACAGTGACCAACAATCCTCCTCTCGTAACTCCTTTAGATGATGGGTTGGAAAAGCACCCATGGCTGATGCAACTTCAAAATCGCGTGTTGTTACGATGATCCTACTTCCTTGTACCCCAGATTTAAAGGGGTTGCTTAATATCTCCCAATCAATGTAATTCTTATTCCAAACATCATCCAAAACGATTAGGAATTTCTTTCCCTTCAATCTCTCCTCTACTTGAAGTTGAAGTCGATTTAGATCCTTAATATCACTGGTGGAGGAAGTTACTTCTTCTAGAATTGTTTTCGTTACTTTAAACATATCAAATTCTTCTGAAACACAAACCCATGCTTCAACGTCAAAATGCTTATTAACCCTGTTGTCATTGTACACAAGCTGCGCAAGTGTGGTCTTGCCCATTCCCCCCATGCCGACTATTGCAATCCCACCTATCTTATTGTCAGTACTAGCATCATCAGCAAGTAACTTATTAATTATTTCATCCCTATCATCATTTCTACCACAAATTTTTGCATCGTCTATCAAAGAAGTAGTGGGCAATCTTTCAGATGCTTTCCTTCTGAAGGTACTAGCTTGTACTAGACCCAAGGCATTGGGCTGACTTGCCAGATTTTCTAATCTCCGAAGCACCCCTTTTATCCTTACTTCTATTTTCTTAAAAAAAAGACGAGTATGGATGGAGTTTCGTACCTTACTTGCAATATTGGTTCCAAATTCCGCATCTAATTTGGATTGTAAGGCTTTTGTAGCAATCTCATCCAAGACGTCCTCTGCATCATAGACAGCATCCTTCAGCTCATCAAGCCACTTTTTGACACTAGAATTCGTAACTTGTTTGTCCTCAGCATCTTCGAGCACTGCTCCCACAGCTAGCATTACATTCTTCAACTTGTACAAGAGTTCATCACTTGTTTTTCCTCCACTTAGGAAATCAACAAACTCTGGAGATGCCATCCTATCAAGTAATACTTCAAGGAAGGCAGAGAGAAGGGTTCCTCCCACTAATTCGGCCATTTTTTTTGCGCTTTGAAAGGAAAAAAAGCAAACGAAAGATAGTGAGATTGCAAAGAACAAACCAGAAAGCAAAACGTGGTTGCAAGCAGTACGTGACAATGAGCATATATAGAGGAAAGAACCCACTGAAATATGGAGGAATAGGTTTAGTTTCATGGACCAACACCACCTGATTGCACCCGGTCAAGTCAATGGACCTCAGTTGTTTAAATGCGGTTGTTGGAACTTAGGAGCATCGGATGCTTTGGGGAATGGTGCTGCACTGGCCATGTGCTTCCTTTGCTGTAATGTTAATTTAAAAGGAATGGACAGGTGAATTTGCAATAAGAAATTTAAAAGTTGGAGTACCGATAGATGGAGAGTTTGAATACATTTTGCGCCAAAAGGAGTGGTTGGCCTGTCGCTCTCAAGCCTGATTATAATAAAATTGTCTAAAATCTCTGCTTTGGGCATGGGTGCACTGCCGAACAACATAACTGTTGCTGTCTTTGTAACTTCTTAAATTGATGGGGTGGAAAAGCAACCATGACTGATGCAACATCAAAATTCCGGGTTGTTACGTTGGATCATATGGTTGTGAAGTAGACAAACATAAAACCAAAACTTTAGACTGGAAGTGTTGTAGAAGATGAAAAAAAAGGGTAGCTTTTTTTTAATCTGATTCCAAAGAGAAGAAAATTTCTTTGCAAGAAATGAGCGAGAAGTTACAGTCAAGAAAGCAATAACTAGCGTTAATCACTCTTGCTTTTTGGTAAACCTTGCTTTATCTGACAAAATAGTTTTAGCTTTATGCCATTCTATATATAATATAATGACAAAGTTTTAAAGGGATTAATGAATGGAAAAAAATAAAAGTAATTCATTTCAAATGTGGATATTAGGTCACCCAATCGACTGTTACAATGACTAACTCGATCATTAATCTTCAATAAGAAATCTTATAATGCCAAAAAAAATAAAAATAGATGTTATAATAGAAAAAAGTTTACAAATTAAGGTTCTTTAATGTCATATAATACATCAATAGATGCCTTACAAAGAGAACAATGCCACTTATTGTTGAAGGTAAAAGGAGACTTGTGCAAGGCCAACCAAAGGTCTATGAAAAATTGAAGCCCCCCTATGTTAAAATATAAGAGAGGAAGACGATCTAACAAAGACAAAAAGTTGATCAGACATAAAAGTAAGGAGGGAAAATAAAGCTGGAGGATAGGGCACATAAACTAAAGAGATAATTAGGGGAAGCGAGGGAGATAGCATAAGAGAGTTGAGTTGTCGACTCAAGTTGGATATTGAATGGAAGGGCATAATCAGAGAGAGCTCTAAACTTGTTTTTCTTAGAGAGAGCCTAGTGAGGATGGAGATTGTATCAAACTAGGCATCTAGTCGATTTACACAACAGACTCATGGGCGTAGGCCATAGTGCGTGTTGGATTTTTGTCTTTTTATCTTTAATCCCACGTAGGTAAAGGAGTGAAGAGGGAATAAGGTCTAGAGGCCTATAAAAAGAGATTTAATCTCCTTGACTAAGTGCACTAATTAAAAATTAACTAATAATTTTTTACTCTAATAAAATTTCTCTGTTGGCTTTTATTTGTAAAAGGAAAAAATGTAAAAATTAATATTTTGTTGATGAAAAATTTTTGTGAGTATCTTTGGAGTGGGAAGAAAATTGTGTGATTATAATAATTTTTACATAGTAGATTTTCGTCTCTAGGTTTGATAATTTTCTCCTATTTTAAAAGTTTTCTACATAAAATTTTGTGTTGTTATTATTTCTCTAATTTTTCTTATTATTCCTGCAAAAATAGTTTCTAAGAGGTAAATTTGGGAGATCCAAGTTTCTAACAATGCGAACCATGTAAATATTGATCTTCTTTATTCTTGCAATTTTTATAGATTTGGATAGTAAGCACTTATATTTTCAGAATACTTTATTATTATTTATTATTTTATTATTTCTTTTCACTTATATTTTATTATTATTCATTACTTTTTATTACTATTTAATATTCTATTTTTACTTTTTTATTATTTTTTTTTATTATTTTTCACAAATTTTCTCAATATTTCTCACTATCCAAAAACTACGTACCACCAAGAACAACTGGAGAGGGTCATTTGACCATACTGTTGAGGCCGAAAAAAGCATCAACACTTAGCTATGATTTCTTTGCATGCTTTTACATTTCCTACTGCATTTTACACGCAACACTTGAAAAAATGCATGATATACATGCAATAATTGGTTCCTTAGAACAAAGTTCATGCCCTTCTTAAAATATAGTACCTCAATAGGTCATGTTCGACCTATGTGTTAGAAATCAGTACTTCGAGTAATTAGATCGCCATATCAATCTCGGAAAAAATTAAATAAATAAATAACTAAAGAGGCTTCAAAGCTTCGAGTAATTACACCATGATCTCATGCTAAAGTAAGGGCATTCAAGTTCAAAATAGCTAGGCTGTCTTGCAAATACTCAGTCCATTACCAATACATATTTTAAAGGCAAAGCTGAAACAAGAATGTGTTTTAATTATTCATAACTCACCATATACTGTGCATAAATTAGAGGGCAAGAGATATATGGGTACAGAGCACCGCTAGGCAAGAGATAAATTATTCTCTTTTCAAGATTTTCTGATATACATGGTTTTAATTCTTGTAAACCAAGAAATTCATTCAACCAATAAGTGTTTAGTGATATGATATTCCAATTAAGAGACTAATGAATGGATGAAACACCCCCCCCCCAAAAAAAAAACTACAAAATTTGAATTTAATTTGTGGAAAATTGGTATGATATCTCAAGAGATAGGCTCATGATTGTTGGTCATTAGTTTTTAAAATATGATTTGATAAATTTCAAAACATATCAAATCCTTTTACTAGCTATTCATCAAATATAGGTCACTTATATGATATCTATAATTTCTTAACACATTTTATAAGTGACACAAATTATATAATAGTTCTCAATCATTTAATCTGAATTTAAAGCAGTACAATAACTCGTTTCCTCCCTACCAAGGGATTTAAAGCATTCTAAGTACAATAACTTGTTTCCTCTCTACCAAGTGATATATACTTCCTTCCTATCAAATTCAAAAGATCAATCGTTTTTTTCTCGCGAGGGGGGGAGAGCAAAGTCAACGTGGTGCTTACCGAAACCCAGCAACTCATATGCAAAAGTTTACAGCCACCTATCTTTTAGTAGACCAAAAAATCTTCTCGATCAAAGCAGCACATATGTCATACGCGTAGATCATAGATTGCGCCACCGCATAGTGGAGACATTATTATCACCACGCACAGCTGTTCTGGGGCCGGCGACTTTGGATCTTTCGGACCGACTATCCTTCTCTCTCCTAGCATGGCATGTGTGTCTCACGCACCACCACAGTTACCATCCGTTGCTTTCCAGCAACTTGACAGCTCTCATATTTCCTACCTAAAATCTTAGAAGTCGTCTCTCTTGACCAAGAATCGTAGAAAAGAGATCATAGAAGTCTCCTGCAGCCAGTCCAAATCAGCAAAACGCAACGCAAGTTTCCATATTGCAACTTTCTGTCGTAGTATTGTAGTCCATTTATTAGACTATATTAAAATCACTTTAATCAGTGTCCTTTTGGGAAAAATGAGTGAGGGTCAAGTTAAGTCTTTTTTTTTTTCCTTTTTGCTTTCTTATATTGTATTTGCTAATTTGGGTTAAATGTCGAGACCTCTCACCTGTTAAGTGTTGTATATTGACTATTGTAATTGCTAAATTATCTATAATATTGCTTGCTTATAAAAAAGGGGGAAAAAGCATTTTAAGTACAATACCCTACAAATTCCCGGTAAGGCTATCTTGTTTATGGTGATCTTGTTCTATTGGGGTGGTTGTATTTTGTATGTTGTGCTACCTACATACATACCTACATACATACATAAATTCATATATAAATATATACACACGTCTGTCTCTGTGTGTGTGTGTGTGGGGGGGGGGGGGGGGGGGGGGGGGGGGGGCATGTAATCATGGCTAGCATTCAAGTTTTGAAATAAAAAAGCGGTAGTTTTCGGTCGACAGTTTTGAGTTGAAGTTAAAAGATGCGACAATTGCATGTGATGTCAACCATTCAGACGACAGGCGCGCATAGATACTAGAGAGTACGTTAAAATGAGTTGTTTTTAATGCTATGCCTTGCATCTGTTATCTTCATCTGTGTCACGTGGAAATCCTCTAGCTTAGGCTTTAGATTTTAAATTGCTTCAACAAACCAACCCAAGACTGTTGGATAACATCAGCACCAAGAATCCGCAGAGCTATAATCCAAAAAATCCTTGTCATTTATCGTGCATGGCAATTGGCAATCATAGTATAATTACAAGTTAAAGTTGTGTAAAAACTGTAAAATAGTTGCGTCTATATCACTTTTGTTCAAATTTTTGGGTCTTTTGGCTCTCCCAAGAGCATGCTCTCAGTACCCTCATATTAGGAAGTTAAAGAGAAGGTTCGTTTTTTTGGAATAAGACAGGGAACCACCACACACTGAGCTGTAAACCTCTAGCACCTCCACTCGTTTGAGGTTTGAGGACAGCATTTAAGCAGAGCTCTATCAATGGAATAGTTAAATTTTTTTTTAAAATTATATTTTTTGTACAATTTCTTAAAAATTTTGGTCATATTTGATTAAAAATTACTAAAAAATTGTAGAAAAGGTCAAAAAGTATACTTTATTTTTAAGAGTGAATAGTAAAATTAATTTTTTCTTCAAATGTAGAGAAAAATTCATTTGAAAAAAATTTTAACTTTACTTTTCATTTTTTTTAAAATAAAGTGTACTCTTTGACTTTTTTCTACAATTCTTTTAGTAACTTTTGATCAAATATGACCAAATTTTTTAAAAAGTTATGTAAAAAGTAAAATTTTAAAGAAAATTTTTAACTATTCCATTAAGAATGCTTAAGAACCCAACAAGGAAAATGATAGTTTTGAAATGAAATTTCCAATAGGAAGATATTTTCTCTTTTTAGTAGAGCCTAGGAAATGAAAAGCTTGAGAGTTCTCTTGATAAACAGGCTGTGTTTGGAGTGATATGAGATCACTCCACTATTTTATCATTATTTTTACTTACTTTTCATTACTTTTTACTATTCACTATTATTCCCAGATCAATCACCTCACTACCCAAAAGTAGCCAGCCCCCTACAACAGAGCAATTTCAAGTAAAGGAAGTCCGATGGTTTCTTTTTATGGTACTGAAGAAGATTGGATTGATCTCAGACCTAATAACAGGAAGGGGCAAATCATCAGGAACGTGGACTAGCAGGACGGACAGCCTAACATGAAAGTAAAACTGATCTTAGAATGAGGTTGGAGATGAGAAATACAATATCAAGATATGCAAATCAGGAAAACAACAAAGGCCAATCTAATGATCACACCATTAGTCTCAACGACAATGGAGTTCCAAACACAAACACAAAATAACATATTGGGAGAGACTCAAAGCCTCCTAAGAGAAACCAACTGCAAATACTTTATAAAAACACGATTAATTTACATTCCACTAATCCCTATCTGTGGTTTTGAGAACAAACAAGAGGATGAGGAATAATATCGGTAGTCATTCAATTCTGAAAAGGGCATGAGCCGAACTCACAAACATGCAGACTGAATAACAAATGTTTGAAGCCTCTAAGCTATGATAAATATGACTATTATTCTTCCATTGAAACCAAGGATGACAAGCCTCAGATACCAATCGAATTGAAGTTATCGCACCTACTTAACACCGATGTCAAATGGGCATGAATACTGCACTGCCAAATTCTTAGAATGCTTCAAAAGATGCCCATCTCAGATTCTCATCCATGAGTGTTGAGAGCTTCCCAAACCAAATTCTTTGGGACTGGATTGGCAAGATCACGAGCCTGCAGGGCAGCAGTCCGGAGCGTCCCGATTGTCATTACATTGGCCTCCCAGAATGACACACGGTTGTAAGGTAAATTATGCTTCTTGCATAGATCCTTAACAAATGGCGCGGCTTTCCGGAGATTGCCTCGAGGTAGACGAGGAAACAGATGATGCTCAATCTGAAACTGCAGCCCACCATGAAACCAATCCATCCAAGATGCACAAGATATATCCAGCGTGCCCATGGTTTGCTTCTCACACCAATCACTTCCACTCGGTGGGCCAACATAAACACAGGATGAGAAATGGTTCAAACAGAATTGCACATGTTGAATCCCAGTGACCGAGAAACTTGCAAGAACAAACATCATTCTCTCACCCCAATTGGGTAAAAATGAAACAAGAAAAGGGTACCAAATCCAAAACACAAGTATACCCAAGATCTCCTGACCCCTATTAATCACCCTTCTCTTAGAAAACAACAACATGAACGATTGCGCAAACAAGTTAAGCCTAGCAAGACACATCACAGGATAAAACGTCCAATGCTGGTAACTAACCAAGAACCTAGTAAATGAATCAAAATTCATCTTCCTTTCATAGTAACAAGAAGTAATCGAGTTGAAAAATTTTGAAGATACCGCAAAGAAAGGCATGTGCTGCAGATCCGGATCGAAATCAAGGCTGTTGCAAGCAATGTGATGTGCATTGTGGTTCCTCTTCCACCAGGCAATGCTAATACCGGCAAGACAATTCCCAGTAAGAACCTGAGCGAAGCGATTGTACCGAGGGGTGGCCATTATCTGGTAATGTCCAGAGTCATGCCCAAGCCAGCCACTCTGTATCCAGAGGAAACCCATCAAACCCCCGCAAACCAGATGCACCAACGTGCTATCAGAGAACAAAATACCGTAAACACTCGCAACAAACGATATTGCCATCACGCAAAGCGTATAGAACACTGTGTGTCCCTTCTTTTCAAACAGACCCATCTTTGAAAATTCCGAGACAAGTTTCCTGTAATCTTTAGAAGCCTCTGAAACAGAGTACTCACGGACGTAATACCCAGTGAAGAACTTGTCAAGATACTGCCATGCGGTACCCGGATGGTAAGCAACGAACGCGTCCGTTGCATCTCGGCCGGCGAGACTGAGCAATGGAAGATCACCGCCTGGGTGGTCTTTAATCCAATCTGAAACGTCGTAGATCTTGCCCTGGATTGAGATCCACAGATCTCCGGCATGGTCGTGCTTCCGAAGCTCTTCCTGAGAAATGTACCTCTTCGACTCTGCCATTAAAGCTGAAATTTATGGAATAGAGAGATCTGTGAGCGAAGCCTACGCTCTCTCTCTTCCTCTTCCTTTCTGGGTTTTTGAAAGGAAGAGACTTTTTTCAAGAACGATTACTGCATGAGGCAAAAGATGGGATCTTTCGATCTGGATTTTTAGTAATTGGGGACTACGAGAGGGTGGCATATATAAGGTTGAGGTTGAAAGCAATGAAAGGGGTGTGATATTTACAGCCTGCAACATTCAAGATGCGCCGCAGATACTCCAAAGTCCACACATTTTTTCTTTATAAAAAGGAAAGAGAAAATTCACTCTTACCCACGTTTACTCCAGTCGTATCTATCTGTATTTCCTATTTTTGCGCCATTTGGTTTTCACTTTTTATACCTCACATTATTCATATATCATAATTTATAAAAAGGTGATGCTACTAGTTCCTATCTAAAATTTCGATTTGTAATTTTAGCAGGCAATTTTTTTACATGATTTTTTTCATATTTAAAAATATTTTAAAAAATTTTAAAAAAATCATAATATTATTTTAAAATATTTATTGAATTATAAAATAAATAAATAAAACTAAAAAAGATTATAAATCGAGATCCGAAACCAATAACATTTTCCTTTATAAAAATCTCAAACACCAATTTTCAAAATATGTCACTTAGGTCTAGTTGAGTTCGTATGAGATTAGATAAGAGGTAATATTTTGAATGATAATGAAAATTTTAAATTAAGATGAGATGAAATAGTTTATAAAAGAATATATGTTTGAATAGTGAATTGAGATCAACTAATTTTAACTTTTTTATATTTGATAAAATGGTGGGTCTACCAATAATTAAAAATCATTTAATAATTATTATATGATAGTTATGAATATATTAATAAAAAGTAATATTTATGAGTAATTAAAAAATCTATCATAAATAAATTTAGATCTAAAAGTTATTAATGACATAGTTCAAAACTAAATATGAATGACACGATAAATAGCTTTTAATTATTTAATATCATTAAATAAGATGATAAAAAAATAAATAATGAGTAGGATTGCTCGAATGTGAGTAGATACTCACAAATTTGAAATGGGATGAATAAAAAAAAAAAAGAGGAGGATGACTGCCAATGGTCAGATCATAGTTTTTTTTCAGTTTTTACTATTACTCGATTTTCACTGTTTACCATTAGATAGTAATTACATTTGGTGGAAATACAGAAATGTGATACAATATGTATATTTATCGTTTGGATAAAAAGATTATGCCCCGTTTAGATTCAGAAGTAAGTCGAATTCATCTCAACTCATTTTCATTTCATCATTATATTTTTATAATTTTTTATACAAAATACAAAGTCCTATACACCTTTTTCAAATCCTAATATACCTTTTTCAAATTTCAATACACATTTTTCAAATTCCAAAATAATAATAATATTAAAAAATAAATTAAACTCATCTAAACTCGTCTCATCTCCAAATCCAAGCGGAACTATATAATCCGTACAAACAGGGAGAGAGTTTGTATCTCAACTGGCCAATCCCAATCAACCCTTACTTTAGGAATTATTACAAATTATGGTTATAAAAATAAAAATAAAAACATTTCATGCCAACTAGGGATGTAAATGATCCAGTCTGATTCGGTCTGGTTCGAGAAATTTGTGGACCGATTCCATTCGGTCTAAGAATTCTCTCATCCTGGACTGGACCGAACAGGAGTTCGGTCCATACCTGTCCGGTCTAGGGGCGGTCCGGTCCGGTCCAGGGGTGCCCCATATGATTTAATGGGTTAAATTTAATCTAAAATTCTATAATGATCAAATATTTTTTTGGCCCAAATTTAACTACTATAAATTATAATATGTTAATATTATAAAAGTATATATTATATATTAAGTATGTTAATAAATTATAACTAATAACACAATAAATAATAATATGTTAATATTATAAGAGTATATATTATATATTAATATGTTAATATCTATTATATGTTAATATATTAATTTATATTAATATTAATATTATAATTTATATACTATTTTTATATATACATATATAAATATATATATGTGGGGTTCGGTCCCGTCCGATCCGGTCCAGGGGGAGAAATCCTTTGGACCGGACCAGACCGGAATTAATCGATCCATGTAAAATTTGGATCGGACCGGACCGAATTCCATTTGGTCCGATCTGGTCTCGGTCCGGAACAACCGGTCCGGTCCAGTTCACCGATCCGATTCGGTCTTTTTACAGCCCTAATACCAACTCTTAATTTGGTGAGTTTTCACGTCTAAAAATTGATAGATGTCTCAACTCGAATGTTGCATTTTGTATTATGATTTGTCAGTTAATTTTATTATAAAATAAAGTTAATAAATTATATAAAATTATATTAATTTATGAAATTTATTTTATAAAATTTATTTATATCTATAGCCGTACTCATATGAAAAAGTTGGAAGGACAGAAAGAAAACTCGTGGCCAAGTGGGAAAACTGTGGATGAGTAGTGCATGGTCGAGAACTTGTGCACATGGGAACTAACCAAAATTGAAAATACAGTACTTTTCTATGAATTTTTGTGTGATAATAATTTTTTATTTTTTTAATAAACACTAAAAAAAAAAAGAAATATGGACCACAAAGTGATAGTAAATTAATAATGATGGTGATTGTGACGATAATAACGATATTACTTACCATAAATATTAGTGATGGTGACAATAATTTTACGGGATCGTTAATTCTACACGGATATAAAAGTAAAAACATCGGTGGATTTTACCCAGTAACAAATTCCCCCCTCAAATATGAACTTGGAATTTGAATTTGATTGATTGAAATTCTTTAAAATTTTCAAATTACAACTTTATAAAACCCTCTTCTCAAATTTCATCCTTTAAGTTCCAGTTTAAAATTTGGATTGAAATAAGATCAACTTAATTCAATTTAATTTTAAAATAAATTTAATATTCAAATACTAAATTCTTGAATAAGTAAATTCATTTTAACTTAACACGTAAAACTTATAATTTTTTTTTTAATTCAACACATTTTTATATGTAGAATATACAGCTTTTTTTAATTTTTTATAAATATATTTAAATTTATCTTAACAATTAAATACATCTAAACGTATTTTAAGTAGACTTCATAAAACGTATTTTATTATCTTAACTCACTATTATTCCTAAAGTATTTAACTCAACTCAACATTTTAGTAGAAAAATAAAATAAGATTGTTGATTTCAATAAGATTTTGATCATTGGACTTTCGGTTATTAGATTTCAATCACCCTTGAAATATCAAATTTTCAATTAAATCATTGATCAATCATATTTTAAGTTTAATATTGTGATTATCTTATGGGTTAGTCTATCTATGTACATTCAATAATTATGTGCCTACTTATATGAATAAGGCCAAAATCAACTCTCATCCCACAATATAAAATACGATATATTTTTTAAATCTCACTTGGATCGTACTTTATTTTTTATTTTTTTAAATACTCTAAGGTTGATAGATAATCACACATCATAGATAGAAGTTGGGCAAGAGCCTGTTTTTGTAGAATTTTCAGAATATATGATATAATATATATAATGGCATGTCGAGGCAAATCTGGATTGGTGAAAAAATCAAAATGTATGTCTGTCAGCCTGTCTTGGGATAGAAAGTTGACCCAAAATACATATGGAGACGTGGCATGCATGTTCTGATCATAATGTTTTCTTAAGTACTCATCTTATTATTAATATTTTTAAATATTAAATTCAAGTTAAAATTGCTAAGGGGGGAAAGTTGTTGGTTGGACCCAACCACCATTAAGATGCTAAAAAGCATAAAATGATATGAGAAAGGAATGACAGACGCATGAGTTAAAAATTAAAGTGTGTCAGGAAAATAAAGTAAAGAAAAAATTCAGTGAAAGAAAATAAATTGGCGAACTCAGACTTATTCCATCACAATAAATTAATGCACGCCATCAAAGAATTCTATAAAAGGCCTAAGATAGATAAATGGAAAAACTCTCATTTTCCAACTCCTCTTTGTTGGTTTATTTTGGGTCTGAAATTAAAAATTTTAAATTCATCTTAAATTTATTATTATATTTTTTAAAATTTTTGTACAAAATATAATAAAAAAATTCAAATTTTTCAAATTTTAAAACCAATTTTTCAAATCTCCATATAAAATTAATATTAAAAAAATATATTATAACAATTTTTTTTTAAACTTTTATCTCATTTCATCTTATCTTTAAAAATAAACAAGGTCTCAATTTTTCCTTCTCCTCTAAAAGCACTCTCAGCTCCGTCCACTAGTTTTTATTCATAGATGTTTATATTTCTCCTTATAAAGTGAAATATGAGACATTCTAAATTATTTATTATAGTAGATTTCTCTCTCTAAATGTTTGTGTACATAAACTTTATGTCGAACCATATAAATCGTGTGTCTATATCTATTTATTTTATCTACTATTATGTACGTATCATTACCGTACAGCTACATCGAAATATTGTCGAGATTTCAAACGATTCTAAACAAAATCTAAATCGCTTCAATGAGTCAAAAATGATTATTTCTTTCACTTTAGCTTAGCGATTGATTTTTACAACATCAACACAAATATTTTTATTTTCAAATTCAAAAAGGAGGGGAAAGGGTTTGAATGGTAGATGGCTATCAAATGAACATTGGAACGTTAGATTTTGAATGCCAAAAATAGGAAGGAACCAGGGTCCTACATTCCTTTTCCTGCTTGTACCCTCTACAAATTAGAGGTGGCAATTTCTTACACGACTCGTTAACCCAACACGAACACGACACGATAATAGCGGGTTAGGGTTTAGTCTTAACAGGTTTCGGATCAAAACGGGTTAACCTGTTATGACACAATTACTTAACGGGTTGATAACGGGTCAACCTGTTTTAACCCGTTATGACACGTTATGACACGCTAAGAAAGTTAAAATTATAATTATATTCTTATACTTAAATGTAAATTTGTTAGAATTTTAATTTTGATATTTTATTATTTAGATTGTAATTTATACTTATAATTAGTGTTATTAATTTTATAGATATTATGATTTTAATATTTATATAAAATTATGTTAAATTTAATTAAGTCAAACGGGTTAATTTTAGACATATTCAACTCATTTACATAAATAGGTTTAAACGAATCATATTATGTCGTGTTAATATATTTCCTAATATTTACTAACGAATCATAACAGGTTGACACGATACGATACGTTATATTAACGGATCGGGTTAGGATTTGAGATTTTGACACGATAAGTTTAACAGGTGGGATTAGGGTTGACTTATATAGTATAATATATATGTCTTAATACGATACGAATACGATTTGTTAACACGATTTGACACCTCTACTGCAAACTCTGCTATGGTATTAATAGCACTGATAATACGTTAACGTTTTTGTACATTAGGAAGACCCACAAGAGTGTGAGTGTCACGTCACAACACCGACACAAATTTAGGGTTCTTTAAGAATATCAAGAATATGCCACTTGGATATGCTTAACAGAACCAAAAAATGGAAGCTACCTCGATAATATCGAAAATTAAATATCTCATTTTTTTTTCCTAGGCAATTAAATATCTCATCTAAATTCGGGAGCTTCTAATTGAGAGAGAGTTGGAAAATCATACTTCTGAGTTTTAATTTTAGAGTGGGTAAGTTTTATATATTTTATTTAAAAATAAATAAAATTTTCTTCTATATAAAAAACAAATTTTTATTTATATAAAAAATCACTTTTTAAATAATGGATCTATTTTCTTTGAAAAAAATTATAAAATTATACACTCTAAAATTATATATAATATTATTCTTTTATTTTTTTAAGAAAAAAGAACAAAATTGCCGTTACTTATTCATAAAAAAAAATACATTTATGAGTGATTCTATCTAATACTTATAATTTTAGAATGAGTAAGTTTTGTATTCTATAAATAAAATAAAATAAAATAAAAATTACTTTTAAAATAAAGGACCTATTCTCTAAATAAATATATAAAATTTATACACTATCTAGCATTACATTTATATATATATAGTATTTTTCTCTAATCTGACAGGACGTTTTGTGGGGTTGCTAATGACAGAGTAGGATGGGCACATGGATTACATTATTGCGTAGGACAAGAGTGCTGCCACGTCAGAGGACTTCTATTTCTATGTATCTATTATCGTACTGGATTGCTGATGTGCTCGTGCCCCTCAAAATCATGTCGAAGATTCTCAACTATACCAAATAATATTGGGACGTTGTTCATGATGAACATGTTCCAAACACATTGTTGTTATTCACATCTAATTTTTTATAAATTTTTCTTAAATTTTAATCATTTTCAAAAAAAATTTTATATCTTATTTTTTATATTTTTTCTTATCTATTAAAATAATATTATTTTATTATTTCTTTATTATTTTTTTTGTTATTTTATTTTACATCATAATACTATTTACAATAAAAAATAATCAAGTTTGAAATTGAGATGAACAGTATTCTCTTAATATATGAGAGAGTACTGTTCATGAGTATCAAATCCAGTTCTCTTATAATAGACTGGATTTAAGAACTAAAATGAGTTAAAACCAACACAGCGAATTAAGAGCCAAAATGTAGCTTAGTTGCATTGCAGCTAAGCTACATTGTATGTCACAGTATGCTTGGTTTTGAGATCGAGTAAGATATGGTTGCATCAATTCTTAGAGGAAAGAAAATGCAAGCAATCGTGCAATCAGGGATGGATCCACGTTACCCCCCAAAATTTTTTAAAAATTGATTTATAATATATATAATTATATATATATAATTAAAATTCTCTCTCATATTAAAAAATAAATAAAAATTACCCCTTCCCCCCCTCCCAATTTTTTTTTTTATTAAAATCATTTATCTAAATCTCAATATACATTTATTTATATTCTAATTTTTAACTTCATTTAAACTCAAATTTCAACTCACATAATCTCTAAGTTACTCAACTAACAGTCTAACTCTAATAAAAAAAATTGATTATAAATTTATATGATTGTAAAACTGATTGATTATACCCACTTATTTAGTTTCAATCTAACTTATATGATTATGAGATATAGTTTGTTAAAAATTCAATAGCGTTACATCATTACTTATTAGAAAGTTCTCAAATTTATTTTTAATCTATAATTTTTTTTAAATCATAGAAAAATATGAGTAAGTATTCAAAAATAATTGATTTTTTTTTTAAAGAAATGCGTGAACAATTCGAAGAGTAATATACATTTAGAAAGTTCGGTAATAATAGAACATGATACTTTTATCACTAATGATTATCTTTATAAAATTTACATGTATTGTATATTTTATTGATCGCCCTACCCAATACAAAATTTTGATTTCGCCCCTGCATGCAATTAGCCAAAGAGTATTGTTATTCTAAAACTTGTAAATCACATAAGCCCAAAATAGCCATTTCAATGCTACAACAATATTGATGGTTCGATTTCAATTTCTCGTGGGTACTAAGAAAATAGTTTTTTTAATAAAACCATGGCTTCCATATTCCATTAAAAATTAATCTCAGATTCTCATGTCAAACATAGCTGTAATAACCCTCTAGGCCATCTTCTTTCCAGTCATACTACGCAATTTTTCAACTTTTCACACATCATATTTTTTAATTAAAAAAAATTGAGTTTATTCTTCTTAAACTAATTAATTTTTTTTATTTATTATTCATATATCAAATATTTGATAAAAGAAAAAAAAAATTTAATGTCTGATATGTAGAAGGTTGAGAAGTTGTATAGCTTTTCTCATCCAGATTTGATCTTTATTTATAGTATAAGCAAAACTTGCTAAGAAAATAGTTTGTTGTTGTAAAGAAGATTGGATACAACGGTTAGAATGTTAAAGAAGCTGGTGTTTTGTTGGCTACGAAGAGGATTCAAATACATAGGAGTGCACTGTTATAAGTTGAAGAGAGCATGAAAAGCTCCTAGTATAGGAAAGGTTTTAGCATGGCAAGATTATGTTTAAAGAAAAGAGTGAGCTTAATGAGACTCTAAAGTAATTTTATGGTTAGAGAAGTGGCACAATCACAAAGTGAGTCTATAATAATATTTTATAAACTAACGTGACTTTATGTAATATGCTAAATGTCAAGAGTCTGATAATCTGATAATATATGATCCAGTTCTCCAAATGAAAAACTTGGGTTCGAAATCCCTCACCCATTTTATCAAAAAAAAAAAAAAAGAAAGATCAGTTAGATTTGCCTTGTAATAAAAATAAAGTTACAATTTAATAAAACATATCAAAAAACTTCAATTTATAAAATTATTTTTGTATAATTTCTTTATGACTTAAATATTTTGCTATTATAGTGAGTGAGACCCAAAAGTAGGTGAAACCGACTTGAGATGGTCAAGGTAAGTGATGAAGTGGTGCACAAATCCCACAAGTTATACAATCTACATAACTTAAACAAGAGAGTAATGATACACATATAATATATTTCGTAATAATGTTGTAGAATGAAGGTATTTTTGTAAAATAATATTATTTTTATAAAATATTTTACAAAAGAGTAATAATACACATACATCATATTTTCACAATATATTTAACAATAATGTTGTAAAATGAAGATATTTTTGCAAAATAATGTTATTTTGATAGGGATATTTTTGTAAAATAATATTATTTTTATAAAATATTTTACAAAAGAGTAATAATACACATACAGCATATTTTCACAATATATTTAATAATAATGTTGTAAAATGAGGATATTTTTGCAAAATAATGTTATTTTGATAAGGTGTTTAATAAAAAAATATCCCTTATTTAAAACATAGTTGTGTCAAGTATTGTGAAAAACATTTTGTATAAATCATTTTTGTAAACAGAAGACTAACGATACACACAACACATTTTCATAATATATGTCACAATAATATTGTAAGATTATGGTATTTTTATAAGATGATGTTAATTTTATAAAAGATTTTATCCCTCATTTAAAACAAAGTTGTGTAAAGTGTCGAAAAAAATATTATGTGTAAATTATTTTTGTAAATAGAAAACGGATAGTCAATACTATGATACAATGTGGTAAATCGTTGAATAATGTTGACGATTTAACAAATTTAACGAATCGTTGACTTAATTCGTTAAATTTGTAATTACCTCGAAAATTAAGAAGAAGAAAAAGATCGTCTATGTTGAGCAAGATGGTAGGAATTCTCAATGAATCAATATGAAATTCTCTATCTTATTTGGTTAAAGAGAAAAAAAAATAAGTAATTTATTTAAAGAAAAATTATACTCATCACATACTACATTTCATTTTATTTAAAAGAAAAATATTTAAATTCGTATCGTATTCCCATCTAATCCTGTTAACGAGCTCATATTTTTAAAATTTATTTTTACCAATTTTACAAGCTTAAGTTGCCATATTTTATATGTATTTATATTTTTATTATTGCAATACCAATTCAAACTCACATAAATAAGTTTTTGCCCAATTTCCAATCGAACAATGCTAAATATAATTTTAAAATGTAAAAGTTTTAAGCATTCTTTTTATTAAAATAGAGTAAGATTTAGCATTTTTTTAAATATAAATTATACATTTATCTAGGACTGTTCAACCGGATCCGGGTTTCTCTCGGATCCGATTTTAAATCCGAAAAACCGGGGTATCCGGGGGGATATCCGCCCGGATTTAATCCAAGCGGATACATATATAAATGTATCCGCCCGGATCTGTTACGGATCCGGATTTAAATCCGTATATTCGTAACCGGGCGAACTTAAAGCATAAGGAATTCAGGCTTTTCACCACGCTTGACCTTCTCTCTGTCTCGTCTCGAGCATTCGACAACCCTAGCTCTCTTCAATTGCTAAGTCTTGATCCGGCAACAACTTGAATCATCTCTCGATCGGCGACAACTTGAAGCATATCTCGATTCGGCAAAACCCTAAGGTATGTTATTCTCTCTCTCTCTCTCTCTCTCTCTCTCTCTCTCTCTGTTCAGTTGGATTTCTGTTTTTGGGTTTAGGTTTGTGTTTGATTTTCGCTTGGATTCCTTCGTTTCTTGTAGGTTTGGCAAGGTCTAGGAAGAGTTGCTGGTTTTTTGAAGCATATCTCGATTCGGCGAAACCCTAAGATATGTTATTCTCTCTCTGTCTCGGTTCAGTTGGATTCCTTTTTTTGGGTTTGGGTTTGTGTTTTATTTCCGCTTGGATTCCTTCGTTTCTTGTAGGTTTGGCAAGGTTTGGGAAGAGTTGCTGGCTTCAAGTGCTAGGAATCGGTGAAAACTCCATTGATTAACTTCTTGTCTGTGCATGTGTGGAACCGAATTGATTAATAATCATGTTTGGGAGTTTTATTCATTTTTTTTTTTTTGCCACTTTCTTGGTTTGTTAGAGCCTCATAGATTCCTCATGCCCTGTGAAGTATGTACTTGAAAACAAGTAGCAATTTCAATGGCTCTAGGGTTTAATATAAATTTGGGATAGATAAAGTCACAGTTGATTAGTGGGGTTTAAGATTTAGCCATTATATTTGAAGGAGAGATGAAGCACTTGTATTTATAGGAGACAAAATCTCACAAAACATGGCTCTTACCAGAACCCTCTGCTGCTTCTGCTTCTTAGGGCTTGGTTTTGGAAAAAAAAAAAACACTGTTTCATATGAGGAATGCAAAATTTATTATATGTTGAATTGAAAGTATAAAATGATTATATGTTGAGTTAGTCAGCTGTAATATATTGGTTCTTGGACTTGCAAGTAGAAATTTCTGAAATTTAATGAGAATTATTTCCACTTCGGTAATTTTGTTACACTCTAAATTTATGAAATTTAGAGTGCAGCTGTCCGTTTCTGAAATTTTGTTTAGACTCTAAATTCATAGTCAATAAAAACAAATTTGTAAAAGAATTGGTACCTTGTTTGAGTGCAGTGTAATAATAGAACTTTGGTAATGAATAAATGATTATGCCACACTTTTATTTTTCAGCAATATGGAAACTAACCGAGATACCATATCTAGCAGCTGAACAACCGGTCCCAATCAAAGCATTGAAGAAATAAAAATTGGTAGAAAATAGTATTTACCCCTACAGCCTATTTAATTTAATTTATTTTTTAGACAATGTTGTTTGATATTATAAGAGCATCAAGGGGATTTCATGAACACTATGATATTATAATTTTTTCCAATTTTTTTTTTTAGTTTTAACTCTTATTTTAAAAAAAAAAAAGTAAAATCCGGTTATCCGGTTTTAAAACCGGGTATCCGGATATGATCCGGTTATTTATCTGGATTGTAACCGGATTTAATCTGGGCGGATAACCGCCCGGTTTTTAAGATCCGGTCCAGATCCGGTTATGGCCGGGTATCCGGATCCGGATTCGGATCCGGTTGAACAGTCCTTGATTTATCCATTTAAAAAAAAAAAAAGATTTTACGCCACTTTCACTTCCTATAACTAAATATATAATGGATAATAATAGGGTTATTATTATCTTATTATTTTATAGTGTATTTGAAAATTTTCTTTTCTTATAATTTTCTTTTAAGTATTTTTTAAATATTTTTAATCATTAAGAAAAAATTAAAAAGTATATAATTTTATTAATAATAATTTTTTAATTAATAAATAAAAAAATAAAAAGAATAATTAATAGATAATAAACCTATCATTATCCAATATTATTATCTTACCCTTTGAATTGACGCGATGTGGCATGTTCTGCACCGTCGATCTCCATCATAGCGGTCAATATGCAACCCCATTTTCACTTAAAAGCGCCCGTTCTGTCCCTCTTATTCGCGCATTGAGATTATCTATTTAGCATATAACGAATATACCTCCTTCCTTCCCCTCAGCACCAAAAACCTCACTCTGTGCCTCGAATCCTCAAAAACCCTTCTTTCATTCAAGCTGATACTCACTCAGTCACACCCATTTCTCCATTTCATTTGGGTTACAAGTTTTAGACCAAGCCCCGGCAGTCCTATCAAGGTGATAATTCTCTTTTAACTTCTTCCTGCATTTTTTTTCTTATCTTTACGTTTTTGTTGAATTATCATCTATGTTTGCGATGCCGGCCTTCAAGTAGAGCTGAAAGATCTTCGAAGTTTGTAAAAAAAATTCGGTTATTCTCAAATATTTCTTTGCCTTTGTGTGTGTGAGTGCGCGGTTCACTCGTTCGTTGTGATGTTCCTGAGAAGCAAAAATACCACTGATTCATTTCAATGTCCTATTTAGTTCATTTCAACTGTTAAGACGTTAAGAATCCTAAGATAGGTGAATTTCAGCTCATATATAAGAAGCTTTTACGTACCTGATTGGCATTGTGAACTAAATAGGACATTCAAACGAATGTCCTGAAAACTTGTAAACATGAAATAGAATGACCAAAATGGGCACATATTCGATGATAAAGTGAAGAAGAAAGCATGGCTTTCATCTATTTTTGATATTTCATTCTGAAGATTACTCCTTTGACGGGAGTCAATTCGAAACATTTTCCTAAATACTTTCTGGTGCATGCATTTTCGCAATTTTTCCTCCATTTCAACTATACGGTTTCTCCCCTTTCCTTTGCAAACTCATAATTAAATCCCTAGTTCTAGAATTTATCGTTTGCTCACTGTCTCCACTCTCCATACTCCGATGACCGATGCCACCTCCACAACGTTGCAGCTCCCGTTGCTCTGTCGAAGCTCGGTCTGCTCGTGTTAGATCTGGCACTGGTTTGATATTTTCCTCTTTTTCTCTTATAGAAATCTCTGCTAGCATATCTACAGTTTATGTGGTTCCAATGGTGTAAATGTTAGGTGGAAGATAGACTGGTTCCAACTTCCAACTTCCAATGTTACTTGTATTTTGTAATTAACCTGCTCTCTGAGTTATTGTTTTTCCACTACTTCCTTTAGTACATAGCAAGTCTTTATTTGTCACCTGATCTCAGCCAACCTGTATATATATATATATATATATATATAAGTACTTATAAAAATATATGTATATATAACTAATTCTGGTAATGGCTTGGCTCTGCTTACTCAAAGTTAGCTTTTGTCTTTTATTTTTGTTTTATTTTTCTTATGCTTGTAATTTTTTTATCACTTTGTAAAGAAGGATTTGAAGGTGACAAATATTATTATAGTTTGGTGCTTGGGTGAGTTTCTGAGCTCACTTTTTGCTTGCTCATTTTCTACAATGAAATATTGGCACTTTTGCATGTATACCCACAATCCATAGATAGATCATACATGGTGATATCACTGTTATAAATGTGACAAAAGTGAGTAGGTAGATGCTTAGTTTCCTCGAAGTACTCCTCCATGGATTCACGTGGCCACTGGCAACTTCGTGTAAAGTTGATTACTTGACCCTTTGCATAAAGTCACCAAGACATTGAATCTCTGCAGCTTCTACTATGCAGGTTTGCGTGCATACAGGTTGGACGAAGCAAACTTTGAGATGGCGCATTTGCTTTCAACTTCGTGCTCCATAAAAGTCCCCACTGGCTGCAAACCTTACTCTTTGCCATTGAAACAAGGCTTAAGTGCATTTCCCACCTCTATAAATTTGCAAGAATCCGAATCTCCATTTACAAGGCTTGTCTCACGAGGAGAAAAGTTTCAAAGAAATTATACAGTTCATGCAACCACGCTTCCTGTAAGCAAGGAACACCCAACTCAACCCAGCTCTGGCTCCCATCAGACCTTGAAAGATCCATCTAAGCCTCAGCAGGTCATGGTCATTGGTGGAGATGGCTACTGTGGTTGGGCCACTGCCCTCCACCTATCCAACAAAGGTTATGAGGTTGCCATTGTGGACAACCTTGTACGTCGGCTTTTTGACCACCAGCTTGGCATTGACTCCCTGACTCCAATCCACTCAATTCACAACCGCATCCGCTGTTGGAAATCTCTCACCGGAAAAACTATTGAACTCTACATTGGTGACATTTGTGATTTTGAGTTCTTATCAGAAACCTTCAAGTTGTTTGAACCTGATGCTGTTGTACACTTTGGGGAACAGAGATCTGCCCCTTATTCCATGATTGACCGGTCACGAGCTGTTTATACACAGCAGAATAATGTGATTGGGACCCTCAATGTACTCTTTGCTATAAAAGAGTTTAGGGAGCAGTGTCATCTAGTGAAGCTAGGGACCATGGGAGAATATGGGACTCCAAATATCGACATCGAGGAGGGTTACATTACAATTACTCATAATGGAAGGACAGATACTCTGCCTTACCCCAAGCAGGCTAGCTCTTTCTATCATCTGAGCAAGGTTCATGATTCAAATAACATAGCCTTCACTTGCAAGGCTTGGGGGATCAGAGCCACTGATCTGAATCAAGGAGTGGTTTATGGGGTGAGGACGGATGAGACTGAGATGCATGAAGAGCTTTGTAACAGGTTTGATTATGATGGCGTGTTTGGAACTGCACTGAATCGATTCTGTGTTCAGGCTGCTGTGGGTCATCCACTTACTGTTTATGGCAAAGGGGGCCAGGTAAGAATCATCTACTCAATAGAAACATAGTATTGCTGCATCTCCCAAATACAAGAACCAGCAATTTACTGTATGCTTCTTCTTTTTGACATTTAAACTGTCACATTAAAGCGTCTTCATCAACTCTTTAAAAATTTCTTATGTAAAATTTTTTAGTGATGAATCTTTCTGCGAAGTGGCTTTTATGGAAAGCTTTTGGATGGAAATTGGGTAAATAGGAACTGCAGAAGGTTAATGTTTCGTGTTCTTCATGACATGGTGAAACATGCTATGGTCAAGAAGAATCTACAATCATGTGCAGCATTTTTCTGGTTATTCATGTGTATGAATTTCTTCCCCGTATTAATTGTTTTTTTTAATGTGTTCAGACCAGGGCATTCCTTGACATAAGAGACACAGTTCAATGTGTTGAGCTTGCCATTGCAAATCCTGCACAGCCTGGTGAGTTTCGGGTCTTCAATCAATTCACCGAGCGGTTTTCTATCAATGACCTTGCGACCCTTGTTACAAAAGCTGGAGAGAAGCTTGGCCTTAATGTCCAAAGCATTTCTGTGCCAAACCCAAGAGTAGAGGCAGAGGAACATTACTACAACCCCAAGCACACTAAACTTATTGAATTGGGACTTAAACCGCACCTTCTTTCTGACTCACTCCTGGACTCGTTGCTCAATTTTGCCATCAAGTATAAGGATCGTGTTGACCCAAAGCAGATAATGCCCAGTGTTTCATGGAGGAAAATTGGTGTCAAGACAAGGACCATTACAGCGTGATCAAATAGTTGTGATTTTGTAGTAGAAGACACAATAATGTATCATCAATAGAAACTTGGAGAAACAACCTTGTATCTACCTCCTTGTTCTCTGTCTTTTGGCAGGTTGTGTTGCACCTTTTTGAACTCTCAAATTAAAGGTTGGCTTTGATTGCTTAGATGCAATCTGGGAAATTATGGATAATCTACTGTTACATGCTTTTAGTATCCAGTCGAAGTGTGACTAAACTCAACCCAATATTTAGAGGATAAGGGGGTGAATAGCTCTATCCAATCTCCGAACTAGTCGAGTTCAGTGTATCGTCACCCACCGTACCAATGAATATGTACCCAAAACCACGATAAGTTTTTAGCCTCATTTGTTTTCATAAATGAGTTAAAAATTTTAATAAAATATTATTAGAATATATCTTTTTAATATTATTTTTGTTTTGAAATTTTAAAAAATTGAATTATTGTTTTTAATTTTATATACAAATTAAAAAAAAATTAATAATTAGATAAGTTGAAATAAGTTTGAAAACAAACAGGCAAGTCAACCTACCCATACAGCCGCAAAATGGTAAAACCAGAACCAAATTCACAGACCAGCAATCCCCAACATCACCACTCACGATTCCTTAGAACCTAACCATAAAGGGTTAACGGTCTCGCGTGTCGTGGTTGGATGATTGAGAGGACAGCTCAGCCCAATAGAATTGTGGTTGATTGAGAGCTGGAGTTTTTAGTGATTATTTTTATGATCATATCATTCTTGTTTTTATGATTTTTATGATCGTATCATTCATTTACTAGACTTGGGATTATGTTTTTTTTTTTTTCTTCCCTTTCTGACCTTTCATATTGTTTTAATGAATCATACTTATAATACAATTTTAAGACCGAATTTCAACAACTTCCAATTCCAGATGAGGGGCCAAGCAAGAAACCCTGCTGGTTGACAACTTCAACCTGGAGTTGAGATCAACATAACGTGTATTTCAACCACCAATCCCTTGTATTGTCCTGCAGTTCTGTATTTTCATTATATTAACGAAATTGTATCACAATCGAGAATTAACCGATTTGTCAAGTTTTGTGGGTGGCGGTGATCGCATGGATGTATCTCTGTCCTGATCAATATGTTCTCTGATAAAATCAAGCACAACTGCAGCCAACTCATCTTGGTGGGAAGTGTATTCATGATCGGCTCCTTGTATAATGTGTAGTTTATGATTAGGTATGAACTTGGCAAACTCCAAGGCATCCTCAACCGGTACAATTTTATCCTTGGATCCATGGATTGTCAATACCCTGAAATAGACACCATCAGTAAGTGTTCTAGATGTTTGCGAGAGTGTAACATGTGTAGAAGCGTATTCTTAATCAAGTTTAAGTGCTTCGGGACGATATTTTACATACTCCACAAGATGGCAAAGAAAAATTCTATATGCTGCATACCTTCACATGCATAATTTTCTACAGTATATTCTACTCCATAACAGGGAAGTACCATATTCCACTAAAAAGTCGAGGAAGAAAATCTGTAACTGGGTTTTGCACTCAAATATTGTAAGTTTACTCCATCATTAGTTGTTCTAATTCTACTTATATATATATATAAAAAAAAAAAAAAAAAAGATCAGAGTGATTAATTCCATCCTTGGAAGCTTTTCTACGTTCAGCAAGAATCTGGTAACTAATTGAAGAATAAAAAAGAATAGAACACATATGAAACACACCCATGTAATGTTACAAGAAAGAGCATTAGTAAACCGATGCTCATGAGTCAAGGACTGACATGCCTGACCCTTCTCAAAAAAACATCCTACACTTCCAGTTGGTCGTATGCTGGCAGCTCAAGCAAAAGCTGGTTGTTTCCCCATAAACAGACTGACATCAATTGAAATAAACTCCGCACATTATAGAAACAATATCAAGAGCTCTGTGTCTGACATTATTTTTTCAAACTTGATGGAATTGATTATGCAACATCACAAACATTGCAGATATGATCCATTGAAGCAATTGAATTCACTGACCTGCAGTTTTGCCGAATCATAAGGCAGGCTGCATGAGTATCTGTACTCAGACGGTCCATCAAACTTTCTTCAGTCACACGATACTCAAAAATCCCTGGGAAAATGAAAATGGCAACCAATAAGCTGCAATAATCTAAATCAATAAAACCTACATACCTCTAAATTCATAACTTCTGAAAAGCTAGTTATTGTAGTTATGAAGAAGGCATGCTTATAAGTTTTAGATCAACGCTCAATTTTGAAATCCAAGGTAATAACGAAAATCCAAGTAATGAAGATAAAATAAAACTGGACATCACTAAATGATGGATAAAAGATAATGATGTCTACAACAAAACCATTAGATTAACACATTTGATTGCTTACCTCTTCTATTCCTAACATCAATAAATCCATTTTGCTTGATTCTTTGTAAAAAGTCTTTACCCAAGCGGCCTTCAATGCCTCTCTCCAGATTAAAACGGCCAGAAATATTGACAACAATCGAAACATCATTAAACATTGAAGCATACAAGAGCACCACATTACCTCCTGCCAGAACATTTGAAGCATAAAGAAATAGATATGCCAATCCAAAAATTGATCATTAAAATAGACTCTATTATCGCAAAATCCAATGAGGCACCACAGAGAAGTAACGATAGTTATTATATTTTTCTTTGCTAATCAATAAATGTTCTCTAGGGAAACTCTTTCAAATGCATTGCCTAGGGAATGTCAAGTGACTTCCATTGACTAGGTTTGTCGTTGCACAAGAAGAAATCAGAGCATAAATTAAAGTTTTCAGTAGTAACATATGGTAGTAACCAAGAAACCCTTGCATCCCTAAAACTAAATGTCAACTATAGGCAAACAAAAGAAACAAAGAAACCATTAGCAGCGACAAGATGATAACCGTTTCACCAGGGCAAAAATTAAATAAGCATCTTGGTATCACCTGAACAAGCAATAAGAACGGATTGGAGTGAGTGTTATGAAATTCCCCCATCTTCAGATATGATTTATTAGGTTTCACTCTTTATACTGCAGTTATTAGATTGATTCTATAGATTTCACATGTATTACTAACAGACCTTTACTGTGCCCAACAATTGCAGTTATTACATATTTCTTCCTACGGAAGTGTTGGATCACTGCTCGTAAATCATCAGCTTCTCTACGGTAGTTACCATACTGGAAGGAACCTTCGCTTTCCCTGGGACAGGCAGCATCATTTAATTAGAATTGATTTTTAGATTTCTTTCCAAAATTCCTCATTTATAATTTAAAAAGAAGCATATATATGATTTCTCATAGAAAGCATATCCATTAATTGACCTCACAAGTGCTCACCACTTGGGACATGCTCAAGAACCAAAAAAATTAAATTCAAGCTTGAAGAAAATAGATGTTACAAAGCTCGTAATTGCATATTTTATGTAATTTTTTAACTTACAAAAGTATAAAATCGAGTAATTGCAAATATTAAGTAAACAGATTACCCATTGCCAGCAAAGTCAAAACGGAAGGCACTGGTTCCTTCATTTTCTAGTGCAGCAGCAAGGCTCATCATGGGAATGCGTTCCTAGAGATCAACAAATAACTAATCTATCAGATAAACCCACCCAAGTATGACGGAAGAAGTTGTACACTTCCATGAAAAAAAGGAAAAAAAAAAAGTGGAAAAAAAGGTCTAACACCATAGTTCTAAAGATGTATGATTACTACGAGTAACCATAAAATTTTAATCGCGAAACAGAGTTCAATCCCACAATGGTAAACTTGTTTTCCCGAAGACACTCATAAATTAGAATATCACAAATCCTATTATTTTAAGAGTAACAACCTTCCAGGATTGAAATCCATGGCACAATATAACCAGCTCCTTTTGATCTGTGTCATGTAATATTCCCACAAGCTTCTCTCCATGCTGGTTTTTTATTATAATTCTCCGCTGATGGGTCTCTGTAGAGATATTACAGAACAAGACGGAGGTGTCATTCAAATTGAATTATTCAAATAATATGCAAAGACTAAAAACAGGAGGAAAAAGACTATGGCAAAACATATGCTTTGTTGTTCCAGTAAATGGATTAATTACGACAAAACAGCAAACCCATCGACCAGATACCTCTGTTTCCTTGATAAGTTATTTACAGTGGTAAAAGCATGCATACATAAGCAAATCCTTAAGCTTCTTCACTCCAAATGGACTGACTAAACTTAAAAGGTAGAGCTAGTATCCGCATAATTAAAGATCCAGGAACACAAACAACGTTGAGCTAGTTCTAAACACTAATTTTCAAGCGAGCAACTGATAATGAGTAAATTCAACAATTTCTATGGGCTATCTGACAGGAGAATTTCCTCTTATATTATTCAAGATGTACTAGTGGATATTTCTTGCCGTTGCCGAGGGGGCTGTGCATCCTGAGATTAAAAAATGACTTTGTTCCTGACACCCAGTGCCCAATGAAAAAAATGGAGTACATCCACCGCTAAAATTCTTGAACTTGGGTAATTAACCATAGAAACCACCGATGTACAATAAAAACCCGTATCCATCATGCATATCGTAAAACTCATAAGCAAGTCCTTGGATCACCTAAAAAGACCGTGAATTTGGGATATTCCGTCTTATGGGTATAAGTATTGGCAAATATCAAAGCCTTATCAATGTTGTATACCAGAAAATAGCTAAAAGAATTTCAGATTGTGAGAAGAACATAAATATGGCTCACCAAAGTGTTGGACTCGTTCTTCCTGAGTCGGACTTAGCCGAGTTATCGACATGGGTTCGCCTTGGGCTTGTTAATGGCGTGATGGAAGGGAGGACGAATGCGACCGGTCACCGGGTAAACGGAAAACACAGTGGCTGTTTTGCGTCTCAGTTTCGATACTGCCTACATATTGCGCTGCATTAACTGAAGAGGTCCCCTTTAGCGCGGATTTTAGCCCACGATCAAAGGGCGACAATTTTTGTATAATTAAATGAATTGGGTGAAAATTAGAAGACCAACACGTATCCATAAATAAAAAAAAAAAATTAGTAGAAAATATTGCTTTGAAGATAATTTTTGAATTTTATAAATCAAGTTTTACCATTAAATGATGTAAATGGTTTATTCTATCCACCGTCTTGAGATATCTGACTTGCTTAATTAAATAGATCGGAAAAGAATTAACCTATACATGACATGGAATTTTACTACTTACCACAAAACGATTATCTTTAACCCTAATAGTAAGAGTCTTGATCTTGAAAGCTGAGATTATGTTCTCTTAGATCTAAATTCAAATACAATTTCTTAAAGAGCCATGTTCCTTTGGTACAAAACTAATAATTTACATTATTTGTCCATATAAAAGGCACGTTGCATTTGCAAGATTTCGAAATTTCTCCCCATCAAAAATAAAAATAAAAATAAAAATTCTTATATTGACCATAACCTCTTCAAACATGTTACAAACTTACATGTATTCATGTAGCGAAAGCTAGAAAACAAAAAGAGCTTTAATATTAGTCTCAAGAAAAGGAATTATCATTATTAATTGTATATGCAATGAGAACAAAAACAAAGAATAAAAACAAGAAGAAATATTATTTTGGAAAAACAAAAACAGCAGATTACTTCTAGTCGTCTTCTTAATCATAATTGCTAGACTCACTCCCAATTGATTCCTTCAATAGTACTCAATTTCAGTCAATTTGAGTCACAGTGATACAAGAATAAAACCTCACAGTGCACCAAACAGACTACACTACCCCACGGAAGGCTGGTAAGTTAATTACTATATGCACATTGAATCTGACAATTAGGTACTTGGCAAAGGATCCGACTCAACTTCCATCACGCTATGATCCCACGGGAGCAATGCCCTTAGACTTGGCTGCGGCAGTTGCGGCAGCAGCGGCTGCCGCTGCCGCTGCAGCAGCAGATGCAGCTGGATTGGGTGGTGAGGGTGGCACTGGGTTCGACTGTGAGGTACTATTCTGTGTCGTTACCATTTGTTGCTGCTGCTGCTGTTGCAGCTGAGAGTTAACTTGTGCAAGTAAAGCCTTGATCTGACTTCCTGAAAGTGTCTCATGCTCAAGCAAGGCACTAGCAAGTGCATGAAGCTCCTTGCTATGGGTGGTAAGAATGGTTTTCGCATTGTTGTAAGCCCTTTCCAAAAAGCTCTTCACTTCTTTCTCGATAAGGAGCCTAGTCTCCGTGCTCATGCTCTTCCCATTGTCATCATAGTTATGAGAAACAAGCCCAACTTCTTTGCTCATACCATATTTTGTAACCATTGCTCTTGCGAGTGAAGTTGCTTGCTGGAGGTCTGAAGATGCACCGGAAGTAACTTCACTTTCTCCAAATATGAGCTCTTCTGCAACCCGGCCTCCCATGCAAACATCAAGGCGGGC
Organism: Platycarya longipes; assembly: GCA_036559045.1. Classification (NCBI taxonomy): domain Eukaryota; kingdom Viridiplantae; phylum Streptophyta; class Magnoliopsida; order Fagales; family Juglandaceae; genus Platycarya; species Platycarya longipes. Next base: position 6,721,420 of record CM071803.1, on the reverse strand, counting down.
AAGCATCTGCTTAAGAGAGATACTCGTCTCATCCTTGTCGGGCAATTGGGCAACCATGCCAAGCGACATCCCACGGGGAACTATTGTTGCCTTGTGAACTGGAAGAGCCCCATCGGTATGGATAGCTACAAGGGCATGGCCTCCCTCATGGAAAGCTGTCAGCCTTCGTGATTCATCAGATATCACAGCAGACTTGCGTTCACTTCCCATCATAATCTTGTCCTTTGCATACTCTAGATCAGCCATGCTCACTGCTATAGCACCATCCATAGCAGCCTTTAGAGCAGCAATGTTGACCAAGTTCGCCAGATCAGCACCTGAAAACCCAGGAGTTCCCCTAGCAATAATCATCAAATCAACATCTTCTGCCTTAAGAACCTGCAAAAGAAGCAAAATTGAAAACTTATTATGAACTTGAATTACTACTAGTTTTGGAATATTTGTCATAAAGAACCAGATGCCTCTGAATTGGCATCCAACAAAAATTGAGGATGCCATTTTATCTCAGTAATCTGACTCCTGTGAACATAAATAATGCTACTATCAAAAGTATTAAAGGGGGGCTCCTCAGTAGATATTCATAAATCTACCCTCTCGTTGTGGTCAATGGATCATAAGATTAACTTGCTGGAAAGCCTTTACCTGCCGACTGGCACTTCATTTTTGCCTAGGTAACATAATGACATAAGTGGGTTAGACATACCAATGTGACCCCACTTGCTTGATAGGCATTTCAAACACTTTACACGTAATTCTTGTGGTGCAACAAAAACCTTTGAACACATGAAGTTTCAATAAAACAAGACAAAACAAATGGACTAGTTGGCAACCTGCACAAGGGAAACAGCTTCCCATTACATTTTGTGTGGCATATTCTTGTATGCATCTTGTAATTTGCATACCTGGATTGCTCCTTTTGCACTTTTTATTGGAATTTGGTACTTAAGAAAAACATTTTTTGAGTGCCATCATAACCCAATCTGGAGGTCTCATCACAACGATTAGGATATCATAGGGTCATAAAAACTTTTTTCAGTACACTAGAGGCTAAAAAACTTACCATGACACCAAATATTATATGGTCATCCCAAGCATGTAAATGTGAGTATCAGAATACAACTTCATGTGGGCGTGTGCTTATCAATTTCATGTCCAGCATAAAGTTCTCAGAAGACTAAAAAGAATTTAACCATGTTCAGAAGTGTGCAAAAGAACAGAGAAGGATAAGATTGATCTTAAAGGGAATAAGAAAAATGGGATGGATACTGAGGTGCTGTTTGGATAGTGAATTGAAATGAGATGAGTTGAATGAAATATTGTTAGAAAATTATTTTTTAATGTTATTATTGTTTTTGAATTTGAAAAAGTTGAATTGTTTATTATATTTTGTGTGAAAATTTAATAAAATTGTAATAATAAAATAAGATAAGATGAGATGAAACATTTCTTATATCCAACCGGGCCTGAATTTCTCACCCCTCCTGCATCATAGCTTTATAACCACTTATGCTTGATTGTTTTATTCCACCAGTTGATGGGTAAAAATATTGACCAAACATATCTCCTCACCCTCCAGATCTACCAATACGAGAACTGGAGGGATAAAGCTGTTGTTCCTCATTTCTTTCACCTCCCACCCAACTCCTTCACTAATAGAGGAAGTTGATTTGGGTTTAAATGGACATGGTGAGCAACCAAGCTTAGTCTTCAAGAATAGATATCTTAAATTCCTTCTTGTGAAAAAACAAATACCTTTGTCATGTGGGATTCCATAATCTGCCTTCGTCCTTCAACATCTGGATTAGGAACAACAATGTGACGATCAAAACGTCCAGGTCTCACCAATGCCTTATCTAATGACTCCGGGAAATTAGTGGCAGCAATCACTATAATTCCCTCATTTTGTTTGAAGCCATCTAGTTCAACTAGCAACTGATTCAAAGTCATTTTCATGTACTGCTGATCCTTTGGGTTACGACTTCCTCCTATGGCATCTATCTCATCAATGAATATTATGCAAGGTGACCGCTTCTTTGCAGCAGAAAAAAGATCCCTTACCCTTCGAGCTCCAACACCAACAAACATCTCTTCAAACTCACTGCCACTACAGGAGAAGAAGGGTACCCCAGCTTCTCCAGCTATAGCTCTAGCTAACATTGTTTTGCCAGTGCCAGGTGGGCCAACAAGCAAAACACCTTTCGGGAGCTTGCCACCTAATCGAGTAAAGCGCTGGCACAAGAAAAATAATTTAAAATACAAAAAAAAAAATTATAATAAATTGCAGATATAAACAAGGGCCGCAAGATACCCAAGTCAAAGAAAATGTGAAACAGTAGTCATTGTGGATAATAACAGCAAAATTAGGCTAGAAATTTTTTTTTGATAAGTTGAACATTTTATTTATCACAATGAAATAGGTGAAGCCTAAGTACAAGGAATATGCAAAATTAGGCTAGAAAATATCAGGTTCCAAATGCCATTCAGGACATGTGATACTGAATAAGCAACAGAATCGCACTCCCTGAATTATAAAAGCATAGGAAGAGGGAACTACTTTGGACATCCTAACAAACATGTGACTATGAGTGCAATGTAATGAGATTTATATCGCATGGACTCAGTTACCGACACTTTTCAAGGAGCAAAAAACTTTATTAATCAACTAGTTAGTGCAATCCAGGTACACAGACAAAATGAGGAAAATAATCTTTTTTTTGGTAAGGGATTAAATTGGAAAAAGGGGCATTGAACAACTTGCATGCCCAACATGTATTTCACACCATGCTAGCATGAAGTTCACTCCAACACAAATACGCACATGTACTGAAGTAACATCACCCAAAACAAATGCGGATATAAAAAGAAAAGAGAGGCAATTAATACAAATGGTAAAATAATGCATTCAACCTTGGGGTCTCGGAGATAGTGAACAATTTCTTCAAGCTCTGCCTTTGCCTCATCAACCCCTTTTACATCATTGAACTTTGTGTTAGATTCCAAGCTGGGTTGCACTTCTTCATGCAGGCCAAGCCCTGAAAAGTGGAAACAAGAAAAAAGAAAAAATCTTTTTAACAAATTTTTAACATGGAGAAGCACCTGTAGTATCAAGACGTAGTAATACCTTTACTGATTCCCCTATCCTCAATCAGTGCTCCTGCACCAGATATCAAGAGAAAGGCAAGTGCGATAGTGCGAATGGTACGCCACAACTGCTCTTTGAATTGCCCTCCTTCAGTAGCTACCATATGAATAGGAGCACTTGCAGTTCCAAGAATACTACCGTCTTTTGTAGCTTTTCCCACATTCCTAAAAGCTGAAAGACCACCAATACTTTCTTCCTCCTTACCTTTGTTTGCAATGCCTGCAAATGTAAAGATGTGTTTTGCTCATCAGTTCAAAACCACCAGATGGACAAACAAGGGTGAGAATGGTGAGCTACATATTACTGAAAAAGCGCTAGGGGCAGAACCCAAGTACACTAGGGATATACAAAGAACACCTAATCTAAGTAATGGTGACCTATCAGAACCCTTTAGAATCTGTTGGGATACCATGAACTCCATGGGCTTTCAAGAAGAAACATGAGCTTCTAAGAAGATATCTTGGGCAGAAATGGGGAATGAATAAACCATACATAATTTTGATCTTATATTTGTTTATCTACAAACAAACGTAAATCATGACAACAGCATCCTTATTTTCCCAAAACTAACATAACTCAGAATCTCCACAAATCATGAATGAATATGTTTTCTACAGTAGAAAGGACAGGCAGCCATACAAAATGATATTTAAATTTACCATCCGGATTAATAAGGTCATCAGGTAAACAAAACAACACTAAAAGGAAATACAGCACATAAAAAGGAGGGCAGAAGGAAAGGAGCAACTCTATTCCTATACCTACCTCTCTGCAATGTCTTGAGTAACTCACTTTCGTTCAACCGATCAACCTTGACCAATGCTTTAACATATTCGGAAAGTGCTGAAGGGTTAGAATGTAAAGATGGTTGACTTTCAAATAGTCTTATTACTGCTTCAGGATCATTTCTATGGTAAAGTTCTTTAAGATGTGCAACCTCGCTAGCTTCATCTACATCTCGTGCCCTGCGAGCCAGACTACCAACATAACTAGACTGATACCTCTCTTGTGCACTTAAAAACCTACTCCCTGCACATAAAAGAGACGATCAGAAGATTTTATTAAATACTAAAAACCTAACTGTAGAAAATAGGCTTGACTCCTTCAAAGAAAAATGTTCCTTTTTTTCTTGGCAATAAATGAAATACTTGTTCCAATATTTTGGGTACTCTATTCCGTTTTAAGATGCCAAAATTATTGTCCTTTTTACAAAATCAATGGACCAAAGTAATCTTACTTTATTTGAAAAGTAAAATCCATTTTCTACTTGTGTTCTTGAGTTTAATTTAATAACGGTTATTGTGGGAATTGGCAACTTTTTCTTTCAAATGGCACCCTCTTAAGAAGTTGAATTTATCTCAACAATGCCAGCGATATGGAACAGAAAGGTCTTATTTTAGGTTAAAACCTTTAAGTATTCTTCTCGTTGAAACCTCAAAAAGACATTGACTACAGCAAAGCTACTTCACAATCAAAAACAGAATTTCTTAAGACACGCAAACTCGAATTTGCATGTATATTTGGAAATTTAAAAAAAAAAATTATGATATAAAAAGTGCACAAACCTCCACCACGTCCAAGCTTATTGACAGGGAAATAAGTTCTCACAAACAAATTCTTAACTTGTCCCAACTCAGATTGGTGCCTGGAAACCTGTTGCAAACAAAGAATATAAAGTTTAATAGATATTGACACTTTACATGAAGACCAACAGAAAGAATTCACTAGAATTCAGCAAATAGTGCAGAATTATATCATGCTCTGATAAGCAATTGATAATTTTATTGGAAAGAATAAAAGACATAGCCCAAGTACACAGGTACATGAATAGATGTATGAAACTATATGTTGGTATTCGTTAACAAGGAGACAATATATAGCTGTGTCCTAGTGTTTAGATTCTGGAACCGACATCCAGAAAACCCATGTCTACATCATCAAACGACAGAGAGATAGACAGCATATAAATTGTGCAAGCATCTAGGTAATAGAAACAGCCTGACAAAGAAAAACTGCTAGTACATGAGCAAACTAATCTCAACTCCAGCAACCAATAGCAATACAAGTCCTCTTTTAGGCACATGTTTCTGTATGCAAACAGTCCGGGGGGGAGGGGGGGGGGGATAAAAAAATTTCCCCTGGGATTCTACTTTAACACTATAGCAGGTCTCCTCACCCTTAATGAGGTAAAAACAAAATTTTGTGGTAACACTTCTTTTTTTAGGACCTGGGATCTCACCAAAGGCAGGAGGACCCACCCCTGTTGAATAAGCCCTGGATACACAACCAGCTAGAAATGTCTTATATATAATCTAGGCCCTCCTTTTTGTTTGAAAGGTATTATACTCTAAGCCAACTCTTTTTTTTTTTTGAAAGGTAATATAAACTAGGCCAACTGTTAGTGAAGAATCAAATCCAGGATGTCTGCAGCTCAACCCAAGCCCGCTGCCATAGGCCAACTCTTCTTTGCATGGACGCTTTACTGGGAAAGATCTTGACAATGGAGAATTTGCGAAGATGTGGGGTTGACCATAATAGACTGGTGCTGCATGTGCAAGAGCGGTGAAACTGTGGATCATCTCCTACTGCATTGTGATGTTGCTAAGCATTATGGGTTGAGGTGTTCAGCAGATTAGAGATATCGTGGTTATGCCCGCCACGGTGGAGGCGCTCTTGGCTTGTTGGACAAATCTAGGAGGTATTGCACAAATCAAAGCCGTGTGGAAGATGGTTCCTATTTGTATTCTATAGTGCTTATGACAGAAGCAAAATGACAGGACGTTGAAGACAAGGAGTGATCATTTGAGGATCTTAGATTTTTTTTAATTAGAACGTTATTCCTATGGGCCATAGCTATAGATTTTAATGGTTTAGACCTTCATGATTTTCTTGTTTCCTTTTCTCCATCCTAGATAGGTGTTTCCTCCTGTATACCATCTTGTGAACTTGGGTTATGCCTATTCTATTAATACAATCGTTTACTAATTAAAAAAGAAAAGAAGTAATACTACAAGAGAACTGAGATATTCAATGACACTCATCTTTGCATTCAAGCAGCCAGAGATTTCAGCTAACCCACTGTTCAGTTCCCATGAAATCCAGCAAAAAAAATTTAAAAATAGGGATTTAAAAAATGAATATTTCAATTTCCTACGTATTCCGAGCTCTTAACGAGAACATAGACCTCCCGAATCAAATATACAAAGACTCGATTAGATTCCTAGTCAAACAAAACACACCAAGACTCGATTTAAAAAAGGCCCACATACTGCAACAGATATATGTTCAGATGGTGCAATCATAAAAAGCGATCTAAAACAATAAATATTAATTAGAAGGCTAGTTTTAACAAACGGAAAAACTATATCGAAATTAGGGTTTTGCAAATCCCCCATAAGGGATTCCATTACGGATAATCCAGTCAAACGAATAGTTTCGGAACCATACGGAAAACGAAAAAAAAAAAAAGCATTAAGATTTCCGAGCCACGCAAGGATTCAAGAAACCTGAGTGATGAGGCGCCTCCATGCCATCTCTTCTTCAGATACCAACAAGGTCCTACCTTTTCCCTCTCGGGAACCTTCTCTTTGTCCCTCTCTATCTCTCCCCCTCTGAAGGTTTTATGCGAGGTATAAATAACTCTGTGCTTCAGGTATGAAGAAAACGAGGAGGAAATGAGAGACAGAGAGTGTGCGTACGTTGTAATTGGGGGAGGAATAATCGAACGATGTGGGAAAAGTTGAAACCGTGTGATGCTGAACTCTATCTCTCTCTCTCTCTCCACCATCACAAAACCCAGCTGAAAACTTTGTACGATTTGGCGAAATGTCAATATTACCCCTTTGTTAAAGGGTATTTTCACTATTTTGACCGACTTCTATATATTTATGTTGAAAAAAAATTATCACAAATCCATTATATTCTTTAAAATTATTAAAACAACAATATCTATTTTTTTTTAATGTAAATTTATGTAACAGTTTTACTCATCAAGATATATTTGTCATATTCAAATAGAAAATATTTGGTCTATAAACAAATTCTATAAAGTTAAAGATGCTATTGAATATGTTACAAGATTTAAAATTCATTTTATTTTAAAATAAATAAAGTATCTCATATCAAGTCACATTAAAATATAAATTTATTTTTATAGTATTTATTTGTAAAATTAGCATTTCTCTATATAAATTTATTTTATTTAAGAATAAACCATTTAATTTGATTAAACAATTAAAAAGATTGATTTCCTAAATTAATATGGAAAATGAGATTGGATGGATCAAAATTAGACCATCTTTATTCTTTTACTACTAACTTCTTCTCTTTTTTCATTATCCACCTCCTTTAGGTATTGTATATATCAATTTTCCTTTTTTTGTTTCATTACCTACCGCCCTTTATTATCATGTTTAGATATAAAGAAATCATCTCATCTCATCTCATCTCATTTCATCTTATAATTCAAATAGATCTTATTTTCTACCCCTTTCTAGTTTCTATGGTACATCCAAAATGTATAGTTTCTTCGCGTATCTGATGTGAAAAGCTTCCATTTCAAATTGGACCAAGTTTTTTATTCTTTTTATTTTTTGCTCATTTAATAGTCTTTGGCCCATGACTCATTTATTGCAACAATTTATTGCCTAACATTAATGGAATCTTCCAATTAGTCTTGACCAGTTGTTTTCAATTTTTACTCTTTTCTATGACTCATTCTTTAGCCCAATATCAGTTGATTTTTCTTCTTCCGTATACTGATAACTATTAAAAGAGTTGGGACTAATTTTCCAGGACAAGAAGATACAGCCATTACCATCAAGCTCTGGATCTGATCATGGACAGAGGAGTTCTTTGGGGTGTTGGTTTATGCAACTTGCTGGTTGGCTATGGAGTTGAAGTGAAAGCTTCTCATCAACCTTATAGGAATCTTAAGTCACTTCCAACAGATAAAGAGCAGCCTTACAGGACAGCCTACCACTTCCAGCCTCTCGAAAACTGGATGAATGGTTTGTCTGCAAAACCTTGTCTTTTGTTTCTGTTTTCAGCTCTTTCTGTTTTTTTTTTTTTTTGACATGGTTCTTCGATGACATATACTTGGAAAAATGGCTGCGGTTGGCACTCAGATCCTAATGGTATGTTTCCCAATTTTCCTTTTGTTATGATGCATTGTTTATCCCTTTCTTTTTTCCTCAAGCTAGATTCATCTTTTAAGATATTCATGAACTTTCTCGTTGAAAAAAATGGACAAAAGACTCCTCTTTTAAGGAACTTTCAGTCAAATTTGAGACTTCAATCTGAGGGTACTACCAAGCAACCATTTGGCTATCTAGACATAATTTACTATTATTTATAAATTATTTTATTATTATTCACAAATAATTTGAAATATTCTTAACATCCAAACGTATCCTTAAGATTGGTATGACAATTAATTTTCATTTATTTCATCAGTCATAATTGAATTAAAGTGCAAAGTGTCAGTTTTGAATAGTTTGAGATTACAATGCATCAATTTTGCTAGTATGGAATGCACGGTTGTAAAACTTTGGACAACTTAGGCCATGTTTGGAAATAATCTAAAACTCATCTAAAAACTCATCATGATTTTATTTGTTAAATATCAATCAAACATAAATATTTTTACTATCTAATCACTATCTCGTTACAATTTTCTCAAAAACTCTAAACAAAATACAAATTAAATTTTTAAATAAAAATAATTTTATAATAATTTTATTTAACTTTTTCTTGCTTCTAAATTCAACGTTCGCAGCAGCCAACTCTATTAATACTGACACAATAATAGCCATTTTTCTTTTTGCAGTTTCACTTAAATATCAGTATTTATTAACTAAATATCATGCCATATATATAGTACGAAGACATTATAATACAGGTTGCCTCCTTTATAACATGAACTCGTGTTGTAATTCCTGCTCTAATATCAAAGATGAATCATCATTAATTTATAAGTATTAAGACAGTTGGATACTAATTTGAGTAAACCTTGGAACCTGTCTTGCTAAAATCAATTGTCTTACTGCAGGACCAGTGTACTATAAGGGCGTTTACCACCTGTTTTATCAATACAATCCACACGCTGCTGTGGCGTTCTATATCTCGTGGGGTCATTCAGTATCATATAATCTCGTTGATTGGATTCAGCTTGAGCCTGCACTTGACCCCTCGGAGCCTTACGACAACAAGGGCTGCTGGTCGGGCTCAATTACACTCCTTCCTGGAGAAATACCAGCCATTTTGTACACTGGGATCAACCTAGAAAACCGCCAAGTCCAAAACTTGGCAATCCCCAAGAATCTCTCCGACCCACTACTAAGAGAATGGGTGAAATCGTCCTCTAATCCTCTAATGACTCCTGTTGATGGCATTGAACCTGGTAATTTCAGAGACCCAACAACTGCTTGGAAAGGCCCAGATGGATTGTGGAGGGTCATCATTGGGGGATTCATAAATGGCAGTGGAATGGCAATTTTATATCGAAGCAAAGGGTTTGTTAGCTGGACAAAGAGTGAGATTCCGCTCCATTCATCTTCAAAAACTGGTATGTGGGAGTGTCCTGATTTTTACCCTGTTAGTGTCAACAGAAGAACAGGACTTGACACCTCTGTTCGAGATGAATTTACCAAGCATGTGCTCAAGGCAAGCTTCCATGGTAATGACTACTACATTTTGGGAAATTACACGCCCCAAACAGACAACTTTCTGGTTGACAGTGACTTCTTGGACGCTGGTTTTGATTTCCGATATGACTATGGGAAATTTTATGCTTCCAAAACATTCTATGACAGTGCAAAGAAAAGGAGGATATTGTGGGCATGGGTGATGGAGTCTGATACTGAATTAAACTCCATTAGGAGAGGATGGGCGGGGATTCAGGTAATCTAAGTTTGAGTTTTTTTATTTTAATTCAACTCCAGCAAGTGATAGAATTGAAATATAGAACTCCGGATTGAGTATAGAAAAGTAGTGAGTCAGTCCAGCTTTGTTGAGAAGATAGAAGTTCCAAGGTTTCCAATTTTACCATCAACTAATCCTAGGCTCATATGTGGGTTTAGTTTTCTTTGGATTGTTAGGAACTTAGGTGGCTTTAAATAGACATACTTCATGGAAATGACAAAAAAAAAAAATTGTTTGGTTTATCTCATTAGTCTTTCCTCTAGGCAGATCATCTCCTAGCCTACAAACTGTCATGCTAATTTACCAATGAAAACGACTTCATGCCTGCCGTGAGACGGCAACGTTCGAATATTTCGATCGGTTGGTGTACTTCATAGCAGAAGTGATTGATCAAAATTACTGCCATCTAGCTTTCTACCAGGCAGGTAAAAGTGTTCGATTACATGACTACAAGCATCCTTCTTGTTTTTTAGGCATTTCCTAGAAGCGTTTTGCTTAGCAGAACTGGAAAACAGTTAGTGCAGTGGCCAATCAAAGAACTAGAGAAACTACGAACTAATAAAGTGGCTTTCAATGATACGGAGCTCAAGGGTGGTTCAGTTTTTGAAGTTTCAGGGATTACAGCTTCACAGGTAACTGATTTTTCCCTATCAATTATTGTATTTTTTATGTCGGTTAGTGCACAAGCTGATGTATTGTACTTTAAGGAGATTTTCATTTATGTGATTGACTTAAAAAACATTTAACACGACATATCAAATAGTGTGACTAAGATGAGAATTATAAGGATGAAGAGTAGCAGTGTCCTTACTTAAAAATTAACAGACTTCCATTCTTTTTTTCCATGGAAGGCCGATGTGGAAGTTTCTTTCGATCTGCCCAATCTGAATGAAACTGAGATTTTAGACCCGAATTGGGTCGATCCTCAAGTGCTCTGTCCAAAGGGGGCATCTCTTACAGGCAAAGTTGGGCCATTTGGTTTGTTGGCTTTGGCTTCTAGGGACTTGACAGAACAAACTGCAGTCTTCTTTCGCATCTTTAGAAGGCAGGACCAATATCTTGTGCTCATGTGTAGTGATCAACGCAGGTTAGGTTTCTGATTAACCATCATTTGAAATTTTAACTCTTAGCTGCATGGATTTGAAGATAACAACTTCAACAGGTCTTCTTTGAGGGAAGAGACTGACAAAACCACCTATGGAGTATTTATCAACTTGGATCGTTGGGAAAAGAAAATATCATTAAGAAGCCTGGTATGTGTTTAATTATCACTTCATTCTTCACTTGCTTTATATTCAATATCACAAATAATCCAGATTTGTTTCATTTTGCCTTTAAAGAAAAGCTGGCACTAAGTTCTATGAATGATGGCATGGATATTTTATGTTATTGACAGTCTTATCTAGAGTAACATATAAACTCTGGTTTTGGGGAATTTCTTAGCAGATAATGTGTAAATTGTCATATTTTCTCTTCATATTATATGAAGTTTCTTCCTTGAAGACAAGCAGAACCAAGACTTCTATGTGCGTATGTTCGGGATCGGGATCGGGATCGGGATCGGGTTCGGGTTAAGTTCGATATCTGATACATTGTGTTTGGTTTTTATCCTTTTTTTTTTCCTTTTCAGATTGACCATTCAGTTATTGAAAACTTTGGCGCGGATGGGAGAGCTTGCATCACTGCCAGAGTTTATCCAAAATTGGCTATTGATAAAGAAGCCCACCTATATGTATTCAACAATGGAACTCAGAGTGTTAGAATTTCAAGTCTTAATGCATGGAGCATGACAAGAGCTCAAATTGTTCCCATGTGAAAAAAATGGAAAGTAATATGATCCTGATCTCCATGCTGGGTATAATCCCAGCAGCCCCATTATGTAGTCCTTATTTTCTATTTTCTTATCTCAGTTGGTTTAGATATTATGAAGCCAATAATCTCTCTTATCATGGATAATGTTAACCTCCCATAAATCCCATTTATTTTTTAGTTCATTTGAGCAGTGAATGGGGTTATGGTAGATGCTGTGGGGGCATTATGGAATAAAAAAAAATATATTTCTTCCATGAAATCTGATTCTAATTTCTGATACTTCTTAATGGTCTTCAAAAATCAGAAACTCGTTAGAAAAGAAAATTTTTTTCCATGGAAGGCCGATGTGGAAGTTTCTTTGATCTGCCCAATCTGAATGAAACTGAGTTTTTAGACCCAAATTGGGTCGATTCTCAAGTGCTCTGTCCAAAGGGGGCATCTCTTACAGGCAAAGTTGGGCCATTTGGTTTGTTGGCTTTGGCTTCTAGGGACTTGACAGAACAAACTGCAGTCTTCTTTCGCATCTTTAGAAGGCAGGACAAATATCTTGTGCTCATGTGTAGTGATCAACGTAGGTTGGGTTTCTGATTAACTATCATTTGAAATTTTAACTCTTAGCTGCATGGATATGAAAGTAACAATTTCAACAGGTCTTCTTTGAGGGAAGAGACTGAAAAAACCACCTATGGAATATTTATCAACTTGGATCGTTGGGAAAGGAAAATATCATTAAGAAGCCTGGTATGTGGTTGATTATTAGTTCATTCTTCACTTGCTTATTTTCAATATCACGCTATAAGAAGAAAATAATCCAGATTTGTTTTTATTTTGTCTTTCAAGAAAAGCTGGCACAAAGTTCTCTGAGTGATGGAATGGATATTTTATGTTATTGACAGTCTTATCTAGAGTACCATATAAACTGTGGTTTGGTGAATTTCTTAGCAGATAATGTATAAAATGGTATACTTTCTCTTCATATTATATGAACTTTCTTCTTTGAAGATAAGCAGAACCAAGATTTCTTTGTGCCTGTGTTGGAGAGGCGGTTAAGTTCGTTATCTGATACATTGTGTCTGGTTTTTATTGTTCTTTTTTTCAGATAGACCATTCACTTATTGAAAACTTTGGTGTCAATGGGAGAGCTTGCATCACTGCCAGAGTTTATCCAAAATTGGCTATTGATAAAGAAGCCCACCTATATGTATTCAACAATGGAACTCAGAGTGTTAGAATTTCAAGTCTTAATGCATGGAGCATGAAAAGAGCTCAAATTGTGCCCATCTGAAAAAAATGGAAAGTAATATGATCCTGATCTCCATGCTAGGTATAATCCCAGCAGCCCCATTATGCAGTCCTTATTTTCTATTTTCTTATCTCGTTTGGTTTAGATATTATGAAGCCAATAATCTCTCTTATCATGGATAATGTTAACCTCCCATAAATCCCATTTATTTTTTAGTTCATTTGAGCAGTGAATGGGGGTGGTGGTAGATGCCGTGGGGGCATTATGGAATGAAAAACAGATTTTTCTTTCTTCCATGAAATCTGATTCTAATTTCTAATATCTCATAATGGTATACAAAATTCATCTAATCGTTAGAAGAAAATGCTCTGAAGTTTGAGAGCCGGAACATGATAAACAGTTCAACCTCTCCTATGTTTTTTTTTTTTTTCGTGGTGTCTGGTTTAGCTTATCTCTTAGGCTCTCAGTTGCTTCTGTTTGTCAAGCTACCCAAATAATTCAGCTCTAATTTTGTCTTCGGCCTCTCCTAAACCCAATGGTGAGTTTCCCTCAAATTTGAAACCCAGAAGAGAGACCAATGTCTTGTAAGGAAGTTGGCAATGTATTTTATCAATATAATCCATATTATTGCTGCTGTGACGGCTATCCTCTCATATTGTCATTCAAAATTATAAAAACTTGAAGCTGCCCTGAACCCTATCAGAGTGTTTTCACATCAATTGGAGAAAACTTTCCCTTTTTTATGACATTGATACAATTAGTTTCATTGGGGCCTAATTAACTGATGGAAAATAATTTATAGAGTTTTAAAATTAGTAAGTCTCGCATATTTCCTTTATAAAAATTAGGCAAATTTGGGACTAATATATATATATATATATATTAAAAAAACTCACTTTTAAATAGTGAATCTCACTTTGTTTTCAAAAGGAATATACAAGAGATTGACTCTCTAACACTCCATCTATCATTACTCATCGTTGACATTACTGACGTGCTAAAACTTTATTTCCCACTTCACAAACACAGACAGAAGAACTAAAACAAGATACCATGCAGTATGCACCAAAACAAATGCCAACCAACTCTTTTGAACACTTCCCCTTCGGCCTCCATTTAACACCCCAATGCCACCAAACCTTAAACTCTTCCTCTCTTCCTCTCTTCCTTTCTTTTTATCCTTCCTCTTCTAGTCTACACTTCTTGTCTCTTCTCTCAACTGAGATCGAGAGAATGAGATAATAAATGTCCAATCTTCCCCATGTAGTTGACGAATGCAGATGAGTCTTTCATGTATATAGGGATGGTTCCAATATCGTTCGCTCTTCCAAACCCATCACCATCATCGACGACGGGTCCATCTTATAGAAAGAAGATGAAGTTCGTCGAGTTTAAAGGAAAACAACACTGTTTCTTCACCATTGATCCTAATTCTGAAGCAGCAAATGAGTTGATGCAGATCAATATCAAACATTTCGTGGCTGAAAATTCCAGCTAAATATGACTGCTTTCATGGGGAATTCATGTATTAGCAAGCTCCAGTGCAAAGATGCAGGTTTTGGGTTGGTTTTTACTTCATTTTAAGTTGTTTCCTCTATTGTTATGAAACCCTTTGTCGCTTGTCTAGCCATCCTGATTGTATTGGAATAAAAGGGTAGACGCTACCTTACAATATTGTATCATGTATCTGAAAATACCCATGTTAGATTTCCACAATGAAAAATAACATAAAAATAATAATTAAGTAATTAAGTAATAAAAATAATAATATTTTTCCGCAAGAGACGGTTTTGATTGATTGTAAGGTGTGCAAAAGGTAGGTGCAAGTATTACTTTCTGATGTTTATCATCTTAGGATACATCTGAAAATGATTAAAAGATGGGGCTTCTGGAAATCAAATATTAGGAATTCTAAATGCAAGTTGGATATGGAAAGTATTTATTAATCTTCTTAATTTCAGTAATAAAAACGCAAAACAAATGAATAGAACAAAACATATATCAATTTTCTCCTTAGAAAAAACTTCATTCATTCTGAGGCATGCCCAAGTGAAGCTAACAGCCATCACTGAGTTTCAAACCTGATGGATATGTGTTCTTTGGGCTATAGCTTCATGCGTTTTGAGTTACAGTACTGCATATCCTTCTTTTTACTTTAGATTTATCTCTATTCACTCCATAAGCCTTCTTGTTCTGTAATTTCTTTTTGTTATGCTGAACTAATTGTCCTTTTTTTCTTTCTACTTTCTCAGCAACGACTTGCTAGAATCATGTTTCAGTCATCAGAAAATCTAGTGAAGTTTCAGATGCTCACAAACTTGGTCATAAAATAGCATCAAGGTCTGTCAAATAAAAGCTCTGGAACGATATCATCTTCTGGTACTTAAGAAATGTTTCCTTGAAGGGTGAAAGGACTCTTCTTTTGGGTGGGTTGTTAAGTTTATGGTCCATTTGAAGCATGGAAAACGAATTTTTAGTAAAAAACAAGATGAATTGCCACTCAAATTTGAAGCTTCAGGATTTTAGGCAACAATTTAAAAATTAGGATGATCTTGTTCATCGGGTTCATCTTGACTAGCCCTTAATCCTTTGGAGCCGTCCAACATCAATGGTTGCTGGTCTGGTTCAATTACATTTCTTCTTGGGAAGAACCTTCCATTTGTGCACTGAAGATTTCCTCAAGAACCATCAAGATGGTAAAGATCTTTCGCATTTCGAATAGACTTATCTAGAGTACCTCATAATTAAGCTCTATGGTTTGGTGAATTGCTTACCAGATAAAAGTGGAAGAAGTTTCCATTTCTCTTTTCATGTGTTAAATAATCTTTCTTCTTTAAAGAAATGCAGATATAAGATTTTGGATCAATTTATCTACAACTTTTTTCTGTTTATGTGTAGATTTTATCTTCTTAAATAAGATTGATTTTGAGAGCTTTAGTGGCCTGTGTGGATGGGGGAGGCTTGCATCACTGCTAGAGTTTATCCAATCTTGGCTATTTGTAGAGAAGCTCACATATCTCAATGTGTCCAACAATGGAACTCAAGATTGTTGGAATTTCATGCTCTTAATGCTTGGATCATGAAAGCCACCAATCAAATAGAAGTAAATGTTGAGCTGGAATATGATAAACAGCTCAACATCTTTCCTCTATTACTTATCTTTCTTTCTTTATTTTACAGAAGCCAACCAATATGTGTTCAACAATGGAACCCAAAGCTGGTGTTTTCTGGTCTTCATTTTCTACACAAATAACAATTACTGAGTCTTGATTTAGTCTCTTTGAAGAAAAAAACACAAGATCGCTAGCTACATAATCATGTTAAGTGGAAACTTTGAAGTAGGTCATTTTCTATGCATATGCCAATTCTATTCCTAGGGCAGCAGTCAATTTTACCACATTGATCTTAATATATCCTCTTGTTATGAAACTAACCCTCAAGTTCCCTTTTAGGTTTAAAGAAACAAAATTATAAGTTGAGACGTTAAATATGATATCAAAAAACACAAGAAATATCAAGCACAGAATGAAAATGATAGAAAGTAAAATGATTTAAATAAAGTAAAACTCAAATACAAAAGATTACGTAGTTCGATTCTAGTGACCTACATTTATGACAAGAACAGCCTCAAAGCTTTCTTTATTAATGATCGATCTGAATAACAAAGCTTTACAATCTCTCTATTTACAATCCTCAAGAACAAGAACAACACAAATGATAATGTTATTTATCCTTATTTGGGATCTCGATTTATATTTTATTTTATAATTAAGTAAATGTTTTTAAATAATTTTATTTTTTATATTTTTAAAAATTATTTTAAAATATTAAAAAAATTATATAAAAAAATAAAATATAAATCAAAATCCCAAATAGAAATGGATAACATTTTCCATAGCACAAACGCTCTATCTTTCTCACGGAGCCAAACCCTAAAATCGCCCCTGCTTCTCTCTCGACGTTTCTCAAAAAGGTAAAGCTGAAAATTGCAATTAACAATGACCCATTTACTATTTATACAAAGCAGAGAGATACAACCATGTGTTAAGCATCCAACGGCTTATTGTTTTTTCACGATCAGCATCTTATGAGAGCACATATCTTCATATCATTGGCTGCCAGATATAACACATTATAATACCATTTTCTAGACTAGCTTACATACACAACAGAGATGGATTTCAAGGGTGAGTTTGCATTGTGGAAGTTAATGGGGGTGGCGGCTGGGGGGAGTCCTAACATATGTGCTGGATTGTTGTATTTTACACGTTAATTTGCACTAATTCATGATTCATCTCTACTTTATGGATTAGGTATATCATACTCATACATGCATGCGGGATGTTTTTTTATGCCTTCGCGTGCTCAATACCTTCTAATTGTTATGAATTAGCTGACATGTCAGAGATTAACTAAAGCCAGTCTGCTAAGTTAATGACACGTGTACTATCAGTAAATCTCTCATTTTAGGCAAAACTTGTGACCATTGTCCTCTTATTGGTAACTTCAGTACTCTCAACCTTTAAGAACAAGAGCTAACTCTCATTTGGTTTTTTGTCAAAACCTAGTGTAGCTTTTGGTTTTGGTAAAGAAAAATGATATTTATAATTATGTAATGTAGAAATATTGTGCAATTCTTTTGTAAAAGAGAGTAAACTATATGAGATATATGTAAAACAATTACTACAAAAAAATTGCCTATTTAGTATTATTTATTAGTCACAAATAATTTATTTTAATTTTTAATAGTCTATTTTAATTGTTAATAATTATTTTTTTTGAAAATATTTAGTCACTATTATCTATTTTTCTTATAATAAATTAATTTTTTTATAATAATAAATCTTACTTTTTTTCAAAATAATTGATCTAATATTACTCGTTGACAAATGCAGTAGTAAATAGAAGTTTGAAAAATTCAAATAGCTGAGAAAGTAGATCAATAATAACGAAAGACTAATGTTGTATCCATGCATCTCTCTCCAAATTAGAATCGGCCATATCTTTTTCTTTTGTACAACAAGATTCGTAATATAAATACAAGCTAGTTTTCTCCACACAAAATGGCCTCGTTTAATTCAGAACTTATTTTAACTCATTTTATTTTAAATTTATTATTATATTTTTTAAAATTTCTAGAAAAAATTTAATAAATAATTCAATTTTTTCAAATCTTAATTTAACTTTTTCAAAATTTAAAATAATAATAATACTAAAAAATATTAATATTTTATTTAATTTTTAAAATTTATCTTAATTTATCTCAACTTATTTTTAAATCCAAACCAACCTTAAATTATGAAACTATGGGTAGATCTAAAAAGGAAGATCTTGATGGCCTCATAAACGGAGAAAGTCCAGACGTTTCCTTGATCAAGTCCAGGTCAAGTGAACCCAAAACATAATTAATCACACTAAAAACTTAATCATAATGATAAGAAGTAAAAGCATGGAATATTCTAATAGTAATAACAATAATTGAAGACCCACCTTAAAGGAGATTGCATTTACTACTAGACAATACCCAACCATTATGATCACCAACATTCAGTACCATACGTCATGCTAGTTTGCAATAATATCATAATGTGGGGGAGACACACCGTCCACTGTCTTTCCCCCATTAAAGACTTTTGATGCAAAAACATGAGTAACAAGAAAAATAAATAAAAGGACAGAAACATGACGAAAGAAAAAAGATGCGAATGAAGAATTTTTAGATTCTGTTTGGATAGTGGAATAAAATAAAATTGAGATAATTTTAAATAAAAATAAAATTTTAAATAAAATTTTATTAAAATATTATTATTATTTTGAAATTCAAAAATTTTGAATTATTTGTTATATTCTATATAAAAATTTAACAAAATTTTAATAATAAGATGAAATAAAATTATTTATGTATCTAATTGAGCCTTAAGGTGTTGCTAATTTTCTTTTAAGTGATATAAGCTTAACTCCATACTGCTATCCGTTGACTTGGAATTTAAACATTTATATAGGGGAGGTGTTAACTAGTGGGATATAAAGCTTTAATAAATGGAAATGTTAGTACGTATGTGCTCTCATTTTGCTCTTTTATTTTGGTTGCTAATGCATTTAATTTAAAAAAAAAAAAAAACAATTTGCTACTGATTGAGGACGTATATGATATTTTTTAAATCATGACTCTTAGTGTATTGGTATTTTTTTAATTTTTTAAAAATGCTTAAACACGTTAAAAATTAATTTAAAACAAAAGGTACAAAAAAAGTATAATTTACAATAAAAGCACATAATTAAGTAGACAAATTGAGAGGGTATGATAACACTACTCTTAATAAATAGGGTTAAACCAAATTGAGTTCTGAATAATGTGTATATTTGGTAAGAAAAATTATGAAAAAAAAAAATCTATTTACACATCTGTTTATCGACAAATCAAACATAATACTGAATCACTTACGTATAAGTGCCGATCAATGTAATAGTCTAAGGGTAGTAATACACTTACCATTCTTTTATCACTTATTTATCATTCTTTATGTATTTTTTTTCATATATTTGTTTAACGTCCTTAATCATTAAAAAAATTTAAAAACATATAATTTCATTAATATTCACTTTTTTAATCTTTAAGTAAAAAGTCAACCGCTGCAAAGTGAAAAGTAGGTTGCCAATTCAACCGAAGCCAGATAAATAACGAAGGATATTACTAAAAAGGGTATGAGTTAAAATCTTAAAAAAAATTAAAAAATAAATAAAAATAAGCGATAGATAAATAGTAAAACTATCATTATTAGTAGTCTACTGCATCAATTAGCATAACAAAATATTTATATTTTAAAATTGTTTGTATAACTATATATTCTAGAGATTCCATGTACACCAACGGCCACAATTTTATAAATGAGAAAAAGAAATGAAAACCCCACCAAGGAAGAAAGTTCATGATTTAAAGTAATTTACTCACCAAGTTTTTAAAAAGAAGCTTTTGGAACATTTTTAGGCAAAAACGTCACCTAAATACCCTGCCCCTAAGCAATTTTCAGTGGGCCACTTTGCTTGCCCAACTTCATATGTTTTCTTGTTCCGCACACAAATTTTTTTAATTTTATATTACTCCAAAACATCATACATTTTATATATTAATATTATTTTATAATATATATATATATATATATATATATATATATTTGTCAAACTCCATGTTCATCAATCGATTGCAAAGAAAAAGTTGCACTAAAATTTCTCATTATGATAAGATAGGGGTTAGTTACATTCTTCTTCTTTGCACTATCACCTTTTTTTCTACTTGCACACCTGGATTTGATTAGGTGTAATTTTAATATTTTTTTATTGTTTATTTGGTGAAAAATACAATCAACCCATTAAGGTTTCATTTGGATTTAAAAGTGAGTTGAGCTCATCTCAACTCACTTTCATTTCATCATTATATTTTTATAATTTTTTTATACAAAACATAAATTCTTATACACATTTTTCAAATCTTACTATACCTTTTTCAAATTTCAATACATTTTTTTCAAATCTTAAAATAATAATAATATTAAAAAATAAATTAAACTCATCTCAACTCATCCCATTTTCAAATCCAAACAGGCCTATAAATCTAATAGATTGTTTCTAACCAAAAATCTTAAAATTCTTTACTTTATACATACATAAATAGATTTTTTTAGCATCCAAATATTATATTTTTAAAATTAAATTATTTTAATGTGCTTGTGGGAAAGAATCTCATGGAGATTCTTGGAGATTCTCCCTCTACCTGGCTGTAAAAGTGTTGCAATGTATGAGTGGAGGGGGCGTAAATAGAAGCCAATGCATGTGTGCCACGTGTAATTATAAATGAAGTGAAGAAATAATAAATAATTAAAAAATTGGATGGTGGAGAAGGAAGCACTCTTTGGACTGTGGTTGTGGTGGGTTGACGTAATTGTCATCACCAAGATGTCTTTTCCAAATCTAAAGGAGAAAACACGGGTCCATTGATGTAAAGTGGGGAGGGTTGGACCTTACCCTTAATTATCACACATCACATCCATCAACTTTTCCTTAATTGGTAAAAATTTATTATCTTTTAAGTCTGATTTGTTTTAGAAAGTCATCTCAACTCATCTCATCTCATTTCATACTTTCAACTCATTTCAATCATTTATTTTAAATTTCAATTCATTTCAACCACTCATTTTATTATTATTTATAATTCATCTCATCTCATCTCTAAATCTAAGCAAACCCTTACTCAATTACATTTTCTTTAGATATAAAATTCGAAACACCAATTAACACAATAAATAAAATAAATTTTTGTGATTAATTAATTATAATAAAAAATTATTTATAATTAATTTTGATTGTAAATAAATATTTTCTTAAAATTAATTAATTATAAATAAATAATTTTCTTATAATAAAATTACATGTGAAAACATCAATAATGAAAAAAAAAGAGATAAATGTGTACTGTTTAAAAACTTTGCTCTCATTTCTATTTGTCCCACTTGAGTTTATTTGGTCTAAGATCAATCTTGATTCCTTTCCAAAAAAAATATCAATATTGATTTAAAAGAAAAAAACAAAACTAAAGACTAAAAATATTTTTAATACATAAGGCAAATGAGGTGAAAATATAACCTGATCAGAGTATTGATATTGATCTCATCAAAATTTATCATCAAAAATTAATAAAAAAATATAAATTTACACATATATTAAAAAATTTGATGAGTTACTATTTAAATATTAAGCAAAAAGTGTTTTTGTATTATTCTGTACACTTTCTTTTTCCCATATTTGATCAAATATGAAGAAAATTTTTTGATATGTGTACAAACTTTTATTTTTTATCAATTTTTTTTATGATAAATTTTAATGAGACCAATATCAATACTTTCATCAATAAATAATCTAAGCATAAGTTCACTTGGTTAGATTATCTCTTATTTGACATGCATTGTAAATTTGTAATTTAATTTTATCACTTAATTCAGTATGCAAACACAAATTTTATTATGGGATTCACTACTATTATAAAGAAAAAAGTCCAAATAAGAATATTTTTTACACAGACCGTTTTTACAAATGCCCGCATTATTTATGTATTTATATATGTCAAGAAAAAAACCACACAACCTCCCACACATCACATATTTTAATTTTTTTTTTTTATCAAATATTTGATATATAAAAAATAAATAGGAAATTTTAATCTGTTTAAGAAGAATGAACTTAAAAAAAAATTAAAAAATAAAAATAAATAAATAAATGTGGTGTGTGGAAGATTAGGAGATTGTGTAGTATGACTCATATGTCAATAAACAAGCTTAATTAATATTTTATGTTTAAATCCACAAAATCAGATGCAATAAGTGGCAAGTTGCATTTAATTAACTCTAATTAACTCTCTAATTAATTGAGAAACAGATATTACACTACAAACTTCTTACTTATTTTCATAATTCACATTCACATAGCTGATTTATATGGTAATATTTGAAACCAAAGTGGGTAAAATTCTAACTCTCTGAGCCCACATGTACTGTCCACTCATTCAAAGATAAAGAAAGAAAGAATGGAAAAAAAAAAAAAAAAGGTCAAAACCTGTTTGGAGACAGGGACATTAAACTTGAACAAAAGTGTGAAAGTGGTAGCTTAGGTTGTATTTTGTGAGTGGGTTCCTTATTACATTCTTTCATCATGTGCAAGTGTCTATGTCCACATACAAAGCTATATAAATAGAGAGAGAGAGAGAGAGAGAGAGAGAGAGAGAGAGAGAGAGATGTATATATATAGATGCCTTGATAATTGATGCAGCATCTATCAATAGATCAATGCTCTCATTTTTGTTTGTTTTTCTTTTGATAATAACAACAAATAGTTGTAACAATAAGTAAGGTGGTTGAATACTGTCTGATGGGAAGGTGACAAATTTGGTCTTGTCTTTGCAGCCACTTTTTAGGTCCTAGCCTTTTGTAACCAATTCTCCTCATCATTCCATCCATTTGAGCAATTACTTGCAATTTAGTTCTATTATTAATTCATCTCCATATATAATGTAATTCAATATAAAGAGTAATACTTATTTTCCATTTTTTTTATTTTTATTATAAGAAAAATAAATTTTTATGACTAATTATTTATGACAAAAAGATTATTTATAACTCAATTTAACTATAAATAATCATTTTATTAGAATTAATTAATTATAAATAAAAAATTTTTATAGTGTCTATTGTTACAAAAGTGCAAATATCTACCTTATAATATGTCGTGAAGTATATAAGAAAATTACTTATTTACTATTAATTATTTTATATTAGAATAATTATTTTATGTTAAAATAAATTTATTTTTATCAAAAATAACTTATCATAAATGCTCTCCTTTTTTTTTTTTAGTGAAGCCAATTAAACTTTCCAAGAAAAACAAAAGAAATAGTGTAAATTAAATTTTTATGTGATTATAACATTTATAGTACCTTAATTAAAACACAATTAAAACGTAAAATTGATCAAAATTCTATATTTAAGAAAGATAGCCATGCGAAATCAGTTTTAAGCAGATTCTCTTTTATTTATTAAGCTTTTAATCAGTCTGTCTTTTTGACATCATCACTGCTCTTTTGGGTTTTTTTTGTATAAATATTTGTTGTCCCCACAAGGTAGACTCGACCTAACATCATCATACATCAATCAGATCAACAAGATTAACGGTCATGATCTTTCCATGATTGCTCCTCGGTCCCACACAAACCTGCTGATTCTTTGGACATAAAGAAATGTATATATTTTAGAGTAGAAGAAAAGAACGGAAAAATACAGTAAAATAAACACTTAAATAACCAGACAATTATTACAGATGAACGGTCCTGATTGCTTAAAGAGTGGCGAGCGACCCCACGTGGTGGGATCCCCACCAGTCTACCGACTATTGTAGTTTAATAGATCAAGACTCGGTAAACCAAAAGAAACGTCGACGTATTTTATAGAGTACACGTGTTGCATCTATGAGGGCGTCCCTCACGCGAAGGAACGCCAGAAGAAAGGAAACTCGCAGATATTCTTCTTCTTCTTCTTCTCCGTCGTCTTCTTCCTTCTTCTGCTACTGCGTTTTTTAATCAGTATTGACCGGCAAACGGAGAGCAAATAAAATACAAAATAAAGAGGAAAATTCATTTCCTTGAAAAGAGGTTGTTTTCGATTACAAAACAACGACGAAAATAAAAGGGAGGAAATCCAGCGATTCGGAGAACCGAATATCATTCCCAGAGAACACCGACTTCGCGGAGCTTGGGAGCGAGGTGGCCACTGAGGTGGAGGGCAACGAGGGATTCCAAGCCGCCGACGCAGGTGCCGCCAATGAAGACGGAGGGAGCCGAAGGAGTGCGGGGAGAATCGGAGTCGGCGTCGGAATCGTGAGGTGGGGAAGGGAGGGCGGAGATCTCGTCATCATCCAATTCGATGACGGTGGGGTGGACGCCGATATTGACGAGGAGCCTCTTCATGACATGACACATGCAGCAAGAAGAGCGGCTGAAGATGATGACAGGGTGCTCGGATATGAGGCGGCGGATTCGAGCCTCGGCGGACTCAGCAACGTCGATGGATAGGGAAGAGGCGGAGGGGGTGGCGGAAGTACTGGTAAGGTCGAGAGTGAAGATGTCGCTGGAGCAACTTCGGAGGCCTTGCATCGCCGGACCGGAGAAAGAGAGATTCAGAGCGACAGAGAGATGAGAGATGGTGAAATTGATGTAAACGAGGGGAAGGAGAAGAAGTGGGTGAGCGTGTGAGGGTGGAAGGGGTGTTGATGGTTTTATAAAAGAGAGAGAGAAGAAGGAGAGATGGAGCATGGTGTCACGGTGTGGTTGCTTACATCACAAACTACTGTGCTTACTTAACTTAACACACTGTATTCTGCTTTGGTTCCATTCTTTGTTGCCAGTTGCCACTTCATTACTTTTGTGTCTCAGATACAAAACTCGGTCAGAGATATTCTCCACTCACACGCGCCCTTATTTATTCTCCATAGACCATATGTGGTTTTTATTAAGATTAGTTATACATATACCTATAATTTTACGGATAATATTGTATGTATCTAGTGTACGATACGTTAACATGTATGATTATGTGATTAAAATGCAACTAAATCAAGGTTACTTTAGACCAATCAAGATTAAAATTTTAAAAAATTTGTAGAACTTAAGACAATATTTATCACACAAAAAATTGTGTAGGAGTGTTTCCAACAGTTGAATAACTTAATTTATAATATGATTTTTTTTTATATATTTATCAATTACAACTAAAACTTCGATTTCATGATATGACATGAAGCCATTTTTCATAAAAAAAACAAAAAAAATCAGAATTACTCAATTGACTCAATCATAGCTTGCTCTTAAGAAAACAAGAATAAAAGAAGTGTAACAACTATAAATAAAATTCTTAAGAATAAACTTATAAAGTGACATAATTTTATATCATCTAATTTTTTAATAGGATAAACTTCATTTCATTTCAAAAAAGTAAAGTTATAATTATGACTGGTAAATACAGGAAAAACTCAAATTTTAAGACAATCTGTTTACCTGTTTAGAGCATTTCATCACACAAATTGTTTTGTGACGGATATCATATTAACTTTTATTACTTTTCAGACGACAAAATCTTCTAAGATTTTGATCTCGGTCTATCTGAGAGTATACCACTCTATAAAAATAGAGATAATCAACCCTCAACCTCCAAAGGAGGGAAGAAATTAACCACTCCATCCTCTAAATGAGAAGATAGACGCACCCTCCACATCTTTTAAAAGGAAGAGATGGACAAAATACTCTTGTCATCCAGAAGGAAGAACATGACTAACAAAAAATAGTTAATTCCTTTTTATTATAGTATTGTCTTAAATAGTAATTATATAAAGAAATAATAAAGTAAATCTTTCCTAAAGAGGAAGGAGTGAATGATTTGAATACTTCTTCCTCTTTTCCTTCTTCTTAAGCTCATATTGGCGCAGATAAAGTCTTAACTAATACAAATAACATAATGAAAATACACTAAAACAGAAAATACAAACGTAAAATGGACAGACTGAAACGTCCAAACAACAAAAAATGAAAACACAACAAAATGTAAATGAAAAATATTTGAGCAAGAGGTTGTAATGGCGCGTGAGTGACACACACCGACCTAAAAGTATGCCAGACCATCAGCCTTAAAACTACCGAAGACATGGGCCCCCAAAATGCAGCTCGCGGCAACAAAAAAATTGTCATTGTGGTGGCGCGTGACAGCCACGCACTAACTTTGACTTGTGTGTGTGGATCACACATTGCTTTTTTTGACAAAACCTTCAATAGTTTGACAAATCGATGGCTTAGGAACTCATGGTAGGGTGTTTGGTGGTTGTGGACTACCGAAAATCGTCAAATACTCTTTTCTATGCTTTGACCAAAAAACAAATAAACACACACCAAAAGAAACCAACCGAAGAGGGGAGGGAGGATTGAGGAAGGATCCACACCCCTTCTGCAACAGTTTTTCTTTAGAGTACTCTTTGAGTTACCAAGGTGCGAGAGAGGGTCGAGAGAGACAAAAAAGTCGCTTAAAATATTATTTGTTTAAATGCAGACCAAGGAATCTTGATAGCACGAATATATTATTGTTCGTCGCTCCAATTTATGATATGTTAAATTTATTTTATAATATAAGTAAGTTTATAATATAATATATCATATCAAAGGACGTAAGTTTGTGAGTTTATTATCATGAGATTTTTTTATGATTATAATATTTTTTCAAAAAAAAAAAGTTTATGTGAACAAATTATTAAAGCTTAAATTGTATTTAAGTAGAGTATGGTTAGGATTGAAGGTGGTTACTCGATATAAATGGGCTGCTCAATGTACCCTTCCATGTTCTATTTTGAATTCTAACATTACGTTTGGTTAGTTTTTTGGATTTAGTTAAATTGAGATAAAATTTGAAAGTTAAATAAGATATTATTAGAATATATTTTTTTAATATTATTTTTATTTTAAAATTAAAAAAATAAATTATTATATATTATGTGTGAGAATTTAAAAAGAATTATAGTAATTAAATAAGATGAAATGAATTTAAATAAATTCAAAAAATAAAACAGGTCTTTGATCAGAAATATAATTCTATGATGATCAATTTGATGACCACTACTGATTTATATCTAGAAAAAAAAGGACTGCGGTATAAATCCATTAAATATTATATATATATATTTATTTATTTACCTTCAAACACAAACTATTATTTATTAAAAGAAAAATAGTCGGAAATAGCAAAATAAAAATAAAATAAAAAAGAGAGAATGATTGGTGGGTAGATAGGACGAAGAGAGGGGAGGGGGGGGGGTCGGGGGGGGGGGGGGGGGTGGGGGTGGGGTGGGGGGGGGTGCGTGAAGATGTAACAGCTAAGAGTCTCACATAAAAATTAAAATAGAGTTAGTTCGGGAATCGTGGATATTTGCCGGTGCAGTGGCGCGCGTGGGGGCAATCACATGGCTTTGTTAAATAAATCACCCCCGTTGCGTCACATTGACTTCGACGTCGAACGAACGGTAAAAAATAAAAAATAAAAAATAAAAAATAAAAAATAAAAAGTTATAATTATAAAAATTAAGAATTAAATCCCCCCCCGACGTCACCCAAAGCAAAGGCTCCAGTGTCGTGGAAAACAAGTTTTTTTAAAAAAAGGGAAGGCTTTCTGACGTGGCAAAAGGCCCCAGGTAAGATGACATAATCATCGGAGAGAGGGTACGCTTTCCTCGTCATCGTGACGTTCCTGAAGAGACACGTGGCGTAGTCATTAGCTTTCCCTTGAGGCTGGGGGCGAGATCGTGGGAGGCACCAATGAAGGAGGTCCACTTGGCATGTCAGTGTGCTGCTGTGCCGGTAATGGAGTTGGGGAGAGAGAAGGGGAGTGTGGGGACTGGGACCCACCATCCATGATGAATGATGGAAGTGTTTGGAGGAGTCCGCACCGTCGATGGTGGTACGTGTGGTGTCTGCCACATGTTTTTATTTTTTAGATGAATAGAGATTGATTACATCACCCACTCTTTTGGACCCCACTTTACACCTATTTTCTTTTTCATATTTATAATTATTTATAGATTTCCACCGGATTTAGGAGCAGCTTGGAAGGTCCAACTTCTTAGCGTATCACGAAAAAAATGAGATCCACGATTTAAAAAAAAAAGAGAAAAGAGAAATTGATATATTTTTATATAATATATTAAAAATATATATTTATAATCGTAAATTATACATACTTTAATAAAATGCAAATAAAATACAAGACTTATAAAAAAATATTAATTTTTTAATAATATATTTGATTCTTTTTCAAAATAATTACACGATATTTATATACTCCACGATTATATGTAGTATTATTATAATATATTAGATTTATTCTACTATCAAGTTTATGTATAGAACAAACCATGCACATCACTTAAATAATAAAATTTGATTTATAATTTTTATGTTTTAAAATTTATCTTTTCAAATCAAATGACATTATATAAATACTTTCATATATATGCTCTACGATATGCCACAACAAGCTGACTTGAAAATAGAATTTTACCTTTTTCTAAACGGCTTGTACGAAATTTGTACAAATCATTTCATTTAAGTATCTTTTGACAAATGTTTAGTAAATAAGAATGTTAATATTTTCGTGCTTAATAGAAATCCAACCATGATATAATTCAATCCATTGTTGTTCTTTTTGGAAAATGAACTCAAAATTTATGTTGTAAAACTTGTCTCCAAACATTTGCAAGTTCATTATACATCTATCAAAGTCTCTCTCAATAGATAATGCTTAGTTGTAAATTAGATTTCGCTGGCATTTTTTATAGTCTCAAAATATTGTTTAATTTATAAACATGATATATTTTTAAGGATGTGACTTCTCTAAAATTAAAATTAAGATTAGGAAAAATAAGAAACTTATTAATATGAATCCTGAAGTTTTTTATTATATAATATCGAATTTCTTAATATGGAATTTAAAATGTAAATACAAGAAAAATTATTTAAGGTTGATGATTTATATGAAAAAATAGTTTGTAGTTATGCTTTTATGATTTTTCAACCCTCGTTTGAATTCGAAAATAAGTTAAGATCACAATCTCATTATTATAACATTTCTAAATTTCTATACAAAATATAATAAAAAATTTAATTTTTTTAAATTTCAATTCAACTTTATCAAATTTTAAAACAATAATAATATTAAAAAATAATATTTTGTTTTAACTTTCAGAACCCAACTCAACTCAACTCAACTCAATTCATCTCATTACTCAATTCATTTTATTTCATTTTATCTCTCAATTTAAATAGGTCAATCTCTTTTTAATTTACATAAAAAAATGATGTTTACAGTTCTATAATCAAGTGTAAGCCTCAGCCATTTCACTTGAAAAAAATAGGTAAATTTAGGATCTATATGAAAATGAATTATTTTTTAATGGTGGACCATATTATATATATATATATATATATATATTCAAATAGAGTGTATAGAGTTTACACACTTAAAGAACGTATTTATCATTACTTTTTATATAATTGTGTCACATAGTAAGAAAATCGTCTCCCTTGATACAAATGTTGGCTCTGCCACTGTCTCTCTCTCTTCAAAATCAAATCCGACCATAGTATATTAAGTGGATCTCTACCTTTATTAGGTTTGTCATAAGTTGATAGGTTTGATATAAGCTAATCAAAGTGGGGAAAACAGAAAAAAGTATTGTTCTTAATCATCTATATATGTTTTTCTTAGTTGGATCTCTTTGGCTATCATTCATCAATATCTACAAATCACCCTAAACCAAACAAATGGTCAAAAGAAAATAGAATGAAAAAGAAAACAACACATGTCTAAAATGTGTTTTTGTTTTCATCTTGTGACAACCTAGCTTACCTTACGATCGAGCAACCTAGCTAGCTGTTGGAAAACATGATCATTAGGACATGAAGATGACATGGTGAATTAATTATAAATTCGTTGAAACACAATTACTAGTAGCTAGCTACATACATGTTTGATAAAAGAATATCAGTCAGAAATTGTTTTCACGCTTTCGGTGCTAATTTGCATGATTTGATGGCCATGGAGGAGAATTAACCCATCACACAGATCAAAATCAATGTCAAATCTGAAACATGCCATATATAATTATATATAGTATGTAGAGGATATATATGTACGTACGAAGCCTGCATTTGATTGGATGCGAGTTGCAAATTATAAGATTACAAAGGTAAAAGCTGGCTAAGGTTGTGACGTAGATGATGATGTTGCCATGGAAGCGTGGACCTGCAGATTTCTGTCTGTCTTTTATTTATGGAAGGGAAGGAAAGTGGTACTCGTGGTCACCATGCACAAGGTCAAATCACTTGAAAATCAAAATCCGTATTAAGGTGGTCGTCATGTTCAACATCAGCCGTTCAGAAAGATGAGAGAGAGAGATGGAGAGAGAGAAGCCCTAGTACTTTTTTTTTAAAGTCTGTTGGTGCCAGGCATTAATACTACTCAATCTTCTTTCCTCTCCTATATGTACAGTACGTCTAAAGAAAGATTCAATTTGATGCTGCAGAAACCGGCAAAAGCTGCTATAATATATAGGAAAAAACTTTGATTCACAAAGTAATTAAATTGAATTTGATGTAATATTTTAAATCTTTAAATTAATTTTATTATAAAATATATTAATAAATTATGTTAATTTATAAATTTAGTTTTTTATAATTTCTAATTTTTATATATATACACATATATAAAAAATGCTATTAGAAGAAGTGAAGAATATAAATATCGTATAATTATTATAAAAAAATTAAGTAAAATAAGAGATTCAAATAAAAATAAAAAATAAAAATAAATTTTACTAATTTTTAAAATAATTACGTGATATTTACACATTCTATAATTATATTTAATATTTCATATCTATTAATGGCCATTTTAATTTTTCTGTTTCTTCCTCTTCCTTCATGTTTGGTCGATCGTCATGGATACTGGTTGACAGGTTGTGGGGCGCTTGATTTACAGGGTTCAACGGTGAGAGTTGGAATATTGAATCATGTACTATGGGAGGGAGGGCCACTTCCACTGGTTCACGCACCGGTATTGTCAACACTTAGCAACTCCATTAATAAACACATCGACGTTGGAATATTAATTAGTATATATAATTCCGATCAAAGCATTTAGTCAAAAGCATGATCTTGACAATGACGTCTTCATGATACTAAGAAAATAAGATTCTTTATGGAGTTTTTTCTTCCTCTTTTTTCTAATCCTCTTTATGGAATATTTCTTATTTGATTTCTAACACATACTATAAAGTGCAAGAGATATATATTATTTTTAATCAATGAAATATGCTATTAATTATAAATATAAATGAAATTTGTTGTTTTAATGTGTATAAATTCTTTGCACTTCTATCAAAAAATAGACAAATCTAAAATCTATATATAAAAAAATTTAGGCGTAATTTTCTTTTTTAAATATGGTAAGACGTGAAACTTGTACATCTTAAAATTATATTTAGTATTATTTATAATAAATTAAAAAAATATATTTACATTTTTAAGATGTAAAAGTTCTGTGCGTATGATGGCATGACTCCCTTTAAAAAAAGCGAGATCTTTATTAAAAAATAACTTTTTACGTGAATCTTAAATTCATCTATTTTATAAAAGAGAGACGCTGGGGACCGGTCCGGCTGTCCCCAGCGTCTAAAGCAGCCCAACGTTAGTTGGGCTATTTGATGATGAAAAACACATTAAAATAAAATAAAAAATAAGATTAAATAAAAAAATGAAGATTAAAAATATATTAAAAAAATAAAATAAACAAAACATAATAAAAAACACAATAAAAAAAAATAAAAATATAATAAAAAACACAATAAAAAAATAAAATGAAGATGAATTTAAGGGGATTCGGCCATGGAGCGAACGGAGTCGCCGCCGGTGGCGGTCCGGCGGACTCAGGCGACCTCACCCCTACGACGGCGAGCTCCGGTGTGCCCCGGCAGCCTTAAACCCGTTTCGGACCCGTACGGGGCGGTGTCGCCCACCGCCACCGACGGCGGCAGGGGCTGCTCACTTTGAGGGGGGCAGACGGTCTGCCCCCCAGGAATTTCCTTTATAAAAACAGTATACGAGACTTTGCATATTTTAACTTGTGTCTAACCATACTTTAGATTAAAAATATTAGTATTTTTATGTTACTGATGTGACAGATTTTCATGTGATAGTATGCAAATGACATTATACTTGAATTTTACTAATGAAATTATATTATGTAGATGATATTATAAAAGCTTTCTAATAAAAATATTCATTTCAAAATATATATTATTATCTGTGTAAATAATCTTCCAGATAGTATTAAGTACTAAATAACCCTTAAATAACTCGCTTTACACACACACTCACACACGCATACATATATAATATATTAATATATAATATCTCCTACTATAGATATAGTATAAACTTTAGGCATTCCAAATCTAATAATAAATAATAAATAATAAATAAATATATGGAAGATTTATAGTATACTCTACACGTTCCAAATCTAAGACCCATTTTTTAAATGATGTAGCGACTCCCAATTAATCAGCATTTTTAACACATTATACTTGAGAAAATATTTAACTTTGAAATCCTTTGTTTTATGGCCCCCCTTTTCTATAAACCCGCCGGCGCCGCTGGGTTTATTTATTTGTTACTGTTTATTTGTTTGTTTGTTTGTGCGGGGGGAGGGGAGGGGAGGGGAGGGGAGAGGAGGGCGTCAACTGGGGGGTGAGAGTGACACGTGGGTGACGATATCAGATGTGACGGTCACAGGTCATGGGCAGGGTATGATTGACGTCATCGTATAAGTCATTGTCGGGTGATAAGTGTGGAAGTAAGATCCCGAGTGATTCTTAAAGCAGGTGTCCTTTTCATCTACGTCTAAAACGCATGTCCTCTCTTTCCCTTCTACTTTTGTGAGGTGATACCTTTTTTTTTTTTCTTTTTAAATGATAAAAAATAAAATAAAATTAGAATAATATTTCCTTATAATTCTTTTTATAATCATAATATTTTTATATAATATCAGAGTGGTAAATTTAATATAACGAACAAAAATAGTTGGAATATGTAAATGTTTGCAATATTTTTTCGCTTCTTATTTCTTTATAATTTTGTTTAAAGAACAGAGAGATTGTGAGAAGCATAGTTTAATATTGAGTCATTGACATATACATGTTCCATTGATTCATACGTCATTCTTAGTCTTTTTTCACCCTTTGAGTTGGTATTCTGGTGAGAGAGAGAAGGATGGTAAAATGATCAAAATCTCTAGATTAATTGAGATAAAAGTAAGTAAAATATTATTAGAATATTATTTTTATAATATTAATATTATTTTAAATTTTTTTTAAAAAATAAATTATTCATTATATTTTACGTGAAAATTTAAAAAAATTATATTAATAAAATGAGATGACCTAATATCACTCTTGTATTCAAGTCGGAGTCTAATGTCGAGACAAAATAAAAATGAACACACAAACTCTACCCAATCGCAGTATTGAAGCATGTTTTGTAGCTTTCTCCTGAGCGAGGTGGTATCCATGTCATCTCTAATGCCAAAATCAAAATTTTCTAAGGCAGCAAATGACACAAGAAGTTATCTAGAGTGATCAAATGTGTAACTGGCATTTTCTCATTCTTCACTTCCCCCCTTATAGGATCATGTTCTCTCGAGTTGTCATGCGCACTATAGTATTTAATGAGGTAGCCCCTTGTCAGCAACTAAATCTCCTGTTGGGATTTTCGCTTGCATACCATGCCAGCGCCTTCTCACTTGTATACGGATGGGGCCCCATCCACATCTGCCTGCCTTGATCCAATCATTCCTTACAGGAGGTTGGGTTGGACTAGACTTACTCAACTCTCAGGCATGGAGGCTCTTCAGGCAAAAGCTTGGCCACTGAATTGGGAGAAATACCCGATCCATTTAGCCCACTTACTAGAAAATTGACGTGAATGCTTGATAATGAGACTTGCAAAAGATATAATTTCCCATGTGTGTGTGAGCGAGAATTATGATAATAGAAATATTATAAGGAAATCTTACACTAGATTCTCTCATTTAAAAAATCTATAATTTGTTATTTTGTCATTCTATTTAACCAATAATTTAAAAAAATAAAAATGACAAATCATATATTGATTAGATTAAAAAAAAAAAGAAGTGAGTTGGGGACATGTACAGCCACATATTTAAACAACTTGCGCCTCTGAAATGGGCCCATTTTTTCTTTTGTTTGTTTTGGGTACGTAGAGGTTTAGGTCCAATCACCAGAAATACATATGGGCCTTGCATGCATGACATTGTAATTCCTTGGGCCTTCACTAACTTTAAAGGCTCAAATCTCCCGCCCATCCCACTCCTCCAACCTCATTACTCATATTAAGAGCCGAGGCCTCAACATTCTTGATTTTCAGACACTATTTAATTCCCATTCTAACTTTTTTTTTTCAGTCAATTTTTTTTTTTTTCCTGCGATATGCTCCATCATTATTCCATTTTCATTCTACTTCGTGAATAATTCAAAAACAGATAGACAATATTACCTAAATATAGTATATAGATTTTTTTTATTATTAAATACAGTGATGCGTAAACATATTTTTCAAGACAAATGTAGATCTAGGCCTGTATTTTTTTTTTTTCCTATAGACTCTGATTTTTTTTTGAAATTTTTTAATAGTTTTAACATTTTTATCTAAGAGATTCAAAAAAATTATGGATTCGAAATCTGGATTCTCAAATACGAAACTTTGATGATATGCCTATGTAGATGTTCATCATAAATTTGTCATTTTTAGTGTAACACCCGCTCCTTCTTTTCTCTAAGGTTTAGTGATGCACCATATAGTATGCACCGTACGATGATATGGAGTAGTGTGTTTGAAAGGAGTACGCGTAGAGTGTACTCCATGGGGGTAAAACAATTTATCGTGTAATGTGTATTATATGGGTTGTGGCGTAGTGTACCATGGAGAGAATATACGTAGTGTATACTCGACGTTGGATGTTTGTGCAGAATTGAGTGTGTAGCAAAAGCGTGGAGGATACTTCATATGATGTAGTCATGACGCATTGTAAGACGTGTCACAGAGATAGCTAGTTGCACAATTGAAGAATGTAAGACGCGTGAAGTATCGAAAACTGTGGAGTAGTATCCCATATTAGTGACGTGACTGGTAGTCTTTGTGATGGCTGTAACCGTGTAATCATGTTATGTCTCGAAGTACATGCGAAGCGACGGAGTCGCGTAACAGTGAAGTATTGAGAACGTAACTAGAGTACGTTAAGAATTGTACTCATGTCGAGTCGGGAGTTGCTGTAGGAGTTACGTGGCGTAATGTCATGTGAAGTGGTCAATGATAGTATAGCTTGATAATACTCTCGAACCGAGTGACACGATGGAGGTACTTTTGAGATGGACCTTATCGTGTCAAGTAACGGGATGAACTCATAGAGGGCCGGAAAGTGATATTAGTCCTACCAATCAGTATGAAGAAGGTTGTTATCGAGGTATGATGCTTGTTACCACCAACATGTGATCATCATACTCTATGTTGACCTTAAGTGACGTGTAGGTAGGGTGCATATGAATCTGGTGACATGTGTACCGGACAAGATTACCATATGAAATGGGTACTCTGTCCCAATTAAGAATTGAAAGGATATGAGGATATCAAGAGGTGTCTCAATGTCTACAATGAGTCCCCAATGGTCTTAGCAAAATAAACACTTTAAGGACATGAAAATATCGAGATGTGTCCTAGTATTCGTAGTGAGTCCCCAATGATTTTAGCATAGTGAGTAAGAATTTCAAGGACATATAGATATCGAAAGGTGTCCCAGTGTCCACAATGAATCTATAATGGTTTTAACATAGTAAGGATTTCAAGAATATAGAGATATTGAAAGGTGCTCCAGCGTCTGCAGTGAGTCTTTCATGGTTTTGGTTATAATAAGAACCTCAAAGACATAAAAATAGCAGGAGAGTGTCTTAATGAAGTGTATATTTTTCTTAGTTAATTGCTTGTATGATAGATATATATATTGATGCTATTTGTGTGTATGATGTAGGTTGATTGCTATATGATACGCTTGTGATCGGATTGCATGATTGAAAATAGCACAGAGATTAGATAAGTGTTATGTTCATACATCTTAGAGCTTACCGGACTAGTAAAGAAAGATAATATGATTGAAAATGTTAATATACATATGCATGACTATTCTTGGTAGCTCCTTTTATCGAAATCCAAATACATAAGTATATGTCTGCGATTGGATGCTTATATGTAATAATTATTGTATGTATTCTCTGAAAAATATAAGATGAAACTTGATATTTCTATCTATTGATTTTATGGAATAAATGTCATGTTATGTAGGATGTGTATTGCATGCACGATTTGTATAGACTGATATTACGTTATAATGTATGAAATTGCGAAATGGGTACAAAGGAAGACTCAAAGGTCCAAAGAAAGACCTAGGATTCAAAGGAAAATCCACCAACCTTAGCACACGGGAGTAATAATGTGTAACGGTCCAAATGAAGTGAATGAACTGAAATGAATGTCATGTTATGTAGAATATGTATTGCATGCATAATATGTATGCATTGGATGAATGATTGTTTACTAGTTATTTTTGATGACTTGTAATTGTTGGTTGTTGTTCTTGTTTACTTATTTGTGACTTACTTGTCTAATAACTATTTGGTAGTAGTGGCTATTGTCGTGCTTACTTGG
The DNA here is from genome assembly GCA_036559045.1 of Platycarya longipes. Classification (NCBI taxonomy): domain Eukaryota; kingdom Viridiplantae; phylum Streptophyta; class Magnoliopsida; order Fagales; family Juglandaceae; genus Platycarya; species Platycarya longipes. Next base: position 6,684,394 of record CM071803.1, on the reverse strand, counting down.
TAGTTATATGCGTGATTGTTTGTTGATCCCTTGTATGTTAATGACTTAAAGTAATTATTAAGAGTAAGGTAAATCTTCGGATTTATTATGTAATAAAGGTAGTATACTAAGACACATAGGAAGAAAATCCATAATAAGATTATAGTTATGAAAATGAATATATGTATTATCTTGTATGTATATTTGTGTATTGATTGCATGATTGAAAAACCTACTTTGTTATATATTAAAAACGGTATGAAGTAATGCTTATTAAGTATTCGATTCATGTTAGTTTTCTTTCTGTATGTTTTCTCCCCCACACAAGAGTGCGCAGCAAGAAGTATACAGTCCAAAAGAAGAGCGTGGCAATCAGGCATATAAGAAAGACATTTTGTTTTATAAATTAAATGTTTTCTTATGTATACCTCTTTTATTAGAAAAATATTTTATTTTATGACAGGGAGTCTGGCGTCCTAGGTATGTACTAAAAAGTTTTAAAAATGAACGAAATTAGTATTTTTTTTTAAAACCGTTTTAAAAAGAAGAAATACAATGTAGTATAGCTCCACCCTCTTGGGAGCAGGGTCGTTACGTTTAGCCTCATATGTTATCTAACATATTTTATATATTTATCATAATTTGAGTGTTTAGTCCAATGTTTTAAATTTTCTTCTGATGATCATTTTAGTTTAAGTGAAATAAAATATTTCAGTACTAGTGTATATATGTGTCATACAGTATGTCTATGTATGGAGCAACTGAAAATTCCTAGAATGAATACACGTTTAAAACATTAAAAAAATAGTGATATTAGTGTCAAAAGATAATATTTTAACAATATTACATATTTGAGTTGACACAAAAAAAAAGGGAAAAAAATGGATCAAGAAATTATTAAAAATAATAAGATTTATAAAAGAGAGAATGATGTGATATAATATTTAAAGTTACAAATAAATTAAATATATAATTTTTGTTTTTTAGATTTTAAAAGCAAATGAATGCCAACTAGATTTAAAATTTATGAAAATGTCATTCAATATAACAAAAATTATAAATTGCAACTAAAACAATCTAGAATGTAATGCAGTCTAGAATGGTCCGATGAAGATCCCAACTAGAACCGCGTATCAGAATTCAAAGGGTACTACGTCTACTGGGTACCATGTCATCAAAACAATGTCTACTGGGTGCTATGTCATCAAAACAGAAAATCCCAACTAGAACCGCGTATCAGAATTCAAACTTATGATTTAATCCATGAAATTATTTAAAATGACTGAAATCAATAAATATAATCGAAAACGACCCAATAATTATTAATTTTTCTCTAATATATAAAATAGTATTTAAGTTAAAAAAAAAAAAAAAGTCCAATCCTTGTCCGGGGACATCCACATTATACGATTTCAACGGTGGATAAGATGTTTGAACTACACCATTAAATTTGTGTCACGTGTCACGTGTTCCGTATCTCAATTCCTTTCCAATTTCCATCATTATCTCCCGGTAGAAAAACGCGTTTTCAAAATCACATCAACGAGATATATATATGGTAAATTTTGTCGTTGAAATCACTTTATTCATCCCAAATTAATAATTGATGGATTTAAAATGAATAAATAAATTTATCTCAATTGGATTTATAAATGAAAAATATTATATACATTCATAAAGTTATAATTATTGTACAATTATTTTTTAAAAAAATAAAATTTATTATTAAAAAATTTATTATTATTATTTTTTTATATAAATCTTATATTTAATTATTTTTTTAAATAATTGCTTGCCACTTGTAATTATCGAAATTTCAATTTTGTCCCAATTCCAACAAAGTCGAAATTATCAAAATTCGAAATTGAAATCGGAGTAATTACAACTTTACTAATCGGAGTCGGAGCAAATGAACTCCGAAATCCTGACTTATAAAAGGAGAAAGATTTCTGGATAGGCTGGGTTTGAAAACGGGAAACTTCCAACTATTCTCCAATATTTATTATTATTATTTATTATTTTATTATTATTATTATTATATATTTTTATTAATATTCATTATTTTTTTTTATTACTATTTAATATTTTATTATTATTTTTTATCTACTTTTTTATTACTATTCACAAACATTCTCAACATCCAAACGTAAAAATATTTTCTTTTATATATTTTTTTAACATCTTAAAATATTTTTTTTAAAATATGAAAAGATCACAATATTATTTAAAAATACTTATTTAAAAATTATGTAAAAAGAAAGAGGAATCCTAAGGGTTGGTCCGACCGACCTCCTTAAGAAAAGCAGTCTCTTCCGTCGTCAGTGACGGTATGCGACATCGTCCATACCATCGGGACCGGATCCCTTCGGCAACCTCACCTTTACGATGGCGACCCTCGACAACCTCCCACCTTCTTCCGATAGTCTTAAATCTAAAATAAGTCCGTTCACCACTGACTACGACTCCGTTTGATTGGGAGTCGAATATTCTCTTAAAATTATCTTTATTTTATTTTTTTATTATGTTTTTATATTTTTATTTTATTTTTTATTGTATTTATTAATTATATTTTTTTATTATATTTATTATTATTATTTTTTATTGTAATTTTCTTTTAAGCTATTTTTAATATTGAGGATCGTCCGACCGATCCTAACCTCACAAAAAAAAACTTAAAAAAAAAGAAAATCGGGATCCCACTGAAACCCAAAAGTCGGGACATTTAACCTTTCTCATTTCTCAAGTTATTTTCATTGGGATTACATTGACTAGACTTTTTAGATTCAATTTATAGCGGCAGCTTTTACAAAAGATGGCAGTTTTTTTTTTTAAATAAAGGGTGGCAGCTTTTGTGTAAGGGTTATTATTTTTGGAGGGAGTTTTGCCCTTTTTGATAGCAAAGGCATGCGGAAGTTTGGAGATTCAGTTGAGGTCTAGAAGTAGTGTAAGTCTTCAACAGCTTGTATATTAGGGATGATATATGTTATACGATTCATTAATTTAATACGAATATGATACGATAATAGTAAATTAAAATTTAGTCTTAAAGAATTTCGAGTCAAAACTGATTGACCTATTATGATACGATTGCTTAACGAGTTGATAGCGAGTCATCCTATTTTAACCCATTATGATACGTTATGATACGTTAAGAAAGTTAAAATTATAAATATACACTTATATTTAAAGGTAAAATTGTTTAAATTTTAATTTTAATATTTTTATTGTTTATATTATAATTCATATTTGTAGTTTGTATTATAATTTTTATAGATATTGTGATTTTTATATTTGTATAAAATTATGCTAAGTTTAATTAAGTCAAATGGATTAATTTTGGACATATTCAACACATTTACATAAACAAGTTAAAACGTATCATATTTTATCGTGTTAATTTATTTCGTAATATTCACTAATGGATCATAACGGGTTAACACGACACGACACGTTATGTTAACATGTCGTGTTAGGGTTTGAGATTTTGACACGATAAGCTTAATGGGTCGGGTTAGGGTTGACCTATATAATATAATATACATGTCTTGATACGATACGAACACGACCCATTAACACGATTTGACATCCCTATTGAACACAAGCCAGCTGTGAAAACTGAAAGCATTAAGGTCTTCTACGGTTCGACCATTTCCTTTTCACTTTACCGTCTATTTTCTTAAAATTTCTCTTGTTTCTTTATTTTCGAAGTTTTGGTTCTCCGTTTGACACTTGAGAAAGTGAAAGAAATTACGCAAAAGTGAAGATTTAAGAGGACTCCAAATGAAGTAGTTAAACACAACTTTATTGTAAAATTTAGTTCAAAAATACAAAAAAAAAACAAAATATTTGCTTCAATAGACTCTTTAAAATGAAAAAAAAGTTTAAAGATGCATAGTGTAGCATAATATTATTCATCTTTCAAATATTATTTTATTATTTTTTTCATATGCATATCTTCGTTCGATAACGTGGGCTTCAGACATATAGTGGGTTTTGGGCATCAATGGCTTCAACGCCGGCCACCACCAAAGACACTGCCGGCATCATCGGTGTCGCCTCATGCCGACGATCATACCCCCTCGATTCTAGCTCCGACGACGGACTATTTGTCCGATCGCATTTTGAAAATGTGTTTCGGGCATCATTGGCGTCGTTGGACCCACTGCCGGCCACCATGTGCTACACCGCCAGTATCACCGGCATCGTCTCACTTCAGCAACCATCCCCTAAAAATTCCATCTCCGACGAGCCAGCCGTCATCTCCCACACGGCTCTTCTAACTCCGGCGACCATTTTTATAAAATAAAATATAAATATTTTAAAAGATGTAGAGAAAAAATAAAGATGTTAATGGATGATAAAATGTAAAAGTGAATACTTAAAATGAAAAAATTAGATTTTTGACTCTTTAAAATAGATGAAAACTAGTTACTCCATTAAGAATGCTCTAAGTAGTAGTATGCAAGGTAATTTCTTCTTCAAGCTTTCAAGTTTTCAACACAGCAAAATCTCAAATTTCAGCACACTATTAAATCTTATATGAAAAAAATGAACTTTTTAATATGAAATATTATCTTTTTTTTAAATGATTACGCGTCGTTATACAACTCATGATTAGATATAAAATTATTTTAAAATAAAGCAATGCCAGGTATCCCCAACTTTTACCCCCACTGCGGCTTCGCGGTTGCCACGTTAGCCTATAATATAAATAAATAAATAAAAAGAAAGCAGAACGTGAGAGGAGAAAACATAAGCAACCGAAAATCAAAATGTAACCCTTTCTTCAACCTTAGCCTTTCGTCCAACAATCAGACCATATTTTGCAAGAGAATGCGCCGATAGCTACTGGGTAACCAGAAATAAATTAAAAAAAAAAACTCCCAAGAAAGCATTCACTCAGTGCACTTAGTGCTAAAAATCCAAGAAAGTATAAGACACTCAGAGCACGCCAAAATCACTAGGGGGATGCAAATAGTGCCGTCACCATCATCTTCAAATGGATGGTTATGCTGCTGGGGTTGTGGCGCCTAAAACTTCTGAGGTTTCATGCTCGATTTGCTTGGATTTGGTGTCCAATGTTGGCGCCAGATCGATTTGGCATCTTCTACACACTTGAGTTTTTCGTAGAATTGGATTAAAGAACTCGTGATAAATGAATCATGATTGGCTATACCCAACTTGTATGAGCATCCATGAAATTGCTTTCCTAGATCCAGATCGCATGCCTCGAGAACACACGCAATATAGCTTAAGTAGTCAACGTAGAGAGAGCATTACCACTACTATCCATATCCATAAAGTTGCTGGAAAAGAGATTCTAAGAGAGAGGGAGCAGAGCGAGAAAATGGAAGTGAAGGGAAATTGATTTTGTGATTTTAGAAAATGATGTCGTTTTCTTAAATAGTCCAGATGTGATGTCGTGCCGGAATTATTACCTTGATTTCTGATAACTTTTTTTTTTAAAATATTAATATTTATAATTCATTTCATTTCAACGTTCAAATTACTCAACCTTAATAGTAAGAATAATAATCTCTTATATTACTTTCATTATTAATTTATTATTTAATTTTTTCTTGTTATTTGAATATAAATTAAAAAATTGATATTATGAATAAAAAATTTTAAATATTTATAAAATTAAATTTATTTTTACTAATTTAAATGATTATGTTAATTGATTAAATTTATTCTTATTTTGATTATATAAGAAAAAAATAACTAAATAATAAAGGTTTATTGCCCTGATTATGAAAGGGGCATGCCGGCGTGCCGCATTTCCATACATCCAACGATTTTCTTTTCTCTCAGAGACCGAACACCAACGGTTGTAAATTTAATACGTGGCAAGCGAAGCGCCCCACAGAACAGTGACGCTCTGATCAGTGAAAGCCCGCAGATTTGAGAAACGTAGAGAAGTTTCTAGAATTTATCCGACCAGTGTCAAGCGACAAAACATCAGAAACTTCTATTGAACTTCCCAAATAAAATCCGACACTAACAAAATATCTTCATCCCTGTCTAGAAGTTTCTGCTCCACCTCTATAAGTAGTCTTTCTACTTTCCCGGTCTGCTTCATAAAGCGGCTTCATACTGACACACACTCTCAAAGCTTCAGTCTTTACTCAGCTCAAAACTCGCATTATTACGTCTTTTATGGAAACAGTGATGGTTAAGGAGGAAGACACGGTGACATGTGCTTTGGGATCATCGTCGTCGTCTTCGTCTGCCAGCTTCTCGCCTCAGCCGATGGAGGGGCTGCACGATGTGGGTCCTCCTCCATTTCTGACCAAGACCTTTGAAATGGTGGAAGACCCTTCGACGGACTCCATTGTATCGTGGAGCAGAGCTCGCAACAGTTTCGTCGTTTGGGACTCCAGCAAGTTCTCCACCACCCTTCTTCCTCGCTACTTCAAGCACAGTAATTTCTCAAGTTTCATTCGCCAACTCAATACATATGTAAGTATTCCCTCTCCTAATAATCGGGATCATTCTTGTATTCTTTTGTTGATGATTTTGCAGAATTCTATGATTTTGCGTTTGTTTCAATCAGTTTTGAGTTTCTACTGGGTTTACGAAAGTTGAATGTTTCTTTGCATCAGTAGTAATCGTCTTTTGTTCTTTTGGCTGCATGCTGCGATTCTGATCAGATCATTTTCCCTGAAAACGTTTGTCATGTTTACACTTATTCGATTTCCATCCTTAATGTTAAAATTGGATGCAGGGTTTCAGAAAGGTTGATCCTGATCGATGGGAATTCGCGAATGAAGGGTTTCTAGGAGGGCAAAGGCATTTATTGAAGACCATCAAGCGGAGAAGACATGTCGGCCTAGGTGTACAACAACAAGGAGGAGGAGGAGGAGGAGGAGGAGAAACTTGTGTCGATTTGGGAGAATACGGCTTGGAAGGCGATCTTGAACGATTAAGGAGAGAGAGGAGCTTGTTAATGGCGGAGATTCTGAAATTGAGGCAGCAGCAACAGAATTCGAGGGATGAAATCATTGCCATGGAGGATAGATTACAAGCCACCGAGAGGAAACAACAGCAGATGATGAATTTTCTTGCTAAAGCACTCAGCAACCCAACCTTCCTCCAGCAATTTGCTCAGAGAAGAGAACCGCTAGGTGTTGGAATGAGACGAAAGCGGAGGCTGACTTCACGCCCCAGGGCGGAGGATTTGAAAGAAGAAGTTGTGTCTGTGACTGATGTGGACCAAATAAGCCAAGAACATGAAGAATTGGCAACAATGGAGTCAGAAATAGAGACTTTTCTCTTATCTTCATGGGACTATGAATCTAGCAGTGATATCAAGGACCCAATTGAAAAAAGTTCAATTCCCACAAAAAGTGGCGGTAGTTTGGATTTTGTTAACGAGACAATATGGGAGGAGCTTCTGAATGACGATTTGATTGGTGGAAATGCAGAGGAAGAAGGTGTGGTGGATTATCAATCAGAAATCGATGCAGAAATAGAAGATTTAGTTGCACAACCAGTCAACTGGGTTGAGGATTTGCAAGAGCTTGTTGATCAAATGGGTGATCTCAGGTCGAAGACATGACCAAACTCATCAATGATTTGTTGATTGATGTTGTCGTGTTTTGTTTGTTTGAGTTGGTCTCTGCAACTCCATTCCTATATTATATTTAGGTATTAATGATTTTCAAGAAACTTGGTTTGGTCATGTTTTGTTGCTTTTCATTGTTTAATTTCTGAGTGATTAAGGATGATTTATGGTTTGTCGTGCAGCAGGAATGGCCAGAGTTGCTAAGAGGCCAACATATCCAGCTCTCCCGTATCCTTTTATTAAGCTTTCCAAGCATTGTTTAACTCTTCTACTTGAATCAGTTCATAAATTTGTGATTTGTTATTTTTTTTTCTGCATTTTGCAGGAGGACTGGCCATAAGAAATTTCTAAGGAGGGGTTTCCAGCTTATATAGGAATATGATTTGGTCTATTACTCAAACTTTAGTAGTTCTACAGTTCTAATTCGTTTGATATCTATGCTTATAGATATCAACTATGTATAAAAAGTACTAAGAACTTATGGTTTAGTACTTTTATTTTATAATCATTTATAATTCTTTTAAATTAAGTAGTTTTGGTTTGTGAGTATGGACTGTTGTTGCCTAATTGGCTACAACTAGACGCACCTACTTCAAATTAAGTAAGATTTTCCAGGTATTGGTAAAGCTGTTGCAGGATATGGTTAGGTTATTTTCTTTGCAGCTATTCCGAATAGAGAAGCCATGGAAGTTAGGGATATCTCTTCCCTTCAACTTATCTGCAATGAAAAGGGAAAATGAGAAGAAGGATGGAGAATGAGTAAGCCTGGCCTCTTTAATGGGCAAAATGACACCCCACCATGATAGGATTAGTGTGAATGGATATCTTCTCAAGATTTGAGTGGTTTGATGGGGATCTTCACAAGTTTATACACAAAGAAGCCCCGTTTTTGACAAATCATAGGCTGCTTGTTTAAAGAAGCAAGGAGTTTCTTGAAAGTCCCCTTTTTGTCGTTTGTTTTCTTGGTGATAGCAACTTTTAAAGAAGATTAGTCCGATGGGGATAATGATAAAGTAGTGCATTGGTCTTATTTTTAACTTAATTTCCCGGTAAGGTATTGACCTAATATGAGTTTAATAAGATAAAAAAAAAATGAAGTCTTGGGAGTTTCCTTTTTCTTTTTTTGAATCAAAATATACCTTCATATATTACATTCATCAATACTAGAATCACTATAATTTAGTTCCTTACAAATTTATAAATAAATAAAGCCTGGACATTTCTCTAACCAATTATCTGTAATAATAGCCTTTCTTGCTAATAAGCGTGCTACCACATTCCTACTTCGACGAGTATATTGCACTTTTCAGGAACTCTCTTTAGGTGTAGCATAATCTTGACATCCTCGACAATGTGGCCTTCAAATGATAAATTTTCATTCTCACTATTAATTGCATCTACTACCCTTTGAGCATTACCTTAAAAAACAACTTTGTTGAAGCCCAGGTCATTGCAAAGTTCTACAGCATATGACAATGCCACAATTCAGCTAGGGTGGAATCAAAAACTGGTGATCTTCTTTTTTGGCATGCACCAGTCATGCATGACTTCGTCTCTATAATTTTTCAAGATCACCCTTATTCCCATGCCAGTTATTATTGAGAGAAGTGTCTCAATTTACCTTGATAAAACATTCTGGTGGCTTGATCCACCCCAAACTTTCACTAACTTCAGCATGTCTAGCTCTCGAGAGCTCTAATCCCTCCCCCTTAGCAGCTCTATAACTTTTTATCACTGTGCAGCTATGTTGATCAAAGAAATTGGGCTTTTAATTTTCCTTCGAAGATGATAGTGTTCCTTCTTAATCATAGGAGTCTCATGATTACTGCCACTAACTCCAATTCATATTCCTTTAATTTTAGCATTAGTTGTTCTTAGAAGACTAGAAAAAGCTCCTCATTACTCGACCATTTTTTGTTAGCTCGAGTGCAACCTATCTAGACATCTTTGACTGCAAGAAAATGCCATACCACATGCATGGCTATCTCCTATTCTTGACCACAAATAGGGTAGTAAGCAGTCTCAACAACCTTTCTCTTATGAAAACTCTGAATGCAAGCACTCTTGTACAATAATTGCATAATAAATCTGAAGTGGCAGTAAAAAAGTCAGTTAAAAAGTTAAAAAGTCAGCATTGAAGGCGGATGAGATTCTGATGGGTGATGGTGGGATTTCAAATTTTTAAATGCTCATTCTCCTTCAAACAGTTTCTACTAGATTTATCTTTTCCTTCATCCATTTTCACACCATTCATCTTCTGATCCTTCTCCTTCATCAATTTCTCTACAATTTTCTCTACACAGAAACCCTTTTCTCATAATTTTTCATCGCATCAACGTGAGTAATAAATAGCAACAAGGAGACTTGCTTCCACTGTCAGTTTGTTAAGAAAGACAAGCAGCAACAACAATGGAGGGCACCGAGGTTCGCTCCAGAGTTGGATGGACTGAATTGCTTCGAGACCCTCGTCTTTCACTAGTTTTTGCTATGTTTTTCATGTTATCCAAGATTGGAATATACGAATATAGCAAATGGCAGAGTTAGCATTACCAAAAATTTATGAACATGATTCTGAAGGTTATGTAAACTGCTGGGTCTTTAAATGATCTACTATTGTTCATCTTTATTACTCATTTTTCTCTATTTTTTTTTCAAGATTTGTTTGTTGATTCTTATTCATTCATCTCAACTTTGGGCATGAGTAAGATCACTACAAATCCTTCTGTTGTTGATTATTATTCATTGAACTTTTGTATAGAGGAATCATTTTCTATTGTAATCATTTCATAGATGGCCTAAGCATGCCAGTGCATGCCACTTGCTTGTTGTTTTGCCTAACTACGCACAGAGCACTCCTTTGCTATAATATTAGATTGTATAACATTTACTCAATCGTAGTAGCCAAAGGAAACAAAAATACTCCCCTAGAGGACTATTTCACTAAATGGCAAAGGTTAATCCATAATTGTCGAGACATAACAATCTTCTATTTTCTATCTTTCAAAGTCAGATTTATACAAATGGTCAAAAAATACCTAAACAAGCATTAGGATTTAGGAAAAGGGGTTAGAGTCGATTGGCAAAAACAATTGGCATATCAATTATTTTTATTAGATATACTGCATGCATTTTAAAAAAACCATATCCAAGGTGGTGCAAAAGCAACAAAAGCATCAACTTTACACTTCAATTCATACTATGGTTCTTAATCTTTTGACTGGGTAATGCATGCGAGATAAAAGTACTATTGTCTGATTAAATATTGTATGCAATACCAGCACAAGCCACAAGGCAACTGCGACAATTTTGATCGTGGTTTCTTAAGCAGTAGAAAATACACACGAAGATGACGATGACCTAATTTTACTTTTTCGACTTTTCAACTATTTAAATAATGAAGATGACTGCTTCTTCTTTCTTCTTTTTGCTTCTGGTTATTATTTTTCATTTTTTTTCAATATAAATGACCACTGGTTCTAAGGGTTGCTATAAATGACCACATCAGCAATGAGTGCGCAATGGTTCTAAGGGTTGCTTGTACCTACCAGAACCTTTTATCTTATGCAGGTTCTTTCTAGTTGTTAGAGCATCATTCCCTAACTTCCATAGAAAGGTTTTGACTACTCCTGAGATCCTGAGACTCCATATCTACTGCAATCTCAAATCTTTTGTAGACTCCCTCGACGGTCCCCCTTTTTGAGATCTCTTCTTTTCCCAATCCAAAAAGTAGGTGCTTCTAACAGTAAAAATGCATTTACTTGAGGGACCCCAAATTGGTTTCTTTGTTGCACCAAGCTTACTCAGAGGGATCTTGCATATTTGGTCTACTTCTTCCTGACAGAAAACTTTTCTAATTAAGTCTTCATCTCATTTGTGTTCATTCTAGTCGATTAAAGTGCTAACCTTTTCCCTGCTATCCAACAATCTGAGAAGAGATTGCACTACATAAGAAGTGGGAGAATTTAGCCACTTATGTCCCCAAACACATATGCTTTTGTTGTCCCCTACTTTTCATCTTAGCCTCTCTTTTAGTAAATATAAAGAACCATACTCTCCAAATAAAAGAGGGATTTGAGCCTAATTTAGCATTTAACAAGTGCTTTAACTTGAAGTACTTTTCCTTGAAAATCATTGCAGTAATAGAGTTGGGTTTTTGCAAAATTCTCCAAGCTATCAAGATTTTTGAACCTCATGCCCCCATTCTTTTTTGAGTTCTCAGCTCTGCCATTGAATTTTCTTCTCCCCCTTTGCTGCACCCCACCAGAATTTGGAAAACATTCTGTTAATTCTAAGCATAGGCATTTAGGGAGCTTAATTACACTTAGTGTATTTAAGTATTGCTTGAAACATTGCCTTGATGACCACTTCTTGACCTAATGGGGACAAATACTTGTTTTTCCAATAACTAATTTTTTGCGAGTTTGTCTTTGATGATTTTGAAGGTATGGCATCTAGATACCCTATAACAGTGGGGAGACCAATGTATTTTTCATAACTACCACAAGCCACTAAACCCCATTCTCTCAAGATTGAATGTTTGACCTCATGTTTGGTGTTAGAACTGAAAAAAAGAGGCCCTTTCATATACTTTGAGTATGGACCTCAATTTCTTCCATTCTTCCCTGCTAGCCCTCCCAAACAACATATAATCATCTACAAATAGTAGGTGATTGATCCTTGTTTCTTCTTTAGCCATAACTACACCCTTTATAGTTCCACTAGCATATGGAGAAATCAAGAGGGAGATCAAACTTTCAACATAAATAATGAAGAGATAAAGGAAAATTGAGTCTCTTTGCCTAAGATCTTGAGAATGTATGATTCTTTTTCCTGGACTGCCATTTAATAACACTGAATAAGATACATAAGTGACACAACATATAATCAAATCGATCCATTTCCCACAAAAATTAAGTTGCTTTAACATGGCCTCAAGGAAACACCATTTAATTCTATCATAGGTCTTAGACATATTGAGTTTGATGGCTATGATTCCCACCTTCACCCTTTTGCCTTGTTTTCATTACATGTAAGGCCTCATAAGATACCATTATGTTATCTGTTATCATTCTCTCAGGGACGAATGCACTTTGAGTAGGAGAAATCACCGCATCCAATATTCTCTTGAACCTATTTGCTATTGCTTTGGAAGCAATCTTGTACACCACATGACATAGGCTTATAGGCCTACACTCACTACCATAGGGTTCTTTACTTTAGGAATTAAGGCTAAGTAAATGTGGTTTAGCAAGAGACTCACGATACCTCCATTCAGAAAAGAAAGGACTGTTTCACAAACAGTATCTACTACTATTGTCCAGTGATTTTGAAAAAAATAGGCTCCTAGCCCAATGGGTCCAGGAGATTTCAGTGGGGCCATTTCTCTAAGGGCTACTTCAACATCTTCCTGAATGAATTGTCTAAACGGTACCTCATACATCTCCTCACTTAATCTTGGTTCAACCACTTTTAAGCACTCCAAAAGGTCATCCTGAGATGGCCTAGTTATGGAAAACAAATTCTAGAAATAACTATTGAATTCTTCTTTAATATCTTTTATCTTTGACAAAAGAATTTTCTGCCCATTAAGGATTAGTAATCTAATTTTTTTATCTCTTCCTTTGACTAGCACAAGATGGAAAGGTTTGGTGTTTCTATCTTCATGCTTATACCTATTTTTTTTTTAGCTCTTTGTCTCTATAACAAATCTTCTAGTTCTAACAAACATTCCAATTCCTTTTGTAGTTGTCTTACTTCAAGAGCATCATGACACTCTTCCTCTAACTGTAGGTGTTTTAAGGTCTCAGTTTTTGAATTGATTTCCTGAAATTTGTTCCTCTTAAACCCCCTACTCCACTGCTGTAAAGTAGTAGAACATCTCTTATCAATCCACTTAACTTCTCAAAAGGACCCGCTCCACTTCTTGTTTGTTGCCGTCCTTCCTTAAGAACTTGCTCACAGTTTGGTTTAGTGGCCCATCATGCTTCATACTTGAAGTTTTTTCTTGAGAATTTTATTATGACAGGTTGAGAAAAAGTCAATAGCAAAGGTCTGTGATCAGAAGACCTGGCCGTTATAGTCTCCACATTGATTTCCTATTGTGATTCAATTTTGTTTTGATTTGCAACCCCTCTATCCAACTTTTCTTTGGTGAATGTTTCATCTCCATGCCCATTGCTACAGGTAAATTTATCTATTTTCCACCCGAGATCAGAAAGACCTCTCCTCTCTAAGACATTCATGAAATTATTCATCAAACGCTCTCCTTTTGATTTGCCCCATTGTTTCTCATCATTTGTAAGGATCTCATTAAAAATTTTCAGGACACACCAATTGTTGTCTTCAAGTTTCAAAGATGAGAGCAACTGCCATATCTCTTGCCTTTTACTAGTCTCAGGTTGACCATAGAAACCTATAAAGAGCTATTGTTTTCTCCCTTGCCTGTCACAAACTAAGCACTAATATGTCGTTGTGTGTAGTTCTTGATTTCCATCATACCTTCCTCCTTCCAGAATAAAGCTAGACCACCACCTCTCTCGTGTAAATCCACCCCAAAACAACATTTCATCTTCAACCTTCTTTTGGTTCTTTTCAGCCTACGTGTATGAATTCTTGTCTTCATTACAAACACCACCATTTGCAACTTTTCCTTCACGAGGGAGCATAGATCTTGAATTGACTGAGGGTTGCCAAGCCTTTGGCAGTTCCAACTTAAGATGTTCATGATATTTGATAGGCTTGCTCAATAGCCTCCACCAATTCCTTTCTTGTGCTCATTGCTTTCCCTACATTCTTCACTTTTTGTTTCTTTCTTCTTGCTGATGCTGGTAATATGGAACTAAGCCCTTCACAAGATATTTTCAAAGGTGCTTGCTGTGATGGAGTGGCCTCTCTCTAGCCCATTTACCTCGCTTTTCTTTCCAAGGTTTTATTTGGTTTCACTTCTTCCTTTAAGGTCTCTTCCTCCCTTTCCGCAATTGCCCCTCTCTTTGGTTCATCACTCTCCAGTCCCAAAGAACTTTAAAGTTTACCTATCTGCTCATCCCAGTTCTTCACTATATTTTTTGGCCCTTCTTGCTTAAATTCGGTCCTAACAAATACCATTTACTCCTTACTGCTATGTTGCAAAGGTACTTTACTGTGTGTCTCATTTTCCAAGCCCTCTCCCTGGGCCATCAAGACCATTCCCTCTGGTCCCTCCTTAGCACATTTTTGGCCTGAATCAATATTCTCCTTCTCTTCTGTTCTCCAAGACCCCTTAGGAGTAGAGTTAAAAGGAAAATGTGACCCCCCAAAGAAAGCTGGACTGCCTCTTTTTACCCCCCCCCCCCCAAATTCATCCGTAACCATGGCTCGAACTGTTCATCCCCCCTTCTTTTTTCTCATGACAAACATTAGAACTATGAATGATTCTACCACAAGAAAAACAAAGGTGAGAGAGCTTCTCATACTTGAAAGGAACCCATAGACTTCGGTCTTGAACAACCATAATACGACCCCTTGCCAATGATTTTGTTAGGTCCATTTATACCTAGACCCTCAATGATTTGCCCAAGTCACTATCATCCACTTGCACAACTACCTTCTTCACCTTTTCTACTGTGTTTTCCACCTGTTCTCCTTTATTTTTTTCATCAATGCTAAAGGTAGGTTATACATATGGACCCATAAGTCCTCAAGAAAGCTCATCATCAATGGAGGAGTGTAACCATCAAACAGTTTGAGAACCAACAGCTGGTTGTCTAACAATCATCGTTTTCTGCCCCACACTTTCATTTTGTCCGCAAGGTTAGCAAGAGTTATCACGTAAACACTCTTCTCCACTTCTAGAAATTTTGTTGTCCTGCTGAGCTTCCATATTTTAGTCATCATTGCTTAAAGAAGTATAGGAGCATTATTTAGGTTGGTTGGATCTATAATCATGGAGTTGGGATTTCAATTTGAGGTTTGGTTTGTTTTCACAATCAATTTTATCTTATTATTATTATTTTTTTCAAATTTTTATATAAAATAAAATAAACAATTAAATCTTTTCAAATATCAAAATAAAACTAATTTTTGAAAAAAAATTTATAATAATATTTTATTCAAATTTTAACTTTTATTTTTTCACATATATTTTTAAATTTGTTTAAAAATAATAAATTTCACAAAGTTAATAAAAAAATATTTATTTAATTTCTATATAAAAAAATAAAAAACAAATAAAAATAGTTTTGATAGAATATTGACCCATCATCGAAATTTTTTCTTACCTAAATCTTTTGAGGTTCATTGTATGATTTCTATTCACTAATCCACGACTGAAACACTAGAAAGATGAACATATGTTTCTCCAATACAATCATTGGTATACAGAATATTAGACCAAGTTCTACCCATCCAAGAAGGCCGATGGAGACAGCCAATCCTCCCCCCACTTCCCTTCACCCCTCGCCTCTCAACCCGGACCCCTCTATATATAACTCAACTAAGAGCCTCCCTCAACAGCCAAGAACCTCACTTTTCTCTCTCAAGAAATGGTTTTTTTGGAAGAAAACCTTCAAAAATTTGTGGGTTTGGGATGGTTCTGCAGTACAACAAGTGCTCCTATGTTATCCACCATCTTCATAGTGTTGGCTGTGGCAATAGTATTTGGGTACTTTTATAGACCTTATTGGGGTGTGAGAAGGGTACCTGGCCCACCTGCCCTACCTTTGATAGGGCACTTTCCTTTGCTGGCTAAGTATGGTCTTGATGTCTTCTCAATCCTTGCTAAACGATATGGTCCTATTTTCAGGTCAGTATGAATATTTGATATTTACCATTTTTCTAGATATTTACAGAGTTATTGCTTCAAATCAAAAGTTTGAAGTTTTCTTTGCAAAGATAATGGGGAAAAATCACAAAGTATGGGATAAAAAGTAGGAAATTATTGTATTTGATGCTTAAACTATCCAATATTTCTCGCTTCCTTTTTTCTTTATTCACTGGAAAACTTTCCTTTCCAACTATTATCCATAATAACCAAAAAAAAAAAAAAAAATACTTCCATGGCATATTATAACCTTTTTGGAGAAGGTTCATTTGAAATGGATTGCATATATTTAATATAAAATATATGATATTTTGGCAACACTGTTCATACGATACAGCACAAGGGGCATGAATAGTATTATTCTTTATGACCCGTGTGAGCTTCTCGTAAGAGCATTAGAGCACTCATAAGAGCAAAAGCAATGTTTAGTCAAAATAGTAATTAGTGAACATGAATATGGATTGCAATTTATAACAATCTCAATAAATGAATAGTCAAGATAGTTTTTAATTGTTTAGTTCAACAAATATAACTAGTTCTTTAGACTAGTCAAATAGTTTTTTAGGACTAAAATATTCATTCTCCTCACTAATTTATTCTTTGCACATAAAAAAAAAAAAGAATCTTTTCAATTTTTGTCTTCATAAAACTCTCAAATTATCTATTCGTAAATATTTAGTGTGGAGATTAATAATTTTATTTTATTATATAAAAAAATTAAAAAAATTTAATGTCTTCATTTTTACAACCATCAACATTGGTATATTTGACACTGGTTTGCAAATAAGATTTTTTTTTTAATTTTTATTAAATGGTTTTTTGCTTTGGGTATTTGGCTGAATGTTATGTTTGGTGTTGAGTTTTTTACATTATTTACTATAGTAGCAAATTTATTTTAAGGTTAAGAGGCCAGGATCGAAGGGAACTTACAAATAAAAAATAAAATGAGTTATTTTGCACTTCTACAATATACATTTTGTTGGAAATAGTATACGTATAGAGATTGAAAGAAAAGAACAGTGATGCGATTGTTAATCTATTTTTTAGACAAATATTACCTCCCACTCGTATAAAGTTCTGCAAAAGGGAATCAAAAGCAATTATGTCTTCAGGATACATCATTATTTACAGAGTGTGCAGATTGCAAATTCTGAACACTAACTTTTTGAACGAAAAGATGCAATAGCAGCAGACATAACGTTTTAATTAAAAAAAATGTGATAGTTATTGTCTGAAGAGTTATAAAAATAACTGTAATTGACAGTTAATCACAATTGTCAAAATAGTGACTAGACACATCATTTCGCTTAGCAAAAGAATTTTGTCATTTGCAACGATGCGTAAGTGCTAAGTGCTAAGTGCGTCTAAAGCGTCAATGCGTTGCGCGTGAGCTTGCGTGCGTGCGTGCGATCAGTATTTCGCACTGGATGACGCTTCCAGAGTGTCTATTCTTTATTTATTTTATGTATAGTGAAATACATTCACTTATAAACTATTAAATATTTCACTGTCTAACTAATGTGGGATTAAAAAAATATATTAGAGAAAATTTTCAAAAAAATAGATAATTTAAAATTTTGGATAGAGTATTTGAAATAATATTTGAAAATTAAATTTGAAATATAATTTAAAATAATCTAATACTTAGGTGTGGTCACCCGACCCGACCAAACCGACATCAACACTTTCTGACCCGATCCGACAACAACACCTTCTGTTAGCCCGATAAGCCGAATATCCGATTAGCATAAACGGGTATTCCGACTCGTTTGCTCTCGCCCCTCCCAGAGTACCTTTTTCTTTTTTCCTCCATTTTCTTTTTTATTCTAACAAACACCGGAAGAGCACGCATTTAGGGTAGTGTTCTTGGAGGGGACAATATCAAAAGATCATAAACAAGCGACAGATCAGATCATCAGATCCCAAACCCACAAATATGAGCACAAACACAACTCTAATATAAGCATAATCACAACACTCGAATACGCGTATGGTATAAGAGAAAAATAGATCTAAAACTTACAGCTAATGCCCAGATCAAAAACCAACAATCGACGAGAGAGATGAGCAATCTGAGATTTGGAGATGAGCAATTGTGAGGAGAGAATCGAGCGAGAAATGGAGCTTTGAAGCAGATTGAGGGGGCTTTGAAGTAGATTGAGTGATCCTGGTCCACATGATTGAATATTGAATTATTAATGGTGGGTTCCAAAACAAATGTTCAAATCAACCAACCTCGCAATGGTAATATTTGACGATAGCCATCGAAGAAACCCAAAATCGCTGGCGATCGTGATCTCTCTTTATTCAGTGCGCGATTTGGTTGAAGATGGTGTGATACTCTGAGCTTCGTTGCTGATCAGATGTGAATAGATCTTAGCAAAATCGAGCGAGAGATAAAATCAGCGAGAGAGAGGACTGAAAGTAACAATCGATCGAGAGAAATCAAACGATAGGGGCGAAGAAATGAGAAACTCACAAACGCATTTTCAGTTTTTAACCTATCGACTTATCGGGTATTATCAGACTGAATAACAAGCGAGTCGATCGGGTATCGGAATAACCATTTCTGTTTTCAACTTATCGAGTCGGGTGTTTAGGGTCGGTAGCAAGTCGAGTTATCGGTCAGGTCGGGTTAGCGGGTTTTTTGTTCATCCCTACTAACACATTTACTTTTATTTTTAACTTCTATATTACACATTTATATATATGATATATATATGTAAATATATTTATATATATATATATATATATATATGAGATGGCATTCCTCTTGAATGAATTCATGATGTCTTTGTCATAGAGCATGTTTAGCTTTAGGGAATGGTGGAGTTGGTGTCACCTATATTTGGATGACATTTTGCCATAGAAAATAACATTTGATGTGGAAAATATTGCGCTAAAAGCATTCACATTCCACTTCATAATTTTTTTTAAAAAAAAATATACTCATCTTAAAAAATCTTCTACATCTTATTTCTTATATTTTTCTTCATCTATTAAAATAATATTATTTTATTAATATTTTTTCTATTAATTTATTTTACATCTTTAACTATTTTCAATAAAATATATTTTATTATTATATATGAGTCTAGGACGACTCGGAGCATCCCTACCCGACTACTAGTTTTGCTTCGTCATTTCATGCACGCACTCTATTAAGCTTTTCATGATAATATAATCTAATCGTTATTCCCTTTTGTTACATTTTTCCCTCTAAAATTCACACCACTTGTAATTGGTAGTTCTCTTTGTCCTTCATCTTCACTGTTTATCTACACAATAATCGGTTGACTTTATAATTCCTTTCGTATGTCATTCATTTCTAGTTTTTTTTTTTTCTTTGTTAAACAGTCCACTCCACCCCTACTGAGCAAACAATCAAAATCACATTTGAAATTTTGGCCACTAATCTGCACTCAGATTTGAAAAAATAAAAAGCTTTCATTGGAAATTGAAGATTCCCCAGTTTCATCCAATATTATCTAAAGCAAGCAACACCCACTACCACCATTAATCCACTTCAACCACCATCTGTTTCCAATCAAAAAAGCCACTCATTCATTACTAACAAGATTTTCACCCTATTTAACTATAAGACTTCTTACAATTCTCTAACCCAAACACTTGTAGTTTGAACTGCCATATATGATTATGTTAGTTGATTAAATTTATTTTCTTATAAATTATGTAAGAAGATAAAATTTTTGATATTTTTAATCTAAATTTAAAGAGTAAAAATTAAAAATAAAGTAATACAGTATAATAAAAGAAGTATAGGAGTATTATTTAGGTTGGTTGGATCTATAATCATGGAGTTGGGACTTCAATTTGAGGTTTGGTTTGTTTTCAAAATCAATTTTATCTTATTATTATTATTTTTTTCAAATTTTTATATAAAATAAAATAAACAATTAAATTTTTTCAAATTTCAAAATAAAGCTATTTTTTAAAAATATTTTAAAATAATATTTTATTCAAATTTTAACTTTTATTTTTTCACATATATTTTTAAATTTGTTTAAAAATAATAAATTTCACAAAGTTAATAAAAAATATTTATTTAATTGCTATATAAAAAAAATTAAAAAACAAATAAAAATAGTGTCAATAGAATATTGACCCATTATTGAAAATTTCTCTTACCTAAATCTTTTGAGGTTCATTGTATGATCACTATTCACAAATCCATGAAACACTAGAAAGATGAGCATCTGTTTCCTCAATACAATCATTGGTATACAAAACAATAGACCAAGTTCTACCCATCCATGAGGGTCGATGGAGACACCCAATTCTCCCCCACCCCCCCCCCCCCCCCCCCCCCACTTCCCTTCTCCTCCCACCTCTCAATCTAGACCCTCTGTATATAACTCAGCTAAGAGCCTCCCTCAAAAGTCAAGAACTTCGCTTTTCTCTCTCAAGAAATGGGTTTTTTGGAAGAAAACTTTCAAAAATTTGTGGGTTTGGGATGGTTCTGCAATACAACAAGTGCTCCTATGGTATCCACCATCTTCATAGTGTTGGCTGTGGCACTAGTGTTTGGGTATTTTTATGGACCTTATTGGGGTGTGAGAAGGGTACCTGGCCCACCTGCCTTGCCTTTTGTAGGACACCTCCCTTTGCTGGCTAAATATGGCCCTGATGTCTTCTCAGTCCTTGCTAAACGATATGGTCCTATTTTCAGGTTAGTATACATATTTGATACTTATCATTTTCCTAGATATTTACAGAATTGTTACTACAGATCAAAAGTTTGAAGTTTTTCATGCAAAGATCATGGGGAGAAATCACCAAGTATAAGGGAAAAAGTTGGAAATTATTATATTTGATGCTTAAACTATTCAATATTTCTCTCTTCCTTTTTTCTTTATTCAATGGAAAACTTTCCTTTCCAACTATTATCCATAATAATCGAAAAAAAAATACTTTCAGAGCATATTATAACCTTTTAGGAGAAGGTTCCTTTGAGATGGATTGTATTTAATATAAAAATATATGATATTTTGACAGTACCGTTCATACGATAAAGCACAAGAGACATGAACACTGTTATTGTTTATGATCCGTGTGCTCTTCTCGTAAGAGCATTAGAATATCCATAATAGATCTAATAAAATTAATATTTAGTCAAATAATAATTAGTGAGTATGAATATGGGATTGCAATAACTTCAACAAATGAATAGTCAAAATAGTTTTAAATTGTTTGACTCAACAAATTTAGTTAGCCCTTTGGACTAGTCAACTAATTTTTTAGGATTAAAATATTCATTCTTCTCACTAATTTACTTTCTTACGCATAAAAATAAAAGAAGAAACATTTTCAATTTTTTTTTTCGTAACACTCTCGAGTCCTCTCTTCATAAATATTTAGTGATTTTATTTTATTGTTTAAAAAAAATAAAAATTTAATATCTTCATTTTTACAACCATCAACCATCAACTATTAACTCTTAGGAATAATATGAATGTTAGAACACTAACGCGTATTCTTTAATAACGAATAAATATTTAAATTATAATTAAAATCAAAATAAATAAAAATGTAAAAAATAATATTTAAATAAAATAATTATTGATTTATTGAGTCTATTATTTAGTATAGTAAAATGTGACTATTTAAAATTTGTAAAAGTAAAACTTCTAATCAAAATTTAGCCAAATAATAATTAATCTATTATGAGTGCTCTTAAGTGTTATGTTAATACGCAAAAGAACCAAAATATGTTATATTTACACTAGATATTATCAATTTTAAGTGAAATGGAGGGAGTTTGCTTTCCATTTCCATTGCTATTTGCTAGATGGGCAGTGCTACGGTCCAAAATTTGGGATCCCATTTTGGATTTGCATTTTTTTTATTTTTTGAATTTTTGAATTTTTGAATTTTTATATGATTTTTGAATATTTAAAAATATTTAAAAAAAGAAAAAAAAAACTAAAAAAAAAAAAAATGCAAATCGAGACCCAAAATGGTGTCACAAAAACTGAATGAATAGCATTTTCCTTGCTAGATTTAGACGGAATGCTATTTTTGAAAACGAATAATTTTACCTCCCCACTTTCCTTGCCGGGTCATTCCAGTCATCATCAATGCGTAATTTTTCTTTTTCTTTTGGAGAACAGAAGAGAGAAGAGAGTTGCCAAAATCATGAGATAGAAAGGGCATTTTATCACTCAAGGGAATAACAATACTATTTTTTCCAAAACAAAGAAAATATGGTTTTATATAGAAAGACAATACGTTTTCCCTCACATTCTGATTTTTCTACCTTTATATAAATTTTATGTTTAGAGCAGGTTTCACATGGGTAGACAGCCACTGATAATTGTTGCAGATCCGGAGCTTTGTAAGGAGGTAGGAATAAAGAAATTCAAGGACATTCCAAACAGAAGCATACCTTCTCCCATCTCGGCCTCCCCTCTTCATCAGAAAGGACTCTTCTTCACCAGGTACTTCTTTGTACTACTTAATAACGTTGACAGTGCACTCAGCAAATTAAAAGTATGCCATGACTCTGTAAATCTCACACAACATCTTTGACATTATCCCATAAGGTGAACAACTCTTAATTCAGGATTTCACAGGTTCTGTAAAGTGTTGAATCTTGTATCAGTAATGTCCTCAGTGAGCTTTATTAGGCTAAAGTAAAACTGACCCATGCAATGGGGTAGGGAGCACTAAACCCCCAGGGTTTGGCTCGGGTAAAAGCCTTGGGCTTGAGCATATGTTTCCCCTAGGTCTAAGATTCAAATCCCCCTAAGGCCACCTTTTTCTTGAATTAATTGAGGTACACTTACAGAAAAATTCCTTGCCGAGGGCTCGTATACTTCCAGGATTAGTCAGGATGCTGTTTCGGACACCTGGTGCCAATAGAAAAAACAAACGGGGTAGGGAGCACTAGAGCCTAGTGCTGTCTCTGGTGTTCCGAATTTATAACTTGAATACTCTTGTTTGTATACGCTACAGAGAAGTTCGGAGGCAGCACACCAAAAATGTTATTTAAGATATTGATGGAACTTGAATTTGCAGGGATGCAAGATGGTCAACCATGCGAAACACAATATTATCAGTCTATCAGCCATCACATCTTGCCAGCCTAATACCCAAAATGCAAGCATTTATTGTATCTGCAACTCAAAATCTTCACTCGTTTAAAGAAGAAGATATCACCTTCTCAAACCTTTCCCTCAAGTTGGCCACTGATGTCATTGGACAAGCAGCCTTTGGTGTTGACTTTAGCCTCTCTAAACCGCAGACAATCAGTGATTCAGTTGGCATTGTGGAAAACAGGAGTGATGATAAGGAAGTCTCCGACTTCATTAATCAACACATCTACTCCACAACACAACTTAAAATGGACTTATCTGGCTCATTTTCAATCATACTGGGTCTACTTATCCCCATACTTCAGGAACCATTTAGGCAGATCCTGAAGAGACTACCTGGCACTATGGACTGGAAAGTTGAGCGCACTAATCAGAAACTGAGCGGCCGGCTGAATGAGATTGTGGCAAAGCGAATGAAAGAGAGGGATATAAACTCAAAGGACTTATTGTCACTCATATTGAATGCAAGGGAGTCACAGCCGGTTTCAAAGAATGTCTTTACCACAGACTACATTAGTGCAGTTACTTATGAGCACTTGCTTGCTGGATCAGCCACCACAGCCTTCACATTGTCTTCAGTTGTCTACTTAGTTGCCGGACATCCTGAAGTCGAGAAGAAGATGCTTGCAGAGATTGACGGATTTAGTCCACCTGATCAGATGCCAAGTAGTCACGATCTTCAAAACAAATTCCCTTACCTTGAACAGGCAAGTTTCTTAAAACTCTCTTTTATGGCATTTGAGTCAAGTTTGAAGTTGAATATGCTAACCAAAAAGCAATATTGGCATATTGCTTGTGTTGTATCCATGTCACAGTTTCTCTCAATATATCTCATCTGCAGTGAACAAGATTAGTCAATAGTTCAACTTTCCCTTTCCAACACCTCCCAGATGAGACCTCAGACCTCCCCAACGATTGACTCTTATTTTGTTCTCTTGATTTTCTAAGTGCAGATCATTAAGGAGGCAATGAGGTATTACACCGTTTCCCCACTAGTTGCAAGAGAAACATCAAAGGAAGTAGAGATAGGAGGTTACCTTCTCCCGAAGGTACAATTTATATATATGCTTGAATGGCATACATGGCTTTTTTTTTTTTTTTTTAAGAAGATGACAATACTTCAGTTTTATTGATTGTCCTCACTTGTGACGGAAGATAACCTTAGTTACAATCAGATACCTGTGGAATACAGATGATAAAAAAAAGCCAAAATCTAGCATACATGGCCTTTATGTATGTCGGGATGCTACTAGTGTGTAGACTGGAACTTTGTACAGTCGCTTAATTTAATGAAATTCATATTCTGATGAGCAGGGGACATGGGTCTGGTTAGCACTCGGAGTTCTAGCAAAAGATCCGAAGAACTTCTCAGAGCCAGAGAAGTTCAAACCAGAGAGGTTTGACCCAAATTGTGAAGAAGAGAAACGAAGGCATCCTTACTCTTTCATACCCTTTGGACTGGGGCCACGATCATGCATTGGCCAGAAATTCTCCCTTCAGGAAATAAAGCTCTCTTTGATTCATTTATACCGGAAATATCTTTTTCGACATTCACCCAACATGGAAAAACCACTGGCACTTGAGTATGGCATCATTCTCAACTTCAAGTATGGGGTAAAGCTTAGGGTCATAGAGCGAACGTGAAATTGTTCAGACCTTACTCATAAACTTTCTTCTGCCATGCTAGTGATGCACCCAATAAAAAAGTTTAGATTGTCTTTGTTCATATGATTGTAACCTAGTATTACCAAAAGATTATCATGCAGTCATACCATCTACATAAGCTACCTACTTTTTTACTGTGACTTCTATTAAACAAAGACTGGTATTAAATATTAATGAAAGAGAAATGATAGTTGCGGTTGTGAGAGTGAAAGTGAATCACCTTTTAAAAAGTAAATAAATGCAGGACTAATATAAAATAATAATAATAATAATAATAATTTTTTAATTATAAATCACTCTTTTTAAAAGCGATTATACTATACTTGTACACCTATAACTGTATAAAAACGTAATATGCTGGCCTTGTCTTTCTTTGGACAATTCCACACTGTAATGCTTTTCATTTTCTAACAGATGTCAAGGTGTGTAGCCCTAATTTTGAATCCATGTTACCTGATCAAAATGACTTACTTTGGTGGAACTGTTGTACCTCTTCGATCTCTGGGTCTTGAGTCAATTAACTATTAAATTCTACTCAATCAATCTTCCAAAGCCAAATTCTGAAAGTAAACGGCTTAATCGATTGTAAATTTGTGTTTTTAACTTTTTCCTTTAAATTCCAATGAATATAAGCAACAAACTGAAAGCTATCTGCTTAACACATTGATCATCCCTCTAGCATTGCCGTCTACATCAATCATCTCACCCAAATAACTAATAGCATAAAGAAAGAAGTAATAAACAAACTACTTTACAAACAAAGCACCATTTGAAATCAGACCTCAAGGGCTCGTTAGGTGTTTCAATACAAAACAGTTACAGCAGAACGGCTTCTAACTTGAATATACATTCTCAAATAAACAGAATTGCTAGGAAATAAGTTGTTGAACTTCTTGAACCAACAGAGACGAATCCCTCTATTCATGGAGGTATGTCATCTTAATCTCAATGAGTGCTTATCTGATCGGCTTGGCAGGTAAAGTGGCTTGGAAAAGTTAATTGAAGAAAGCTCAGAACCAGCACTGCTTTTGGAATCCACAATAGGGAAAGCTGCTGACCTTTCAAGAAATTGGAATTCATCCATGGACTGCCTTTGAATTCTCTCAGATGAATGACTGCTGGTTTTTCGCTTTGCCTTAATTGACTCAGTGAGGTTCATGTAATTTGGCTTACTGTTGCTGCTATCTTCAGTTCTCTCTGAGGTCAATCCAGTGTTGCCAGAAATTGGTGTCGTTGATGTGCAGATTGAAGATGAAGCAGAGCTCTCATCGTAATGAAATTCAGAACTCGGGCTTGAAGATGAGCGAGTAGCTTGCCCAATATGGGGAGGTTTTGCAGAAATCCTTGTGGTGACATTATTCTTTCTGACTTTCACAGAGCATGGTTTGGAATATTTCGAATGAGTGACCACATGGGAATCTCTGCAACCCTTTGGTGGTGGAGTTTTCATAGAGGGGTCAGGGTGCGATTGTTCCATCAATCTAGTTTCCCATGGCTTGGCCGCCATCCAACGTTCTAACCAGCTCCATCCCCAGCTGTTCTTGTCAACCTCATGATTTTTGAGAAAGCACATAGAACCACTTGAATGGGAATTCGAATTGGGGTTTGATCTCCATTCCTGAAAAAACTTGAATTGACTTGCTCGGGTGGAGATTTTTTTTGCAAATTTTTTTTAAAAAAGAACTTATTTAGTGTTCATTTTAATACCTTTTGAGCAAGAGAGTATGCAATTGCTCTCTCCCTCCTGATTGCACCTTTTTGCCTCATTTGTAACTTTGCCTTAACATCTTCCAGTGTTCTTTGGCTATCACACCATCCCTCCTGATATTCATGAGGTTCAAAATTGAACACTTTTAAAAACTGCCTTTCTCTGAACATATGTTACAGATCACTTAATTTTCTTAACCAGTAAAATGAATTTGCAGAAGGATTGATTTTGCTTTAAGATGAAACCAACAGGAAATGTATCAGATACTTGATAGTTTATGGTACCTCAGCTTGTTTCAGGATTTCAGCCTTGCCGCGGTGCTCATTGAGCATTTCCTGAACAGCTTGCCCCTCTATGGACATTCGGACACGACGAGCTCTAACTCGAGCCTGAACACGAACCAGGGCCTGCATGCACCTCAGTGTCACTGCAGCTTGCTTCCTCACCTGCCGACCCCGAACTAGAGCTTGAAGCCTCACCACTCCTTTCAAGGCCCTCAAAGCCCTTCTTGCCTGCAATTTTTACAGAACACCCACAAAACAAAAACCATCTCCTAAGTACAAAAAGATTTAGGTCGCAATAACATACTGCTGACCTTTAACATCGTACAAAAGGACTTCAAATGATTAAAACATGCAGCTGAGAATTTTCACATGAAGTTGAACAGGCAAACGATTACTAGTCAAAGTGGTACTTAAGGAGCTAACGTAAACTGTAAATATTACAAAGAACACTAGACAAGGCTACAGTCCGGTTCAGATTTAAGAAATAATACTGGCTGTTAATTCAGGTTAAGGGTTCGGTGTGGGTTCTCAATGGAACAGCTTTATGGTGCACATATCATACCATACTGATCTTACAATACAACATTGTAATAAAAGCTAAAAATAAATCGAATTTCCTTCCATTCAAGCTTGAAATCCGTTGGAACTAAAGACTACATAGTAGTCTAAAATAAAACCTACCTTTGAAACATGAACATATGATACTATATTTCAGCTCCATGGTCCTCGCTTCAGGTAAACTATCTTCCACTTTTATATATCAAAGTTGTGCAGATATATCAGGTATCCAACCATAAAACAAAGAAAAAAAGGAAATTTTTGGAACTGAAAGAGTCCAACTCATTGTATTTTCAACATTCTTTTCCTTCCCTACATTTTTTCAGAAACCAAAGATAGAACGAAGGGGCGAAAAGCAGAGAGATCCATTTACCAAGAAGCCACGAAAAGCAGTTTGGATCCGAATGGCCGCCCATTCTTGCCTTACAGCCCTAAAATCCTTAGGAGGTGCACGAACAAGTGTGGCCATCGCAGCCATAAAACCATCAGCCACCGGAGGAGAATCAGAGCCCGCAGAAGCTGCTTTGTGGTTTCCTTTGAAACCCTTCCACGAAGACCCCAAGTCCCCAGAAGAACCCCTCCATAACTTCCATTTCTTGCTCTTACCACTTCCCTTCACCTAAGAAGAGATAAAGTTTCAACCTTTGTGCATCCCAGAAACACATTAGTGTAAAAGAGAAAAGAAAGAAAACAGCTTACATTGTCTTCTTTCTCGGGCTTTTTGAAACCTATGAGAGACTTCACCCATTTCCCCGAAGCACCCATTAGACTCAGCGGGCAAACTGAGCTCCCAAAAGCTCAAAGACCAAAGCTTTGCTTAGAAAGAGAAGGTGGTGCAATCGATATGAAGATGGAGAGGAGATAGTGGTTAATGACCATGCAAATTGCAAAATATTAAAAAAGGAAACAGAAGAGAGAGAAGAAATGCTGAAGTCAGAATGAAAGAAAGAGCCAGAGATGAGTGGATTTCTCTTTGGGGTGCTGGGTTTTGTGGCCAACGAAATAAGTGAGCAATGAAGGTTTGAATTTCAAAAGGAACCAACGGACAAACGGGGGCTCATCCCGCTCGAACCAAAGCTGTGGTTGGAGTGTGGAATGGCACTTTGGCCTGTGAGTTTGGTTTAATAATACAAAATTGGATTTATAGATCCCACTGGTTTGCCATTTCAATGGGATAAAAAAGGGTAGAAAACAAAAAGAAAAGAAAATTCATGAAAAGACACAGGCCCCGCTTGGATTCAGAGGTGAGCTCAGCTCATCTCAACTCATCTCAATTCATCTTCATTTTATTATTATATTTTTATAATTTTTTATATAAAACACAAATTTCTATACACCTTTTTCAATTCCCAATACACCTTTTTCAATTCCCAATATACCTTTTTCAATTCCCAAAATAATAATAATATTAAAAAATAAACTAAACTCATCTAAACTCATCTCAACTCATCTCATCTCTGAATCCAAGCGGGGCCACAAACTTTAGGGCAGTACGTGAAAAAAGGCCAAAAAAGCAAAGAGACAAAAGGATCTTCCCAAGTCAGTGCTGTTAAGATCTGCTGCTGTTTTCCACTTTTCACCTGCTTCATACTACAATATTACGGCCCCGTGATGCCTGTTTTTGGAACCAATGTCTTTTTTATTCCACGTGGGTTCGGTTAAGATTTGAGTTTTTGGTCTCGGACTCAATGATTTTATTTAAATGCATTTCGGATTTAAGTTTCTGCAAGACATATTGAAAGTCGTCGAAATTTGTCGTTGAAACGATAAACTCGTCGGAGCACACCGGTCTCGATAGAGTGGGTGATGTCTCCTACCGCAACCAGAGACGACAGACTACTTTTAGTAATAGAGTCGGTTCAACCGACTCCTAAAAAATCTCTTTTATTGGAGCGTGAAAAAGTAGAGTGACAGTTTTTGAGAATATGGTAAAAAAAAATTGTAAAAATTGTGAAATTGTTTTTGTTTTTGTTGATTTGAGCTAAAATATTTTGATGATTAGAATTGTTGTGTAAAGATTGTTAAATCTAAAGTAAGAAAATTTTGAGAAAATTCCACAATAAACGTGTCTTCACACATGACACTAGCTTTGATTAATTCAAGCGTTTAAAATCTTACTAGCGTGACACTAGAAAGAACTTTCTAATGGAAAATTAAATTTAATGAGAATTTGGTATATTACAAATGTTAAAAAAATATAAAAGAAGAAGAAGGGTTCGATTAAACAAATAAATAAAATCGCATTACCTTTTTTTTAGAAATTTATTTTTTTGTCCTCTTAACCAACAAATAAAATTTTATTTATCATCCACTCTAGCAACAAGATTTTAAATACCATATCGTACTAGTTGATATATTGAAAATGTGTCATATCGACTATTGGTACAAAAAATTTTGTACTTCATTTTGCTCAACTTTTCGGTCTGACAAAATATTGGATTTTTTATTTCAGCAGACAACTCATTTTTTTTAAAGTAATTTTCTAAGTAGATTTGCATTTTCTTTTTATATATATAAAAGATATATTTTATTTGTATGAATTATAAAATAAATAATATTTTATTTTTTTGTAATTTATATATATAATTTATTTATATATAAACTATTTTAAAATAATATACAAAATAATATTAATATCAAAATATTTTATTTTAATGTTTTGATCTATCGTATTCAAAACCTTGGCCCGCAGTTGTTGAAAAAATGGATGAGTTTTTTATTTTTATTTTTTGGTTTGTGATATTATAAAAACGTGAGACACATGAAACAAGAAACTAAAGCATTTATTTACAGGCACAAACAAGTCGGTCTGTAATAATTAATTTTACCGAGGTATGAACTCGACTTTACATTGTTTGTTAACCGCTGACTTCGAGGTTGGGACATTGTGAGCGACAGCTTTGTTCATTGTTGTGGTTTTGTCTGGTTTCCTCCAGACTACATCAATTAAGGAATGGCTTAACCTTAATTCAGGCTGGATTGCTATTCAAATTTCAAGGTGACATTTCCTTTTCATCTTTCTTTTTGTTGTCTTTCTTCCACTTCGCCTTTTTGGCATTTTGTCCAATGCTACAGCAAGGATGATTTAGATCTGGGATTTGAATCTGGGGACAAAAGTCTCAATTATAAAGGATGGAATAGAAGGTGGATAGATGACAAGGATTGATGTTTGCAAATCAAAGAAAAAGAAGAGTAATGTTACTCTCTCAATTTTCGATTTTATTATCTTTATTCATACCGACTAATCCACGTACATTTTAACTCGACTCAACAAATATATGTTATGGGTTTTAGACAAATTTTTCATTGCATTGTTTGCGATCAGAAAAAGAGTCAGGCAAAAAGTTTGCTAAACAAGCTGCTCGATAAAATATCGAACAGAGAGTTTACTCGACATATGTTTGACACTCCTTAAGCGAATAATACAAAAAAAGTAAAAAATAAAGTTTTCATTGTGACTCAATAAATATGTACATAAAGAGGACTCTTTAAGTATTTTGAATAATGAGATTTAACCTCAAAGCATATTATATGATTCCCCAGCATGATAAAATCTTCTGCAACTGTGGATATAAGCATATTGTCGAACTACATTAATTTTGTATTGTGTGATTGTTTACTTTTATTTTGTTTGTCGTCGTTGGTTTCTCAATAGTGAATAACTAGCTGATAATACTAATGATACTGTGTAAGAAAGAAGATACTAATAAAAGAAATAGAAAAGAAATAAGTTGATCATCCAATTCCACGATTCTTTTGGTCATAAAGCCAGGAAAAAATGACCTGCTATAGCCTAGAGAATGAATATCTCGAGCTTCTGTAACAATGGCAATGAGGACACTTGGTGTAGTCTTCTACTACATCGTAAGAAGATTTGACAAGTCCCTAGATCGCCATAGTCATGAGACCGACGCATTCTTCAGGCAGCAGATATTGCTCGAGTCTTCGATCGAGGTGGAATTTGGAGCCAAGATTTCATCATGTCGTATGCAGTGAAACCAATAGCAACGGAAGGAACAATCTATGAACATCACAGAATTTGTGTTAGCAAGACGTTATGATTTAAGTAAAAAACTAGTTCCATGAGCAAGGTGACCCTGAACTAGAGCATTCACAATAGATTATTTATCATATTTTTCAAAATACCTCATCAAAAGTCATTTTTTCTATTTTATATAATAACTTTTACAATATACCATACATCCGTTTATCTATTTTTTTTTTTTACATCATTTAAATGTTATATTATTAATAGTTTGTTAGAGAAAAAGTACAAAGAGAGAGAAACTATTATGGGAGACAAAGTACATGGAAAGAAAGAAAATAAATAAAATATGTTTGCAGTTGTGCATAGTTCACCCTATATGTAGCTGAATACTGTAGAAAAATAGAAAACAGATATGAAAATGCATGATCCGTTGGAGGCACTTTCGGACTACTTTTCTTCAAATTTTACATAAAAATGGGTTTTACAAAACCCATTGAGAGTGCTCTTTGGTCTTTTTATGATAGTCCACAGTGGTCTCGGTGCATGTAACCTACACCAGAAAAAGTATAACAAAGCCTAAAATCCTTCTTTGAAGCATTTGAAATGTTAAATAAGCCATCATCGTGCTCAACTTGGAGCTTTGAGTAGCCTATAGAATTGAGCTTTGAGAAAATTAATTACTCTGTGAAGTGATAAATTTACCAATGAGAACAAGGCCTCTGTGGCACTGTTTCTAGGAGACTCATGAAAATATGAAAGTTTCTATTGTTTGTGTGCTCGTACTTTTTTATAATTAGTAAGTTCAGTGAATGGCAAGAGTTCGTATTGTTGTGTTTTTATGAGAAATGCTTCAGAGTCGCAAATACTCATCTTGCTCACACTATTTTTACTATAATACAATCTCGGGGAATAATCTTATGTTCTTGAGCTTATAACAAGTATCAAATAACCACTTAGACCGACTGAAGCCCTAGAAAACTTCAACGTGAACCCAATATCAGATGTATTGAAAAGCATCGATCAGAAATTCAGCTAGAGTAGGTTGATTCAATAATTATAAACAATTACCTTCATATAGTTAATGCTTAAACCAGCGAACAACTGTCTCCATCCTTGATTACGAACAATAACAGTAAGACCTTCTAATGTGTTTCTGTATCTGACATTTCCATGTACTGAAGGTTGCAGATTTTCAACCTGTAATAGCATCCCACAAGTATTGTAAAACACCAATTAATGTAATTCCGGTCTCAACTTCATTTTACAATTACAACTGCATCACCATTTCTGTGAATTTCAAATCAAAGGGAAGCAACAGCTTTAATGCAAGTTGTTTCTTTGCTTGTTGCTTGAGTTCAAGCTTACCCATGCATACAGAGTAAACTCGAGCTGCATATCTACTAATTTCAAATATTCGTGTAACAGGTCAATTTACCAGGAATGTTGTATCTTGTAAGTAAATTATGTACACCCTATGGCACTCTTTTAAGCTGAAACAGGCTGGGCTCATCTCACCATCCCTTAATGACACCATCCCTTAATCTACCAAGAATGTTTCAGATTTGAAATTTATGGCATGGATTGAAATCAGTCCCCTACCACTTAAATGAATTGGAAAACCTACACTAAACTAGCGTTACTACTTTGTCACCAGTGAACTTTTGGTCATTCACAATGAAAACAACCTGGCTTGTGAATAATATGTCCCAAAACATTTAATTGACATGTCAGTTTTAGGTGCCTACCCAAGCTTTGATATGTTGCTTACAATCTAATCAAGATGTAGCTAATGCAATAATGTAAAACCAGAGCGAGGGAGACATATATATAATATATATATATATATATATATATATATATTTCTTTTTACAAGTAAACATGAGCAAGGGAGATATTAACCAGCATCCTTGGCAAGTTCACTATATGGCTTGCAGAAAAAACTTGAGCCTTGCGATGGATATCCTAAATTTTCTCACCAGCCTAAGGCAACCCTGACTAAGCAGTAATGATAGCCAGTACAAAAAATATACTAGGTTTTTATAGCGAGAAAAAAAAAAAAAAAAATCTGTACCCTGCTCTAGTCTGTATAGAGATTGTAATGGGAAGCAATACCTGCATCTGTCTCCTAACAACATCTAGTGGGTATGTGAAGGTCTGCCCGAATAAACCAGCTAGAGCTCCACAAGAAAGCCGCATCACAATGGACTTTTGATGCTCTTCAGGAACATGCGTCTTGAGTTCCTCGTATATGTAGAACTTTAACCCAGCATATGGAAGGATCCCGGTGAGTGTTGGGCCTGCTTAAACAAAGGAAACTTGAAATGAATATTAGTGCACTCAATTTGTTTGATAAGTTAGTGCGCTCAATACATGGTAGCACGTACGGGAAGAGGAACTTAACATGAGAAATAAGTTTGGATCGGACAATTATCAATAACATTAAGAGCACATACATACCTACACCTCGATAAAGTGCACGCATTCCTCCCTCCCTGTACACGCTTCTGAGTACATCTCTTAGGCCATTATATGCTGGTTGAGCAAGATTACTCTTCATACCATAAGAGTCAACAACCTACAAAATCATGAAGTAAGGAGGAAGAGAAGGTATCATGTAATGAACAAGTTTTAACTAAGCAACAATCACTCAGAAGAGGAAAAGGAGCAGTAAAACCAGCACGAAGTTCCTTGATAGCTTAATCTTACATGGATCATTAACAATGGTTTGGACATTAAGCAATGAATTTCTAAGGCATCTAAAGTAGATACTGCTCGGAGATGATAGGTTAGATTCTGTTCAACAACCATCCCGATTCCCATTCAATCGAATCGGTATGCCCGAGACCTTCTGAAGCATTTTACAAGGGGGGACCAGAACTTCAAGATTGGAGTTGGCAAAACCAATGGGTGATAATTCAAACAACTTAAGGATTGGAGAAGGGATACGAAAAATGTGTATTTGGGGGAGCACCTATATAACTTCTATGAAATTACCCTAAAAATTCAGTGTAAAACAAAAAAAATTATTATGAAGCTCCTAGGGGCCAAGGAATCGTATATGTAGGTCCTCCCCCTAATTAACAAAAATTTTGGAATGTTTTGCCTGTAGAAGGATCAATAATTAAGTAATTTTTTTGAAAGTTAGTAAGTACAACTCAGCCAACAACATAAATACTCCCTCCTTGCTTAGAGAAGACAAAATGTTTCATCATTACGCAAGATAAATACCTGATAAGCAAGTTTAGTACGAGACAGATCTAAAGGATATGTGCATAAAACTGCTGTTCCTCCAGCTGCTGCACCAGCTAAAAGATCAATAAGGGGCCCTGATCCTAATGCATGATAGTTGTTCAAGATCAAACATCGATACTGCTCGTACGCCATGAAATGTAAGGCTGCGTAAGGAACGATCCGAATAACACTAGCTCCATTTCCTCTAAAACACCAGCAAACATAAGTTAAAATAAATTAAAGGGGAGCATTGAGATAATAAAGGATTGAATATAATGTGTAAAAGCTTACTTGTAGAATCCTTTAACGCCTTCATGCTTCAGTAACTTCTTCAAAGATTGGAACACCCCAAGAGAATGGAACCCTCCTGTTCTTGTCTAAAGAAATCCCCATAGATACCCAAATAAAAAATGAGGGTGTATAAAAAATATATGGTAAACATATATCCAGAAATGGATATGATTTTAGTATGTATATCCAGAAATTAGAATGGATATGTAAAGTAAGCATTAAGAAAAAGTCGAAGTATGCAACAGTCCTACATATAAGATTTTAGAAAATGAACAAAAAGAGCCATCAAATGTAGCAAATAATTTTTAGAAGATGGCGAACTTGCCTCGTCTAGATGTTGAGATGAGATGGGATGAAATGAAAAATTTGTAGATAGTAGTGAAATAATTTGAGTTAAGATATTTTATGTTATTTTGGAAAATGAGAGAGAAAAAAGTTGAATAAAAATATCATAAAATTAGAATATTGTTATAATATAATTTTTTTAATATAATTTTTGTTTTGGGATTTGAAATGGTTGAACTATATTTCTTTTGTGTATTGTTTGGAAGTTTGAAAAAGTTGTAATAATTACATATATTACTAATGTTTATGAGATGAGATTTCTCATTTTATCTCAACATCCAAACAAGGCCTAATCTCATCAAGAATTGTCACAAACCCCTTAATGGTACAAGAAATTCTCTTAGTCCAAATAGTTGTCAATAAAACGAAAATCAAAATATGATAAATTGAGGCAGGTTTCTTGCCCTTTTAGCCAAACAGGCCTTTCCAAATACTAAGCGAACTATAACAAAATCTAAATGAAACTTTTAGAATGTGTAGATCGGTAGAAATTTATGGGGCTAACTCATCTTATAAAACTGGTTTAATAAGAGAGGTTTGTACATTCCTTATAAGTATGCCCAAGACCTTGTCCATAGGCAATATGAGATTTATTCTTCAACACCTTCCCTCACGTGCAAACTAGTAATTTTTCTGATCCTTGTTACAGGGTAAGTAGTGTGGGTCCTCATTCGTCCTATAGCAGTTATGATACTATGTAGAAATTCATGGGCCTAACTTATCTTATAAAACCGGTTCAAAAGAGAGGTTTGTACATTATTTATAAGCATGCCCAAAACTTTATCCATAGACAATGTGAGATTTATTTCTCAACAGATCCTATGCTGCTCATGAAAGTCATACAACAAATGCCAAACTATGAACAAGCTTTTTGTATTATTCAAATAATCATACATACGCACCATTTTTTCTTATATTATTTGCACAAACCAATTCTTTGCATATGTCCCGTATACTAGGGCACTTGCCTATTTTTATGATCAATAAAATTTTATTTACCGATAAAAGAAAAGTTATATTCTTCATATGACTCATTCTTTCCAATGTTGCACTTCCTAATAACTTCAGAACTTCCTATAACTATATACTAAATCCTCTCCAAAACCAATTAAAAACTCTATCCAGAATGCTTAATGTGGAAACCCGACTCATGGCATAGCCTAAGTTCCATTCTCTAAACTTGTTTTTCCCCTTTCCATCTGAGAATGATCCTTTACAACATAATTCCATCAGATTACATAGGCCTATTGTTACAAGGTAAAGCATAGAACCAGAAAATAATCTCGAGGTCATTATGTCCAATTATATTAGAAAAAAAATATACAAGAGCTTAGAAGAAGGGAAAATTTGTATTAATGTTTCACCTGCAAAAGTATTTTGATCCGTTCCAGGGGTGCAACAGCAGTTTTAGCGAATGCTCCCGCTGCACCTCCAGCAATCAGTTCCTTAACATAAACAGGCATACTGTTAAGATAAGAAATCTCTTTGCGAGCCGACGAACCATCGACAAGCCCTGCGACATTTGATGACAACGTGGAACCTTGCGAAGAACCCATCTAAAATCACTTAAAACCAATTAACTAACAGCCTTTGTAGATTCGACAAGTTCTTATCAGCCACTCTGCAGTTTAAAGAACTCCTTATCCCATCTATCTCTAGGAATACAAAAGGAAAAGGCCTTCTGTTCGAAGGGCAGATAAAGGGGCCTGAGAACACCCAGGGGCAGGTTCGCAAGCCAATCTTCCTCTTCAATGACGGCAAGATACATTAACAATGCACAGAGCACCTCGCTTAGGGATATCAAATATCCAAAAGCCCACCTTCAATTATAACAACGCTCCGTAAACACCATAACCCACTTCAGATTTATCAATATAAACCGATTGTCTACAAAAAAACGAAAACTGATATTTCGATCAACACCTGCTTGAGAACAACCGAAATGAATTGCCGATTTTGATTTAAAAGGCGACACGTCCAATCGAATCCTTCATAACCCTTCTATCTAAAGAACGCCCACTTGAACTAAAGACTAAATCGATGAATAGGATTGGAAAAGAACGAGAGCGACCGATAATGTCAAGAAAACCCACCAGGAGGAAATGCTTAGGTAGGAGGAGAACAAGTCTGTATATATAGACCTTATAACTTGGAGAAAAAACAAGTACCTGTTCTCCTTTGCCGCCCGACGGAGGAGGTTTCCTTGAACACTTGAACTTCCTCAACGAATGGCGTTGTAGACTTGGACTCGTCCTCTGTTTCTCTCTCTGTTTCATCGACCTGAAACGCGCCTATTTTTACGAATTTAAAGGCTTCTGTTTTTCTTTTTCATCCGTTAGGAGACGTTTTACGGTACAGCTCTGGTGCAGCTACTTCAGTAGACCGTCAATGAAAGACCATCATTCATCTTGATTCTTGACTCGTGGCATATTGGCATTCGTACGAAACGTAAACGATACAATTTAAATAATATAAATGTTTTTTTAAAATAGAAAAATATAAATTTAGAAATAATAGTAAAAAAAAAAGAGAAATTCTAGGGGGCAGACGGGCTGCCTCCCTCCACCAAAGCAGCCCCGCCGCCGTACGGGTTCGAAACGGGTTGAAGGCTGCCGGGAGCACACCGGAGCTCGCCGTCGTAGGGGTGAGGTCGCCTGAATCCGCCGGTCCCGATGGTGTGAGCGGTGTCGCCCACCGCCACCGGCGGCGGCTCCGTTTTCTCTATGACCGAATTCCCTTAAATTCATCTTCATTTTATTTTTTTATTGTGTTTTTTATTATATTTTTATTGTGTTTTTTATTATATTTTTTATTATGTTTTGTTCATTTTATTTTTTTATTATATTTTTAATCTTCATTTTTATATTTAATCATATTTTTAATTTCATTTTAATGTATTTTTCATCATAAAGCAGCCCAACTAACATTGGGCTGTTTTAGACGCTGGAGACAGTCGGACCGGTCTCCAGCGTCTCCCAAAAGAAAAAGGATTGTCTACTCATAGCCTTTATAAAGGATTGTCTACTCATCCAATTTAGATCGTTGAGATTTCTTTTTCATTTTTAAGTTTCTTATTTTCAATTATGTTTAATTTTGTTGCTTTTTAGGGATTATATATACAGACAACGTTTTACATGTATCTTAAGTTGGGGGAGAATATATATATCTTAATTGGAATACTTTAATAAAATTATAGAAAAGTTTGTAATTTGCAAATTGAGGAAAACAAAGAGGCTATGAAAATAGATGAATTACTTCTCATTATGATCGAATAAATACAAACGCTATACAACCAATCTATTTATATAGATAAAATGGCTATTTACAAATTCCCATCTGAACTACTAATTTACATCGTTGTGTAACTAATTTAACTACCAATTACATGAAATTAAGACTTTTGCTTCTATTTGGCTTCTCGAGCTTTTAACTCCAGACTTTCTATATAACTTTATAAACTCCAACACCCCCTTCAAGATGAGAATAGATGTTAATTATTTCTATCTTGCAAATAAGATGATGAAAGCTGAATGTTCCCAGAGGTTTAGTTAATATATCAGCTAATTGATGTTTAGAAAGAATATGAATGATTTTGATGAGGCCTTCTTGTAACTTTTCACGGACTAAGTGACAATCCAGTTGAATATGTTTAGTTCTTTCGTGATGCACATGATTAGGAGCAATTTCAGATGCTAGTTTGCTATCAGTGTACAATAAGGCAACTTGAGAATGTTGAACTTTTAAATCAGCTAGCAGATAGATAAGTCATTGGATTTTATAGGTAGTTGATGTTAATGCCCTGTACTCAGATTCAACAGATGATCTGCTAACTGTGTGTTGTTTATTTGATTTCCATGAAATAAGGGAGTCTCTTATGAATACTTCTTCTATTATTCAAATAATCACCCTAGTCACTATCTAAATAGGCTTTCAGATATAGGGATGACTTTCCAGACATAAAAAGTTCATGTCAGCTTTAATATATCGAAGTACCCTCTTTGTAGCCTGAAGATGTAATGTACTTGGATTGACCATAAACTGACTTAATGCTTGAATAGAATAAGCTATGTGAGGTTGAGTTATAGTTAAATACAACAATCGACCTACTAGCCTTCAATATGATGCAGGATTGGTAAGAGTTGGCAAAGAATCATTTGCACTTAGTTTCATATTAGATTCCATAGGAAAGACTACTAGTTTATAACCAGAAAAGCCACTACCCTGTAAAATATCCAGGACATATTTTTTTGAGACACAGTAATTCCCTTAGTTGATCTTGGTACGTCCTATCTCAAGATGTATTTAAGCTCACCCAAATCCTTGATTGTAAAAGAATTATGTAGAAATTTTTTCACCATATTAATCTGATCAATGCTAAAAGATGCAATGATTATATCATCAACATATATGAGTAGAGCTAGGAAAGTTGAGAGAGTTTGTTTGATGAATAGAGAGGAATCTAATTTACCGTGAGTGAAGCCAATCTACAGCAAGTAAGAAGACAACTTGGAGAACCATTTTCTGGATGTCTGTTTCAATCCATAGAGACTCTTTTTAAGCTTGCATACTCGAGGATCATTGGTTGAGGAATAGTCTGGTGGTAATTGCATATATCATTAAGATCTCCATACAAGAAGGCATTATTTATATTTAATTAATGTAAATACCACTGTTTTATGGCAGTAACA
This sequence comes from Platycarya longipes, assembly GCA_036559045.1. Lineage (NCBI taxonomy): Eukaryota > Viridiplantae > Streptophyta > Magnoliopsida > Fagales > Juglandaceae > Platycarya > Platycarya longipes. The sequence continues at coordinate 6,644,178 of CM071803.1, read as the reverse complement.
ACAAGCAATATTTTCACGGTTGTCATCTTAGCAACAAGAGAATAAGTGTCAAAAAATTCTAGCCCCTTTTGTTGAGTATAGTCCTTTGCAATTAGCCTTACTTTATACCTCTCAACTGTGCCATCAGTCTTAAACTTGACACAATAAGTCCATTTACAACCTATTGAATATTATTTGGAGGTAAAATAGCAAGATTCCATATTTTGTTTAGTTCAAGAGCCTTTATTTCTTCTACCATGGTAGTTTGCCATTGAGGACGAGAAACAACTTATTTGAAAGTTTTGGGTTCAAAAGTTGAAGTAATGGCAGTAACAAAGGCTTTATATCTAGGGGATAATTGAGAAATAGAAAGATAAGGAAATATAAAATGAGGTTTACCTGCAGTATAAGTTGGATTGTAGTTGGCAGATAATTGAGTAGCTGAAGTTGTATTACCACAATAATAATTTTTCAAGTAAGTAGGATGATTCCTAATCCTTTGAGACCTTCTAAGAGCTTCAGTTTGAATATTTTTAGTTTGAGAATTTGATGAAATAGGAATTGAAGTAGAATTGGATTCTAAGGAATCAAAAATTTGAGGAAAATTAGGAAAAACAAAAGATGTGTTGGACTGTGTTTGGTATTGAAGGAAATATGGATTCATGGAAAACCACATTTATGGAAATGAATGTTTCTAGAGTGACAAGATCCAGAAGCTTATATCCTTTGATATTTGATGGATAACCTAGAAATAGACACTTTGAAGCTCGGGGTTGGAATTTTCCTCTATGAGTTGTGAGTGTGCTAGCAAAACACAAACACCCAAAGACTTTAACATAGTTATAATCTGGATGTTTTTGAAATAAAAGAAAGTATGGTGTCTGGTTTTGGATGGTAGAAGGAGTTCGATTTATAAGATGTGTAGTTGTTAGCACAATATCTGTCCAATAAGAAAGATGCCACTTTGACTGAAAAAGCAAAACTCTATCTACATTAAGCATGTGTTGATGTTTTCTTTCAACCTTACCATTCTATTGGGGTGTTTCAACATAAGACAACTAATGTATTATGCCATGTTCATTTTAGAAATTAGGCATGCTAAACTCTTGACCATTATTAGTCCTAAGAATTTGAATATTTGTGTTAAACTGAGTATGAATATAAGAGATAAAATTTATGAGAATGGTACGAGCTTCTATTTTGGTTTTCATGAGATAAAGCCAAGTGAATCTTGTATAGTCATCTACGATTGTTAAGAAGTAATTGAAGCCAGAATATAAGATATTTGAGAAAAGACTCCAAATGTCACAATGGACCAACTAAAATGCTTTATTGAGTAGCTATTTGATATAGATAATTTTAGTTTTTCTGTTTGGCTAAAGGAAAGATTTCACAAATATGATTTTGATTTGCTAGTACATTAGAATCTATCTGAGTAATGATTTGTAGTCTGATAAATGGAAGATGTCTTAACCTAAGATGACAAATATTAGCATTGATATTACAATTATTTGCTAAAGAAATAGAAGGTACACAGTTCGAATTTGGTTTACTTCTTACTTGATCAGAAGGTTGTTGTAGGTGATATAAGCCAAACTTTACTTCAACAAAACCAGTCATCTCTCAGTTGATTAGGTTTTGCAAAATACATTTGGATTGAAAGAAAAACAAACTAATAGAATGATATTTAGTCAGTTTTGAAGTAGATATGAGATTAACATTGAATGAAAGAATGTAAAAAGCATTATGTAAGGTTATATCAGAGGAGAAATTTACATCTCCAATGAAGGCAATAGGTACAGATTGGCCATTTGGTACATGAACCATAAATGGTTTACTAGGTAAGTAAATGGCATTGAAAATGTGAGGAGAATAGATCATATGATATGTTGCTTCTATATCAAAAATCCATGAAGAATTAGTTTTGACAAGGGAAACCGTATGGCATGATATAATACTTGATGTAGAAGCAATATTTGTCGTGGAATTGGAATTAATATGTGTACTAGATAAGCTATTTGCGAGTAATAGCAGGTTTTGAATTTGCAGAAAACAAATTTGGGATGATTGAATTTGACTCCAAAGAAAAAGCAACATTTGCAGTGGATAATTTGATGTTTGGATTTCTAGATTGAGCAGGAAAAATTCTCTTGCCTTGTGGACCTTTCCAACCAGGTGGATAACTAATTAAGTAAAAGCATTTGTCTGCAAGATGTCCAATAGATCCACAGTGGGAACATGTGACACTACTCTTGCTTTTGATTTAGTAAATCGAGTACCATTTGAAACAACTGGTATCTGTGCAGCAACCATTGCATGTAAGTCGATGGGAATACTAACAGCATTAGTCAATGATCATTGGCTCTCTTCTTGCAATATTAGAGAAAATACTTTGCTCATGGAAGACAAAGGTGATTGGAAAAGTAAATGACTTAGTATCATGGAATAGGAATCATGCAAACCAATGAGAAACTTCATCACATAATCAGATTGCTGCCTTTCTGTGAGATTTTTTAAAATATTACAAGAACATCTGTCAAGCCTTCCACATCTACAACTTAGAATTGGCCTGTAACTGATGTATTCATCCCAGAGAGTCTTGAATTCATTAAAGTACTCGGTAATTGATTTTGATCCTTGAGAAATTGAACTAAGAGACTTCTCTAGAGTAAAGACTCGTGGACCATTGCTTCGAAGATACCTTGTCTTCCCAAATATTGTATGCACTTGTGAAATACAACAAACTCCCACAAATCTCTCTAGCTATAGAATTCATTGGCCAAGATAAGACAAGATTATTTGCTTCTCAACCAATCAGTTCGAATTTGAGAATCACTAGAATTGGACTGAGGCAGAGTGCCATCTATGAATGCAATCTTATTCTTTACTGTAAGGGCAATAGAGATAGATCTACTCCATGCAACATAGTTTTAACTAGTAAAGATCTCAGAAACTAGGAGTGCTTTAGGATTATCCGATTGATGCAAGTAATAGAAACTTGAAAAATCATCTAAAGGATTTCTTGGAGTGTCGGAGTTTGCCATAAAAGCATAATTATTCTCAAAGTCAGAATTCGCCATAGAAGCTAGAAAGAAACGGAAAGATTTAAGAAAGAACACAGAAAGAAATTTAAGAGAACAATGAAAATTTTATACACGATGATACCATGTAAAATTATAGAAAAGCTTGTAATTTGCAGACTGAGGAAATCAGAGACACTATGGAAGAAGATGAGTTACTTCTCATTATAATGGAATGAATACAAACGCTATACAATCAGTCCATTTATATAGATAAAATGTCTATTTACAACTTACCATATGGACTACTAATTTACATAATGGTGTAACTAATTTAATTTACAATTACATGAAGTTAAGACTTTTGCTTCTGTTTGGCTTCCCGAGCTTTTAACTCCAGACCTTCTATACGAATTTGTAAATTCCAACAATTATCGTGTGATTGTTTTGAAAAAAGTGAATAAAATATAAGATTCACAGGAAAAAAATTAATTTTTAATAATAGACTCTACTATTTTTCAAAGTAGTTATGCAACGATTACACATTTACAGTTATATATAGAATTACTCTGAGTTGGATATCCTTACAACAAAGAATAAAACTCTTTTTCTTTACCAATGGAGATTGCAAATCTTTATAATAGATAGAATCGACTTGATTTTCAAAGGATATCTTTCAATCTAACTTCACAATCAAAGTTTTTATTTATCTTTTTTTCTCTTTTCGTATTTATTTTTAAGCAATACTAATTGATTGAATCTCTATTTAAACAAATTTGAAGTATTATCTTAAAAAGAATTTATACACCACATTATCATCTAATTATATAAGATATGACATATTTATTATTATGAAATGATCTTTAATGAAATGAAAGTAGGATGAGAATATGGTATATGACATTATTCATCCTCATAATATGTTTTTAATTCGAATTTCAATCATTTTTCTTATACCAGGGACGGAACTAGGTAGAAGGTTGGCCCAAATTTAAAAAAAAAATATTTTAGTATATAAATATATAATTTTTTTATATAATTAAAATTTTCCTCCTAATTTATCAAAAAAATAAATATATTGCCCTCCAATTCTTTTCTTTTTGTAATGATTTTTAATAAACTACGTGAAATCATAAAAAAATTTATAAGATAATTTCTAGATATGTATTTTTTATATACAATTTTATGATGTATAATTATTATTTTTTATATAATCATGTACAATATCACATATTTTGTCAATCACCTCCTAAATATTAAATCCTAGTTCCACCCTACTTACCCTCATGTTTGCCTACATTAGAGGCCATGAGTTCCCACTACTTAAAGTTTTGGCATTTTTCTCAAGCAAGAGTGGATTCTTTTTAGTAAGATTCGTCTTTCTATAATGAAAAAAAATCATCTATAACGTAATTTATTTATTTTTCTAATTATATTATGAAATTAAAAAATCAAGCATTCTTACGTGTAGTCTTTACAATAATATATAAAACATGTTATCTTCATCATTGAAAAGGTAAACGCATCATGTAGGATGAACTGAAGGCACCACTCTATGGTTTTAGGATTTTATAATTGAATGAATATTAACTAAATCAAAATAGCAACATCATGATGCAACAGAATCTAATTACAAGATTGTTGTTGTGCATAAGTCCAATGGAGAAAGTAACCTTGTCTTCTCTTCCCGAGTCATTTACTCCTAACAAATCTATATTCTCTTTTTTAGACTTGAAAAAAAAACACTTGGAGAGAAACAAAGAAATATGGTTTTTAATTGATTTATAATAATATTTATTTGTTGTTTTTGTACCTATTTATCATTTTAGAGTGTTTTGTGCGATAATGAGTTATAAAGCCGACAGATAGAAGTTGGATTGGAAAGGAAATTGTGTACATGTCGGCTTCTCCTGCTCCCATTCGACAAATATATAAGACCCATTTACTTATCGAATTCAGTTCCAGTTTTTATCAATTTAAAACCAATCCAAATAGCCTTCTTTTGAACTTCTTTTTCCTTTTTGTGTTTGGTTGACATTGATTTTGATGAGTTCTGGGTCTCTGCAATTGAAGTAATATATGTTACTGCATAACAAGTTTTGCCTTTTTGTTTTGATTTCGTTATTTCATTTGTTTGGGACTGGATTTGGAGAAAATCAATCGTGAATGGAAGAAGGCAACGAGAGAAGCAAGTTCAAGAGGGTTTGCGTCTTCTGTGGGAGCAGTTCTGGCCACAGAAAAGTCTTCAGTGATGCTGCTCTTGAATTGGGCAATGAACTGGTTGGTTTCCCTTTTTCTTTTTCATCGTTTAAGCTTAATGTAGTCTCAAGCTTTGGCGTATGTGTCTAAACGTGTTCGTTTTGATGATATTGTATTCATCTTTAGGTGCTGTGCACCGGGTGTTTGATATTTGAACTGGGATTGTTTTTCCTGTGATAATGGAAGTTATGGAACTGAACTTTGGTCTTGGCCTTAAAATGAGCGTCTGATGATTTCAGGTTTTCATTGGGAGTTGAAAAATCATAGCTCCATATGGTGGTTGTTTGTTTTTGGTAATGAGATTAGTATTGGGTTTTGGGTGTTCTGGTTTCAGATCATTAATTTGTCCAACAGATTGATGAATTTGTGGATTTTGTATTTCATATACAAAACTGTGTATTTCCTGTCGGATCATATATATGGGCATGTTCTTTAACTACTATCCTTGATTGGGTTACACTCTTGAAGGATTATTTGTGATCGGTGTTAAGCTTATGGGCATCTAATAACAGGTGCAGAGGAAGATGGACTTGGTGTATGGTGGCGGAAGTGTCGGGTTGATGGGTTTGATTTCCCAGAAAGTGTATGATGGAGGTTGTCACGTTCTCGGGTATAACTGAAAAACATGCCTTCAGTATTACATTGTCTGTGTCTTTCATGCATCTATGCTCCCCTCATTAAATGCAAGATGGGTGTTGATCACATTGGATCAATTGATGAAATTCCTAATTTCATTTCATGCGCAGGATCATTCCAAGAGCTCTCATGCCTCTTGAGGTATCATCTGTTAATGCATGAATGAGATTTCAATTTTTAGCAGCCCTATAGGGGCAGAAATTTGTATTACATCCTACTTGATCTCAGCTCTAGTCACCTGCTTTGAAAAACTTAGATATGTTGGTAGTTGAAAAACATTTTCTCATGGTCATTAGTATGTTGTTGGTTAACCATGACAGATATCTGGTCAAACTGTTGGAGAAGTAAGAACTGTTTCGGACATGCATGAGCGGAAAGCTGCAATGGCTCAAGAAGCTGATGCCTTTATTGCTCTTCCTGGTAAATCATCCGGAAAGTTCTCATCAATAGTCAAAAGAAAACAAACAACCACCATATGGAACCATTGAGATCTTCCTTCACAAGTCAAAATGCTTAATACCCACATATCTTTTCATTTGGTTTTAGGAGGATATGGGACAATGGAAGAGCTCTTGGAGATGATAACATGGGCCCAACTTGGAATTCATAAAAAACCGGTAACCTATCAATTTGGTGTTTGAATATATAGAAGAATTGGAAAATTCACATTGTAACTGGATGCTGATTTCTATAGGTAGCTCTGCTAAATGTTGATGGGTACTATAACTCCTTGCTGGCATTATTTGACAATGGGGTTAAAGAAGGATTCATCAAGCCAGGTGCTCGGCATATAGTCCTCTCTGCTCCAACTGCTAAAGAACTAATGATTCAGATGGAGGTATAATTACCTAAATCATCTTCTCCCATAATTAATTCGGCTTATTGGATGGAAATAAACCCCTCACTTATTCTTTTCTTCTCAAAAAGAAAAGGAAAAAATAAGAGAGACGGTGGTAAATTTAAATGCAAGATTAGCTTCTATTTAGCAGTTGCAATTCTCATTTGCTTTTTCCCATGTGAAATGAAATTGTTGAACTCTTTGAATCTAAAAGATGGCTAAGCCACCTACCACATGGATGAGCCTCCCCAAATTTCCAAACCTAGAACTCATAGACTGCTTGAAATCATTATATAAAAGGCATACCTGACTAATACATGGATTTTAGTCATGTTATTTAATTGGGTCACCATGTGAAACACAATTTCAGATGAGTTAGGATATATAGAGCCTCCAGATGGCATTGTCTATATGTATGAAAAATAGATGAGAGCATATTTCATTGATCTCTCCTTCCTTTTTGACTCTCTCTCTCTTTCATTGGGCGTGATGAACATCCTCTTAGAGCGTTCCCAATGGGTTATGTCAAAGTCATGGTTTTGTAAAATTTGAAAGAAATAGCTCAATATGGCCCATCCAATGGATTATGTATTTTATAACTAATATACATATTGCTACAGTATCACCTTTACATCTATAGAATACTATTCACACTTGTATAAATATTTAATTCATTTTTCTCTCTACTTTTTATTCTTTATTCATTTCTTTATCGACTTTCTACTTTTTACCTTCTTTGAAATGAATAAAATATATTACAAAGTATTATATTTAAATTATATAAAGAAAAAATAAATAAACTGATATATATTATAAAAATTAGTATGTAAAATAAAAAAAATGAATTTTGATGATATATTTTAAAGGTTAGAATGAAGAAACTATTGAGAATGCGGAGACTTGCATGAAATGTTGTTTCAATTGTCTGACAGGGAAATGCTATTGAGGGAGCTAAAGTCTATTTATTTATATAGAGAAATAATATTTATAGTTCTTAATATGTAAATATTATATAATTATTTAAAAAAAAAAGTAAATAAATACAAGATTAATATGAAAAGAATTAATTTTTTTAAAATAATTATACGATATTTATATACTTTACGATTATATATTTGTATTACTCTATTATATCAAGACTCTAATTATTTTTTATCTTCTCATATATATGCTTTTGCAGCACTACACTCCTTTCAATGAACATGTTGCTTCTCATGAAAGCTGGCAGATGGAACAGCTTGGTAATTATCCCGGCCAAGAAAACGCACTGTGATTGTTGGTGGTAGGTCTTTCTACTAAATTGATTCCTGATGTGATTCATCATCATTTATGTGGAAGAATCTATATAGATGGGACCATTTTATTGTTTATTACTATGTACTTTTGTCGTTCTTTGTGACCTGAATCTTACTAAAATTTTCCTTAATGTTTTATTACAAACCATGGTTTTTGGTCGGTTGAAAGTTGAAACACTATTCTCTAGTCATATCTGGTCGTTACCACTTGTTAAAGGAGCAAAGGTACTTTGAAATTGGAAGACATGGTATGCAGTAGTACATAATCTTCACTCTTAAGTGGAGATCAGAGGTCCCACTATAATGGGCTAATTAGTAATTAGACTGGACATTTGATTTGAGGACAACTTGGACTTTTGGGGGAAGCTATCGAGTTCGAGCAACTCAAAGACTCTGCGAAGTGCTAACTACTGTCTTTAAGACGGCGTCCTTTTTTTTTTTTTTGTAGAATATAGATAAAGACTAAGAAATTGATCTCAAAAATTAAATTTTTTTTTTCTTTTTTTTTTTCACAAATTTTGCCCTATAGTTATTTTACGGCAGCATTTGTTGAGAAATCTTACCTCCTCCTCATAAATTATCATTTTCATTTCTAATAGAATTTTGCTTGCTTGAAAAAAGGAAAAACTCATAGATGACTTCATGCTGAGGTCTGCTGATGATAACATAGAAGGAACAACAGTTCTTAAGAACATTCTGTCGGTAACTTCAAAAATAATTTCATTATAGGAGCATTTTTTGGTGCATTTCCTTCTCTTGGAAAGTTTAGACTATTTGCAACTTGATCCTACAGCATCCCTCCAGCCTTGAAATATTCTGAGAGTTACATGCAGCAAAATTCTTTTTGTACAAGGAAAATACTATTTGAACTGATATTTTGACTTATAAAAGTGACCCATATTTTAATGATTAAGAAAGAGACTATTAATAAATTGATTTTTTTTTTTATATATCTTTTTTAAAAATATTTAAAAATATTTAAAAAATGATTGAAATGAAAAGGAAAAAAAATATGGTTACACTAATCTGTCTAAATTATCAGTCCTTCATCGATTCCTCTAGGATCACCCTTTGTATAAACCTGATCATGGCCCTTTAAAAAGTGCTGCTCATAATGTTAGATATTGTTGCCTTTCTTAAAGCTTAAAAAGAATAAGAGAACGTTAAAGGTCTGTGATCTATTGGCATAACTTTCAGTCTTAAAAGGGAAGTTTGGAGTCTGAAACCCTTTCCTCCAAATGTTTAAAAAAAAAAAAAAAAACCAGAAAACGTTGAGAGAGCAGTCACTAATTTAGATATAAAAGTTTAGTCGTGCACTTTACATCTGAAGTTTCTTTCTTACAGAGTATTTTCCTGAAAGTAGAAGCAATGACAATGTAAGTAATGAAAATTTTGGTGTCCAGAGTCCAGACCATAAAACTTTAATCCTAATAGTTTCATGATAATTAAAACTCGTCCCGAGTTATAGGAACCCTACTGATCTGTCAGTTTTGGAAGTCCCCACTCCTAGTCTTGTGTGTATGTACCGTCTTCCATGAGCTTGGCCATATATGTAATGCCAAGCTGCAACTCACATGTATCTCTCAAGGGATCACCAACTGAGGGGTCCTTCCTCATGTCATGCCATATATAGTCTGGTTCTAGGCCCTACACTTGTCTTTTCTCAAAAAGTAATACTAGAATCACTTTCATTTTATATATGTATATAGGGAGTACGGGGGATTCGAATTTAGTTCTTCCATTTGGAGATTAGTCTCATGCCATCTGGTCTAAAAAACCTTAACAGAATCACTTTCAATTATTTTTTTAAGAATAACTCTTACTTTTTTCAAAAAATTTGCACAATCCTTTATATATACAAATAACTTTTCAATGTAAATAAGCTCTATTGGTAGACATCGATAAGGGATATTATGGCTTGCCTAAATTAGGCACAAATTCACTTGATAAGTTGTAATGGTATATAAGTGTAACGTGTGATTTCTACCAATTTTGTACCTTGGACATTCAAGGAGTTTGATCTATAATAAATTATCTTACAAATCAAATTCTATCATGTTAGCGCTTGAGAATAGACGAATTCCAACTAATAACACAATAATTACCGTGAGCTTTAATTTTAACTATAGTAAATAAGGCAGAACTGCATCATCTAATCTTTTGCAGAATGGTTGGTTCCAAATTACCTTGATGTGTCCCATCAAAATCGTACCATCATGTATTTTTTAGGATTATCCATATGAATTGGAATATGGCATTTTGTTCTGCATTGTGGACTTTTTCCTGGTGATGGTGGACCTCTACATCTGGTTCATCATGAATATGAGGTGCAGGTGGAAATGTCTGTAACTTCTCTAGTATTGGCCCCCCCTCTGTTCTTCCTTACCCAAGTGGTTTCTTTAACGTTTGAAATCCATTATTGCTCGTTTGGGTAGTGGAATAAAATGAGATAGGATAAAAATTAAAAATTAAATAAAATATTATTTTTTTGATATTATTATTATTTCAATACTTGAAATTTTGAATTATTTTATATATTTTATATAAAAATATAAAAATATAAAAAAATAATAAAAATAAAATAAAATAAAATGAAAAGAAATTATCGTAATATTCAAACGGTACCTAATGTTTAGAAGATATACCATGAAAGGACTGCAGAGGTACATGGCCATTAAGGTTTTGGTTTTTTGGGTGGGAGGGGCCCCTCCATAACTTTTATCATCTTAAAATCAGGTCTTGTTTGCCTAAAAACAAAAGTCAAATAATAAAAGGTCTTGTTTCCCCCCCAGTCTTTGTCCTTGTCGTTCTTGTCATTGTTACCATCATTTTGCTGTCTGTCATGGAAATGAATGCCTCAAGAGAGAAGTAAAAGGGGAAACAAAGAGGTGAAAACGTGGAGCTTTTTGTACTATCAAGGACCAAAGATTAAACATGGAGGAGAATGAGCTAAAAAAAAAAAAGAGGTGAAAACGTGAAACGAAAATGCTAAGTATCTCACTCTTGAGATTCTGATAGGATTTTTTAAAAAAAATTTTATATGATTTTTAAATAAGTATTTTTAAATAATATTGTGACTTTTTTATATTTTTAAATAATATTTTAAGATATTAAAAAAATCAAATAAAAAATTTCTTAAAAATTATGTCAAAAAAAAAATCCCATCGAAATTTCAAGAGTGAAATATCTAACATCTCCCAACATGAAAAGCTTGTACTGTCAAGGACTAATGATGGAGCCACCCTTCTGAAGTGGTGTCCACAGCATAACTTCTCCAACAACCATATATGATCATGCTTTTTACCTTAAAATTGGGGAGAAAATGAAAATTGAGATTTTGAATGCTCGATGAATTTCTTCATTTTGTTCTTGCAAATTAGGGCTCTTTCATTTAAAACTACTGATTGAGCACTCTTAATGGATTTTGTATAACCCATTTTTATGTAAAATTTGAAAAAAATTAGCCTAAAAGTGCCTCAAATGAATTATGTATTTTCATATCTGTTTTACATTTTGCTAAAATGTTCAGTTACATATACTATGAACTGTTCACAAATGTAAACATGGTTTATTTCTTTTCTTTCTTTCATATACTTTGTCTCCAACAAATTATTAAATAATATAACATTAAAATGATATAAAGAAAAAATAGATAATTTGATATATGCCGTATCGTAAAAGTCAATATGTAAAATAGAAAAAATGAGTTTTGGATTATGTATTTTAAAGAATATAATACATAAACCATTGGGAGTAATCGAGAATGTTATATCTACAAGCTAATGTAAAGACACATCCTCCACATTTTGACACGATAATATTTCATTTGTAAAAGAATTTTAATTCTAATTTTTTTTAAATAAAATATTATTATGTCAACGAGTGGCCACACCTATAGAAATAATGTAATACCTAATAAGTAAAACTCAGAAATGTCAATATTTATGATATCGCCATCCCAACCAATACTAAATAATTGAGACTAAATGGAATGGAAAAAAAAGAAAAAAAGAGGATCGAGTTTCAAGATACAAGGATTTTAAATCAGGCAAAGCATGTCAAGGAGAAGGAATGACCCACAAAATTACATGCCCTCTAAAATCAGTAAGCAGAATTGTACTATACACCCCACCCTCAATAAAGAACAACTCAATATCATCTACAAGCCCATCAACAAGAGTCTTAACATACACAATGATAATCTTCTTACTATTGTCACTTCAAGTCTTCTTCAGGAAGAGGTTATGCCAAATGGTTTCCGCCTATATAACAGCACTCGGGTTTGTATCCCTATTATCGGTTATTCAAGCCTTCTCTTTAGGAGGAGATGATACCAAATGATGCAATGTTGCAGCCTGGATGACAGCACTTGGGTTTGAATCCCTAACACGGACAGATCCAGATCGTCTAGCATTGAAATTCCTCTCAACGCCACTTGGTATGAGATGTCGTAATGGCCACGGAAGGTGTCTCACCAGCCGTGATGAACTCACGAGTAAAATCACACCAATAATGATAAGGAACCTGCAGTAAAGAAATGAAAACAGAAAATACTAAACATGGTGGCACCCAGATGTGGAATATAAGGACTCAGATCCCATATCACCTCAATCCACAAGAACCAGGTGCTGCAAATTGAGAAAGGGTTTGTGCTATTAATGGATATGTTGAATAATGAGTATATGACAAATTATTAATGACCAAATGTTTCAAACTATATTTTTTTTATTGGCACTAGGTGTTTGGAACAACGTCCTAACTAATCCTGGAAGTGCACAGGCTCTCGACAAGGAGTTTTCCGCAAGTGCACTTCGGTTAATTCAAGGGAAATCCCTTAATCTGATGGCTCCTAAAAATTGTTTGCACCTAAGAGGATTTGAACCTTAGACCTAAGGGAAAGCAAACCCCTAAGCCCAAGGCCTTTATTACTTGAGCCAATCCCTAGGGGCTTCAAATTGTATATTTTTACCTAATTAATTTCGACTGATAACTAGGACATTGAGAAAGTGCCAGGCATAAATTGAGATAAATTGATATGCACTGTGTATAAAGCTTTAAGAAGGTTGGTTTTAAAAGGTTTCTTCTGTAAGCACATTGAATTACAAAATAGTGCAGTATTTTAAATTACCATCCAAGCAGAAGTGAAACACGAGCTGTTGGTGCTTCAGGTAATCGTTCGCCTAATGCAAGCATACCAGCAAGAACACCAGTCACAATTGATGCCACAGCAGCACACGTGGCTACTACAATTGCTCTCCCATGCTTTAGACCCCGAGTCTGTAGAACTTGAACGAAGAAGTATGTTATGATAGTGACTGTTTGTGTCAATTTTTTATAGAACCCCACTAGTTTCGATTAAACAGTTCCTCCTAGGCAAATATAGCAATATGGACGGTAGAACATATGAGAGAACATTCAACCAATTCTCTCCTCAAAACAAAATAAAAAGGTACACACATGATAGTATGTTGTTGAAAGTATCAATTTGGCTAAAAAAGATTAAATAGCTCAGATGCAGGTCCATCAACATACTGAAATTAAATTGTCAATTTTTCAACCATTTGAAGTACCTGATAATAAAATCCTGTACCACTAAAAGAAACACTGATTGAAATGCATATTGGTACCAGCATCCTGTGGAAGCCCTGCTCCAAAAATACAAAGCCCATCTTTGAAATTACAGATGCCATCCTGCAATCAGATGTATTAAAATTGCTTGATAGGTTTTAAACAAATGAATTTGCTTTAGGAATTAAGTTCTGCTCCTGAAATAAATTCAATCTCAATTCAGAAAATAATTTGAACATAAATTATTGCCTCAAATGGAAAACTATATAATGTGTATTATGATCTTTCAATAAAAGAATGTACTATTTGATTTAACAAACATCACAAGAGAACATGACAAGTCACTATTTGTAAGTTGTAAGATGAAAAACTGTCAATAGTTCAATCATGCCATACCATGTTAGCTCTGTCAGCATTCACACAAAAATATGAGCAGGAAAAAAAATATTGCAAAAATTTAGTTCGAGAGGATATAGTACCCGAACAAAATGCCAGATTCCAAACCATATATAATTTCTTCCACAACTTCATATTCCATCTGGATCAACAGAGTGTCAATAATGAGACAAGGGGTGGGAGTAGGAGGAGAGTTGTGCTAATAGTAAAAGAAAAGAAAAGAAATAGCATATCTTGCTGAATGTGAACATCACTAGGGATATTTTTACCATCTCCTGTTCTTTTCTTTGCCGTTTGTAGATACGAAGCCACCCGTTAAGAAGTACCTAAGAAAAAAGAGTTCTACAATGTTTATGATGATCCCATAATTGAAAAATCCTGCCATGCTTACAATGATCGCATAATTGATAACAAAACCACATCCCAAGTATCAGCATTATTATGACAAACCTCGCCCCACTGCTATTTTACAGATATATATACCATCAATTGAGATCTTCCAAGCAAAGAGTATTGCTTTAAAACTAATTATGTCCGTCAAGTCCAGGTAGCCAAACACTAGTAATATAACTAAAGTATTCACAGCACTGCACTTTGCACCAAGTCAGTAACATTTAAAGCAATGAAACTAGGTCTCATTATGGAATGGACTACAGCAATCACTCATTCTGAATCTTGTAGTGTGGTTGATTTCCAAATGAAGTAAACATCACCATTTAATGTATTGGTACACCTACAACCATTTTACAACCCTTTATAAAAAGATGTTTTAAAATGAGGGTATTTATTTTTGTAAAATGATGTTACTTGTATTAGTTATTTTACCAAAATACCCTCATTTAAAACATAATTGTGTAAAGGGCTGTAAAAAAGATTGTCTGTCTATCATTTTCCAAGAGGAAATAAAAACAGAATAAAGGGCGGCCTAGTGACAACATAGGCCAATGTCAATAGGAAATGTACATCTTAAGGTTATAGCAGTCTAAATGCATCGATAATTAATGCCACACTTATTATTAGCATAATTTCTAAACTATCTGAGGAAAGCCCACGCTACATATCACTTCAAAAGGACTGGTCAAACTGGAGCTCATTGGCATCATTATAAAGCCAAAAAACATGTCTCCCAAATAATGTGGAATTTACTACCCTTCTATACTCAATCCTGGACCTTACAACCTTCCTCATTCAAATCTCTGATGTCCTCGTCAGATCATTCAGCTCAAGTCCCACACCTTTTGCTGGGATTTACTGTAATATCATTTGTGATGATCCAAGGAAAGTCCAAGGCACATCAAGGCTTATGCCACAAAAGCACTAGTCAAGGTCACAATTGGAGATTTATTGAAACCATTATAAAGGCTAAGAACTTCTCCATCCTAGACAATGTAAAATCTCATTCAGCACCCTTCTGTACTCAATCTAGAGTGTCACAAACCTTAATGTTGATCCTACTAAAACAAGATGTCATCAATAAGGAATCATTAAGGAAACATATACTACATGTTTATATTAAGGAAACTACTAAAACAAGATGTCATACTGGGTATCTGCAATAGAGTTCGTGAACAAAAGTTAAAATCTAGTTTATATTGAATGCTGAAAAGGGTCTGTGCAGCCAACACTAGGTACTTTGGATTTGAAGTTTTGTTTGATTGCAAAAAGAATCACATCTGCAGATTCCAAATGTAATGAATAAACTACCATATCTGGCATGATATTTTTAGAGGTCCATGAGCCAGGTACCTAAGACATATGTACAGTTGGCAGCAATTCCATGCACATTGCACCAACAACGATTGAGACAATACATTGACATGAGACCTTACAACAACTTCATCCAAACAGGATTCTTATGAAATTCATAAGAAAATCCTCTTCAATTTCAAGTTTTGAAACCATAATCTTGTCACATGAACAGGAGTGGACGATTTTTTTTTTTTTTTTATATTAATGAGTTGACAAATTCTTAAATGCCTATACTTAGTTCAGATCGAGCATAAAATAAGGTACCTACAAACAAGATGGCAACAACGAATGCCAGCCATGGTAAATGGAAAATAGATATGACAGTAGCCTCTTGCTCCTCACCTCCAGCGCCAACTCCTGTAAATACAAAAAAAGCATATACAACTTATACCATACAGGTAAAATTAATAAAATAAACCAAATAATTTAAGTTGGTAATATTGTTCACGAAAAACTGTGAGGTTGATGCCCAAGTTTAGATTGATATAAGACTTCCTTATATATAAAAAAAGTACACATGTAGCATACAGGAGATACTCCTAAACAAAGAAAAAGGCGCAAGAAAGTCCTGAAAACTAGAAACATGAACATTCACCCAAAGATAAAGAGTATAAAGTAAAGCATATCTAAGGATTTTGAAAGCATTAGGCAATTATATCACCTGAATATTCTTTTAGACGCTTTTGGTGACAAGCAGGAACAGAACATGGTGGGAAAAGCTCATATTTCTCTCTCTGTTTCTCTTTCCCAAAACCCTCTCCCCATTCCTTAAAAGTCCTCCCACTGAAGGGAGGAGAACTCCACTAGATCCAGCCCCTTCCCTGCTCCTCCCTCCTTCCCCTTTCCATCTTCCCCTTGCTCTTGTACCCCATTTCTCCTACTTTTTCCAACCTTTCTCTTAGATACCTAGAGGATGGATTTACGGCTTTCCACCTACCAAACCACCACGCGATCACTAAGATTAGAGTCGCTGCCCTTTTCTCCACCATCACCAGCCAGCAACTATCCCAAACCACTGACGTGTGGCTGCCACACATTATCAATGGGGCGCATTGCTGCCACACGCCACCTCCAAACTATGGTTTCTAAACCTCCTCTGACCAGGATTTTCGTCACTAGCCTTTGCTAGATAGTACCCGGATTGTTTGTTGGCCTATTTACCCTAATTCTCCCTTTCTCCTCCATTTTCAACCTTGGCCATTTTTAAAACCTCTTATCTACTGTCGTCTGCTCGCATACAACCACCACACAACCCTCCTCTAGTTTGGCCATAAGCTCCTCCCTCCATCACTCTCCATTGCCAGTCATTTCATTTCAACATGTGCATGGTCCACACCCAGTGTATTAGGTGACACATAAGGCCCACATGCCTCCTTCTTTGACAGTAGTTCAACAATTTAGTTCTCCTTCATGGGACAGTCCTCTATTTCTCTTTTGCAAGAAGTAGGTAATCGCAAAAGGAGGAATCCGCCTGAGGAGGGACTCACGTCTGATTATTTAATTTATGAGGCAACAACCTACCAAGATGATGATCAGTAACTGGTCTGAGAGGATGACCAACCACACTGGGACTAGGCCAAGGTCCCCTATGGGAGGCAGTAGTGGGGAATTTTTCGCAATGGGCAAAAGCCTAACGGAGCAATGCCGCATGGAGGTAGAAGGCCTACAGGTCGTGAACTTCTTTTCTCGAAGAATAAGCAATGATAGTATTTGGGCATGCTTTCTATTCCAAGGATACGGAAAATTAAGGCGTGGAAGCTCCACTGAAATCTCGAAAGCAATAAAGTCCAGTGCATCAATATCTATTGTGGCTTTTAGTCCTAGCATCACAATCCTCCAATGAAATTAAGTAAAAACCACCTTTTATGATGATTCTTTTCTTGACTCCCCAGACCATATTTTTTCCGTCATTGCCCTTTTCTAATTGTATTTCTACACATTGTATTCATTGTAATGAGACAGTCATTGGGTTCCCCACCCCCTTCTTTTGTATTTCTCTTGTTAATTTAATGAAATGTTGGTTATAATAAATTACAAAAAAAAAACAATACTAGAAAAAATTTGATGGTTTAGGGCTAATAAAAAAATGTGAAACCAAAAGGAACAAGAAATCATCAATATTCACACACTAAAGCATCATGTTGCAATATATATTTATATATATTTTTTGGAAAAGGAATATATCCTTCAACATTTACTTATATAATTGTCATCATATCATGATTCTAATAAATATGAGAACCATCGAGACCAATTATGTTTTTTAATATGTTTTAACTAGGCACATTCTCAGTTCGATCGTTCTATAAGTCTCTCACAAAGGTGCAGAACACTCAGTTTCCATGGAGGAAGATTTGGCATAATAAGGTGCTTCTCAAAGCGACTTTCTTTGCCTCGACAGCTTCTTTGGATAAGATCTTCATAGATAATTTGCAGAAACGTAGGGCGAACATATAGATTGGTGTTGCATGTGTAAGAAGAATGGTGAGACTGTGGATAATCGTATATTGCATTGTGAAGTTGTTATAGCACTAGGGGATGAGGTGTTCGGCATATTAGAGTTAGCATGGGTTATGCCCGCCACACTGGAGGCACTTTTGGCTAGTTGGACAAATCTAGGAGGTAGTCCACAAATCACAGCTATGTGGAGATGGTTCCTATTTGTATCCTGTGATGCTTATGGCAGGAGCGAAATGACAGGATGTTCGAAGACAAGAAGCACACATTTGAGGATCTTAGATCTCTTTTTGTTAGAATGTTATTCTTATGGGCCACAGCTGTAGATTTTACTGGTCTAGACCTTCATGACTTTCTTGTTTCCTTTTCTTCATCTTAGATAGGTGTTTCCTCTTGTATACCATCTTGAATATTTGAGCTATGCCTATTCTACTAATATAATCGTATACTTATAAAAAAATATATATATGCGTTTTTTAACTACTATAACTATAAAGAACTTAAATTACCGATAGTACCGATGCCCGCCAAAGTAATGCCCACCCAGTCAATAGCATTCATTACTTCCTTCAAATAAAAATGGGAAAAGACAGAAAGAATAGCAAGTCCGCAGCCAGAAACTGGTTGGATAACAGATACCTGAGAAGACATCATAAAGAAAGAAGCCAAGGTTAAAAATCATCCAAGATCAGCATAATATGCATCCTGGAGTTCAACTGCAGCAGCACCGGTGGAAAAGAAATCATCTTTGGTATGTGGTAAATAACACATCAATTACCACATACCAAAGATGATTTATTTATATAATTATTTATTTTTCTTTTGGGAATACTGAATAGTGTTATAACGTAAATAATAAAGATACGAAAGCTTGATGAAGATGCACTTACAGGGGCTTGAGATAGTGCCCTCAACATCAACATTGCTCCAAATATATCCATTAGAAAACCAACCGCCCAAGTTTTGTTGAAAGCATATGCCCTTATTACCTATAAACACAAACAAATGTACATTTACACCAGCACCAATTATCAATCAATAAAAGGGCGTGCAAGAAGCTGTTTTTGGTTGCATCATGCATGGATTCAGAATTGAATCTCGATTCCACAAAATAGGACATGAAACCAAACTGTAATCATGCATCAGATTTTTACAAAATTGCATTTGATTTTTTTACCGGAATTTGACATTACCCACCGTAACTCATATCAATTAAAAGTAAATAAATACGGAATCACAGAAATCAATAATGGGATGGTCAGAAAATCTAAATAAAACAAAGAAAAAAAGGAGGAAAGGTTGCGGGCGTGCCTTGAACTTGAAAGAGAGAGGGGGAAGAATGAGAGTGCCCTTTTTCTGGAGGACTTTGCCGATGTTGTTACCGGCGGTCGCAGCTAACGTTAAACAGATCGATTCCCACATCTCTCTCACTCTGAAAAATCACCGACAAAGGTTTCCAATTGGGTCTATAGCAACCGATGGCCTTTCTAGTCGGTTGTTGGTTACTACGCCGTCCGTGTAACGAGCCTAACGACACATGCTTGTTTCTCACGTATATCGATGTGCATAGTATGTGAAACTGTGAACAGGCATGATGGGCTGCAGCCCCTGAACAGCTGCAGCCCGACACACTATCAATTTTTTTATTCTTATTATTTATAAAACAATGACTGCAGACTATGTGTATCTCTGGGCTGCAGCAAGTGTTGCAACCAATATTTTTACAATTGTAAATAGAATTCTGGAAGACATTTTATTTTATTTAAGACAATTTTTACTGTATTTTTCAAATACTATATATTTTTGTGAGAGCCTTTAACTTAAAAGTATAGATATTTATCGAAACGTTACAATTTTTTTTAAAAAAAAAGAGGAATTTCATTAATAGAAAATAATACTTGTAGGGAATTTGATGTAAGAATTGTATAAAAATTGAGTTGCAATTCGTCTCTAATTTATATTTCAGCTTTCTTAATGTAGGAATTATAGTTAATATAAAATTGAAAACTTGTTTCTGTATATTCCCTACGCCAGATGTCCTGCCTTTAGCAAAACTCTTCGTTGATATAGGAAATGCAAAAACATATAAACTATGTCAACATTATATAGACTGTTCTAGAGAAACCGTAGACATAATCTGTATTGGACCATCCTCAATTTATATTTGCTCACTCTTACATGCTAATGCTAACTTTACTAGTTGGTGAGCCACACAATTGGCTTCTTTGTGCACAAAAGCTATCTCTCAACTAGGTCTCTTCCTTAGAATGTTTCAGGCATCAAGAACAATGGTACCATAGTCAGCATATGTTTCTTCTTTATTGTTGATAGCATGCACTATAGTTTTGCAATCTCTTTCAAATACAACTCTTTCAAAACCCAAATCAGCACATATTTCCATAAATTTTCTTAGGCCAAGCCTTTAGCCATAACCGTTTTCATTCCAAATCTTGTATACAAACAAGCAATAGCCATAAATTCTCCATAGTGATCTTTGAAAATGATACCTATACCATTTTTATTTTGCTTATTACACATAGAGGCATCCCAATTTGCTTTAATAGTTCTGGAGGGTAGAGCCTTCCATCTTGTTTCTAATCTATTGGAGATATTTCCTGTTGTACTAGACTTTGTTTTTTCTTAAAATGTTTGAAAAATGTCTCTATCATGTTTGGTTATTGAGAAAACCTGTATCGGAGATTCTAGTTTTTTTCCATGTACAACAAGATTTCTGCTTAACCATATTCTTTTCAAAATAAAGCAGGACAGCTGAAGTATCTTCATTGATAATTTTGAATTCAGACATAACCACTGCTTAGAAAAATCAAAGAAAAAACTCGGCCATTTCTGAATTGGACATTGAGATCCAGCTCGAATTGGACATTGAGATTCAGCTCAAATTGTACTTGCAGCTGGAAAGTCCCAAAGCATGTGGGACATAGATTCCACCTTCTTTTTACATATGCGACCTTAAAACAACAGTGAAAGGGTCTAAGATAGCTTTACCTAGAAGATAAGTAACTCATAGCTTACTAATTAGATGAGAAAGGAACGTTTCCAGACGCAGACAGTGCAGAGCTAATACTAATAGCTAATAGGAGGGGCCGACCTTAGCCCTGTACTTAATAAAAAAAAGAAGGAATCGAGGGACGGGGGAGCATCCTCCCTTATCGAGCTACAAGCGCACACGCTTATTCAACAAATCCAAAAACGAACTCAAGAGGGAAACCAGTCGATCAAAAGGCTGTGTTTGGTTAAAAGTCCCATCTTGGGGGAGACGTCTTAAGACCTCCGCCACCCAAACATGTAAGGGGTGTAACAACCTCTTAAATGTAATTCAAGAATTTTCCTTTTAAATAGATTTTTTCTGATGAGAAGTATATCATAGACTGCTTTCCACATGAACAACTTGATTTTAGCTGGGACAATTAGGCTATGTTTCGATGTCGAATGAGCTGAGTTTTTTATGAATAGTAGTGAGTTGAGATGGTTGAGTGAGTTTTGTGGATTCCACTTAGATAAGTTTAGATGAGTTTATGAGAAGATGTAAATTTGTGAGATTCATCAATTCAAAAAAATGTGCTACAAAAAACGTGTAGGAAAAAAATTAATTTCGACTCCCCTAGGTTGTTAGAGAGAGAGGGAACGAACCGAAGAGGAAAATGCAGCATTGATGAGCCATTAATGCTGTCAAAATTTGTTTCCAAAAATCTAAACTTTTTAGTCAAGCATGTGTCATCATTGTGGGGCCAAGTTCACTTGAGTTTAGTTGAAAGTAGATCAAATGTGTGTGTTTGGATGTCAAATCACTTTAAAGTAAGATAAACTAAATAGAGTTTGTGTTCCAAACGAGTGAGAAACCACAGTTGTTTCCAATCAATCAGGTCATTCCCTCTGCTAGAACAATCTCCTTTAAACATTACAAATTAATGTGCATTAATATATATTTTGACATCATATCATTAAAAGAAATAATTTATGGATCTATTTTTTGCACACTCAACATATTGCTAATGTCATGAGTTTTTCTATCTTTCTCTCGATCTCTGAGGTGAAAGTTTTCTCCCTTCCACTAAAATGAAGATTTTGTCTTAGTTTTCTTAGTTTTTTCAGTCAATAATCTGAGTTTGTTCTCTTCTTTGTATCTTTGTACTTTGGTTCTTCTCCTAATCCTCTGTTGGTAGAGGATATCACATCTTCATGGGATAAAATGTCCCTTATAAAAAAGGAAAATTCTAATGTTTATGTAGTGGCAATGTATTGCATGCTACACTGGAACATGAGAAATTCTGCCTAATTAGTAAGATCATCACAGAGAAACGCATCAATGGTTAGGCCCTTAAGACTTCTATGTTAAAGATATGGAAACTGGACTCAGTGGCGCATTTCATTGAGGTTGGTAAGAATGTGTTTCTTTTGGAATTTACGTCGGCCCAAGACCTCACTCAAATTTGGGATGGACAATTGTGGCTTTTTTTTTTTTTTTTTTATCAATATCTCATTTGCATGCAATACTTTGATGGAATCCCCCCCCCCCCAACCCCCACCCCCATCCCCACCCCCACAACCACCATTATGATTTGGTCTTCATAGAAACTTCCTTTCGGCACCAATTACACAACTTGCTATTTGGATGTATGAACTCTGCAATAGACTCTCAGATCAAGAGTTCATGTGAGCAGGAGTCTTAAATTGCCAAGAATTCGTTTTTTTTGTGAATTGATTTCTTATTTGACAATGAGGTGTCCAAAAAGAGTTTCTGTTGGACCTAAAGCAGGAGTCTTAAATATGCAATATGGAAGTTGGATTCGAGCATTTGGTTTAAGTTATTCTGTTGGTTTAAGTAATTTTGTTCCTATAATTCCAACTATGATATCTGCATCAAATTCTGATGCCCATAATTTAAATTTTGCCTTGCCCTCCCAAGAGACCAATTATAGGGAGTAGTTACTTGATAGTTTACCAACCTGTTTATCTTGGATTGGTTGACAATATAGTTAATCCTCCATGTCAAAATGTTGGGGCTGCTGGATCATTGGAGATAATTGACTTAACTGCTACAGGTTTCTTGTCTCCCCCTCATGAAAAATTTTCTAGCTGCATTGCCTCAGGTAATACAACAAAACCTGGTCCTATGCAGATGAAATGGAAGAGACAACTTCAAAATGGACACAAAGACATCATTTCATCATAGGGTCAAATTGCACTTTGATAATTGTCTAACTATTGCCTCCATGGGTTGCAGTGGAGGATTGGCCTTTTATGGAAGAATGAAATCATTTTATCTGTTATTAGTTATTTCACAATACTATATAGATGATATGGCTGAGGATGCATAAAAAAAATGGTTTCTAACTGGCCTGTATGGCTATCCTGAAGCCTCTAGAAGACATGAAACCTAAACCCTTATCAACAAAACAAAAATAGGCATCAATGAAGCTTGGTTACTTTTTGGGAATTTCAATGAAATAATTTCATAAGGGGAGAAATGTGGAGGAAATGACAGACCTAAATAATAGATTTTAATTTGAGAAATGTGATGGTGGATTGTAAGATTAAAGATTTAGGGTTCCAAGGTTCACAGTTTACATGGTGCAACAAAAGGAATTTTGTTATGGTTTTTGATAGATTTGACCAATTCTTAGGATTCTTAGGCAACCTAAAGTGTTGTGATATGTTTAATAAAACTACTATTTTCTATGTCTCTACATCATACTCTAACAACATCCCAATATTGGATTGATGTAATGAGATTACCTGCAATCAAAAGCGGGCCTAGACCATTTCGTTTTGAATCAATGTGGTTAGATGAAAAATATTTTGAGATTTTGGAAAATTATTGGAGAGAACAAGACAGAGACTCTAATTTAAAGGGGATAATGGATGCTATTTCAAGCTGCACTTGTCGATTGCAAGTTTGAAATAAATTCAAAGTTGGACAAGTTCACACAAAGCTCCATGCTACATAACAAAGATTGAAGTTCTTACAACAACAAGACCCTACAAAGGTGAACATTACAACAATTAATTATGCTTCTAAGAAGGTTCAAGCTTGGATAATAAGAAAGGAGATCATGTGGAAGCAAAGGTCTCGAGCACTTTGATTGGCAGAGTGATCAAAATACCAAGTTTTTTCATTATAAAGCTACTTAAAGAAAAAAGAAGAACCACATATTGCTTATGGATGAATATGGCAGATGGCTAGAAGGAGAGGACTACAATGCCCTTATTACTAACCATTTTATCTCTTTATTTAGTGCTGCACACATGGATGCTGTTATTGACAAGATTGATTCTAGACCATCTGATAGCATGCAAAAGGATCTTCTTAAAGCTTATTATATTGAGGAAGTAACAAGAGCCTTAAATGAAAGGCATCCCTCCAAAGTATCAGGTCTTGATGGACTTCCTCCTATGTTCTTTCAAGAATTTTGGCCCCATATTGGTTCATTTGTCTCTACAGTAGTGTTGCAAGCATTAAACTTTGGTGTTTGTCCACAATCCTTAAACTACACTTTTATTACTTTGGTACCTAAGAAAAAACATCCTATTAATATCAATGATTTTAGACCTATTAGTATTTGTAATGTCCTTTACAAACTAATATCTAAAATCCTTGCAAATAGGATCAAAAGTGTGCTGCCAGTAATCATTTCTGAGACCTAATCAGCTTTCATCCTTAGTAGGCTAATAACTAAAATGTCACTTAGGAAGTGATTCATTTTCCTACCTAGGAAGTGATTCATTTTCTTAAGATGAAGAAGGGTAAGAAAGGGTAATGCCACTTAAGCTTGATATGAGTAAAGTTTATGATAGAGTTGAGTGACCCTTTCTACATATTTTTTTTAACTATGCTTAGTTTTCTTGGAAAATTGATTCAATTAATTATGAGATGTGTGCAAAGTACTTCTTTCTTTATTTTTATAAATGGATCACCTACTGGTCATATTGTACCATCTTGAGGCTTAAGGCTAAGAGATCTTATATCTTCATACTTGTTTTTTATGTGCACAGAAGGATTGGTTGATTACTAAAAAGTGTTGTTGTTTCAAGATCAATTTCTATAATTCAAGTTTGCAGGAGCTCCACGATTGAACCGTCTCATTTTTGCTAATGATTCTCTCATTTTTTGTGATGTAAGTGTGGAGACAAATATGAAAGTGCTTGAGTTACTAAGGACCTATGAGCAAGTCTTTGGACAACTCATCAATCAAGACAAGTCTACTATGATTTTTAGTAGAAACATACCTACAACACATAGGAGGCTTATCACGAATTTGTGGGGATCTCAGATAATCCAATAGTATGATAAATACTTGAGGTTGCCTACCATGGTAAGCAAGTCTAAATTTCAAGCATTTGCTTAGATAATGCATAAGGTATGGCTAAAGTTGTAATAGTAGAAAGGTCATATGTTTCATAAGGGGGCAAGGAGATTTTGTTGAAGGTAGTGGCTCTTGTTATTCCTTCCTATGCAGTGAGTTGCTTCAAACTACCTTAACAACTATGTAAAGAGATAGAAGGCTTGATGGCCAAGTATTGGTGGGGGCAAAGACAAGAGAAGAGGAAAATATATTGGGTTAGTTGACATAACTTGTGCAAACTCAAAGCTCTAAGGAGTTGAAAACCTTTAATTTGGCAATGTTATCCAAACAAGGGTAGTGGCTATTACAAGATGAAAATTCTCTATTCTACAAGGTCTACAGGGCAAGGTACTTTTCTCATTATAATATCCTTGATGCTTCTTTTGGTTCTTCCCCTTCATTTGCAAGAAAAAATATATGGGAAGCTAAAAATATGCTTAAGAAAGAAGGGAGGTGGAATGTTGGGACTGTCAATACTATTCATATTCTTGATGAGATTATCAAGAATTAAGACATGAATTATGAGATTTAACCTCTCAATAGCAACTCAGATTTATTGACAGTAAGTCTCAGGTTGCCTCTTTGATTGATGATTCAATTAAATGGTGGGACATTGCAAATGTTAGATCTCTTTTCAGTCTAACACTTGCTAAAACCATATTAAAAATCCATCCTAGTTATTCAAATGAAACTGATCATTGGATGTGGGAACATAAAAGGAGTGGTTCTTTTTTCTATTAAATGTGCTTACAAATACTTTAGTGCATTGACTAATGTGAATAAAGGGGAATCATCAAATGGGGTAATTTAGAATGTAATATGGAAGTTGAAGATATCTCATTAGGTCAAAATCTTTGCATGGAGAGTTTGCAAAGAGGTCCTCCTTACAAAGTCTAATCTGATTAAAAAGCATATGGATATAAATGGCTTTTAATGTTTTTGTAATCAAACTATGGAGGATATTACTCATGCATTACTTTATTGTCCCTCTACACATGCACATTGGTTGGGGAGGTTCCCCACATTGCAACCAATAGATCAATACTCATTTGTTGCCCAGATGAATAATATAAGAGGGGGGTGAATTGGGTTATATTAAAAAATTAACACTTATAAACTAAATACACAATATAAAATATAAACAGAATATGAAACAGTAGGAAATATAAAGATTAAGGGAAAGAAGAAGCAAACTCAGTATTTTAACGAGATTCAGCCCCACTGCCTACGTCCTCGCCTTAAGCTATCCCTTGAAAATTTTCAAATTTACTATTCAATCTTCTTCAGGTGGAGATAGAAACCTATTATACATTTAAGTAATACTGCTACAAAAAATTCATGTAGAACACCTTCTACACTTGCAATCGCCTCACACTTGATGATTCAACTATTCCCTGTGTTAAACACCTTCTACACACACAAGAGTTATACACACATTCTTATTGATACAAGAGCTGATAATGGGTAGATTATTAGAGTACACTCCTCAATGAGTGAAATAAGAAAAATATAGCGCAACTTATATTTCTCTTAAAATGAATAAAGATTAAGACTCAATGCTTAGAAAAGAAAGAGTGAAAGTTTTGAATGAATTATACAAAACTTTAGCAATTGATGTGTAAGCTCTTGTTGTGATTTTATAAAATTCAAGTGAGCTATTTATAAACAAAAGAGCTTTCATTTTCAAATTTGAAAAAATTCACATGTCAAATAAGAACACTATTCACTTTTCAAAAAATTCAAATAAAAACATCTTTTTTTTTTTAACAATTGTCAAAGACAACCTTATTCATTTTTCAAAATATTCAATTATAATCTTTTACTTTTCGAATATAACAAAATGAACATGATTTATTTTTCAAACTAAATCATTTACTTTTTACATTTGTCAAAAGTGTATCAATCAAAATTTTAAACAAAACATGCACATGTCAAAGATGACAATCAATCATTTTACAAATTTTAAAAATTCAAAATTTTAATGATGTCATGTATATGTGAAAAAAATATAATTTTCAAAATTAAAACTATTAATGATGTCATGTATATGTGAAAAATGCAATTTGATACTTTATGAAAAAAGATTAATTTTGAATGTTAATCCAATTTCAAATTTTATTAAGAGATGTACAAAATTACTCTATGAGCTTAATTTGTAGACTTATTCTCTTTCTTGTTCATGCTTGATTTGTTGATGTGTTTGGTTTCATTGCGTATACTATTTGAATTTAAGACTTGAATTCATTTATTATCATCAAAATCTATATGTAAATACGAAATTTGAAACCTTGAATTCAATATCCTCTTTTATGACTGCTGCAATGAAGCAATATCAAGAGGGTAATGCAAATGATCTCACAGACTTCTTTCTTATGGTATGGGATTTTTGGCACAGAAGAAACCAAATGGTCCACGAGCAACTTCACTTACCCCCTCAACAAGTGATTGATTTTTCTATGTCAAAGAGGATGAGGGTAACACTAGGATTCCAATAGCATGTTGAATCCAAAAATCTAGTTTATAAATGGACTCCTCATGCCGATGGTTACTTCAAATTTGGTGCTCTCTTCTTTAACTCTCAAAAAACTAATATTGGAGCTATTTTAAGAGATCTTAAAGGGGATGCTTTTATGGCTTTTAGTAAAGGGGAAGTAGATTTCCTGAATCCAGAGCTTGTTGAAGCCACTGCAATATTAAGAGGATTACAATTAAGTCTTAACATTAGCCTTAATAATCTGCTAGTTGTTAGTGACTAATTAAATCTTGTCAAGGAGGTTAACAATGTCACTACTTCTTTAGCTCCTGTAAAAACCATTGTTGCAGAAGTTAAATGACTGATGTTGAGGTTTGAGCATTGCAAGCTGGAGTATGACCACCGAATGTCTAACTCTGTTGCTCACCGCTTAGCATGGCATGCTTGGGTTGATTCCCATTTACAGCTTTGATGACACTCAGCTCCTAGTTTTTTAGAATATATTGTTTATGTTGATAAACATTCTTGTAATTAAACTTGGGGTTTTACACCTCTTTGAAATGAAGTTTTCTTTCTATATATATATAAAAAAATCATACTGCTGATGTGAAAATCAATCATGTTAACAAATTATTAATGTTTTAACTTTTTAAAATTATAATGATTATCATGACAAATATTGTGTTCACAAGTCCACTTATGTAACAAAACTTTATTATTATTGTGATTATGATTATTATTATGAATTATTTCTATGTTATGTGCACAATTTTGTACTTTAAAAGGTATTACAAATAATAATGGTTGATATTGCAACAAACCCAAAAGGAAATGAAGTGGATTGCAACAATGTTAATATAAATAAATATATTTTTATAAACACATACAAACAAGATCATGCTAACGGGTCCTTGCTCGAGTTAACAATTTTTTTTTTTTAATATTTTTTAAAAATTTTTATCATTAAAAAAATATAAGATTTCACTAACAATCACTTTCTAAATTGTAAAATAAAAAATAAAAAAAATTAAAATATATGAGCAATAAGATTGAGCGGCAAGTTTGAGGAACTCCGCTAGCATTTTTATAGGTCAGAATATTTTTTTCAGATATATGTGTGGCATGACACGTGTCATCATTTATAGACAACATTAAGATTATAAACTCTACACGTTTATATTTCTCTCTAAAGTCTAAACTGTAAAAGGAACTTGAGGTATAAAATTATTCGAAATTCTTCCAATTCGAACTTTGTCATTGTATTTCAATAAAATTATCTACTAGAGAGTTTTTTTTTTTTTTTTTGCATTTTATCATTAGGTTCTAAATTACATAGAATTTAATGAACATTAAAGCCTTTAATTCACGCACCTTGCACCGCCTCGATATTAAACAAAAAAACCAAGTTTTGGTACCAAGTCATCAAAGTTTAAACAATTAAAAAGAAGGAACAATCGGATCTTACAATAATATTAGAGATGACTTTCTGATGATAGGAAGAAAGTAGAGTGATCAGCTCCTCTCAAGTAGGTACACCGGACAGGTGGCCTCATCGAATCCAATCGATCAGGCCACTTATAAGTTGATTAACAAATTCACGTTAATTTATTGTAATATTTATTATAATTACAAAAAAAAAATGAAAACACAACAATATTTTGTGTTAATTTGGCTTATATTAATAGTGTATTGAGTGAATAAACAACAATAGTGTTTAAATTGGATGTTTTTTCTATTATTTTCTCAGTCCCAACAAAAATCAATGCTTTTAGTGACAAACCACCTCATTATATGCCGTGTCAAGAAATTTAGCATGAGTTATATGCCGTGTCATGAACTTCAACATGAGAGTGTAAGATTTTATTTGGAAGTTAAGTTGAGTTTAGTTGAATTTAATTTTTTATAAATAATAGTGAATTGAGATGATAAAATAAATGATAATTTGTTTTCCAAATTCAGTTCTACTATTTATAACTCATTTAAATTAATTTTAATTTTACTATTTATAATTCATTTTATCTTATTTTCGAATTCAAATAGTTCATAAGTTTATAAGCCTGCCTAAGATGAATTAAATGTATTTAAATATTAAGATGAGTTTAAATAGGTTAATGAGAAGTTGAAAAGGATAATATAAAAAGATGTTTTTGAAAAAAATTATAAATTTATCGTATAAAAATTAAAATAAATTTAATAATTTAATCATTAATTTAATTTAAAATTAGACTGAGTCTCAAATTTCAAGTGGGGCCTAAAGCTATCAAGGTTGGCACGATACGGAGACAACTCAAGTCTTTGACTGATGCAGCCTGCAAGTGTCGTTGACATGACTAATCAGAGTAATCTAGATATGGTTAAGGTTTCCACATTCTACAAAATTTCTAGCTGACAATTCACCCCAGAGCACGGAGGGAATCTATTCAAACTCTGATAATATTCCATTTTACTTGATCGGCACACCAACCATATAGAAAGAAAATTCAGCAAAAGCCTCTAGGAGTGTTCTGAAACCAAGGGCTCTTCTACAATCTGTGATTTGGCCAAATAAAAAAGAAGAAAAAGAAACACCAACAACAATGAAAACATCATAGCTGATAGTTGCAAATTCAATGGCAGCTAACTTGATTATAACATGAATGATGCAAGCTAACACAAAAGATCACACATAATAGAAGTTACACACAAATCACTTCAGCTAAGGGTGCTCAAAGTTATAATTTTTTTTTTTTTATTATTTTTATGACGGGAAACCATTCCACGGCAGAGTAGACTCACTCATGGAACCTAAATTCTTAGGGAGACTAGCAGAGCAATCCACCGCCATAAGTAGGCCATGACCTCCCATTTAAATTGCAGTTTGATCCTAAGAGGAATCGAACAAGTGACATGGAGCTCGGGCAAACAAGTTCGTCCTTACCACTTGGGCTACCCATTGATGGGTGGCGCTCAAATCAGAAATAAAAAGTCGAACACAACTTCAGAAAAGAAGATTAAGTTCTTAAGATTCGCGAACTGAAAAATCTTACTACACCAGAATTTCATATTCTATTCATTGCTTATTGTTACTCTCAATAGAATGAAAACGAAGTTCAGGGAAGAAAATAGCATGAAGAAATTTGAGGCAATTACCACATAGAATCCACAGCCGGATTAAAAAAGAGAAAAGCTCATGGAAGGAAAATGCTGTTTTTAGTGAAGGGTGACGATACAGAGATCTTCCAGAAGTTACAACAACTAATGACTAATTCTATGACACTATAAATGGCTGGCTTAAATGGTTGGATGGCCTGGGCATGATAGAATTCTTTAGTCAGCAAGCTTTACCAGTATGCTGGAACATGCTTTTGCTAAAAAGGGGTTCTCAAGTGTATGACAGAGAAGGAGACAGAACAAGGTATATGGGTCCATTTATACTTAAGTAGAGAAAGCACACCATTTGTTAGTCATAAACAATGAATACCATAATTGAGAATGCCCAGCAACTGTTAGGAACAGCTTCAATTGCGGGAATGCCATAATTTTTCCTCTTACATAAGTGAGAGCTATCAATAAAATTGGGTACCGTTCTCTTCTTTAAAAAAAGAAAAAAGGGCCAGTCCTCATTCTCCACTTTATTCCTTCCGTTTCTCACTATTGATTGGTTCTATTTGATTGTCAGCACCAGGAAAAAAGTTAAACATAATTTTTTAAGAAGTGCGAAAATCAGAGCATAGCATCAGTCTATCGGTAAATAAGACGTGGCCATGGAGGTAAACAAACACATTGATAACCTTGACTACTAATCATAGTGAGTCAACCAACGAATGGCCCCAAAACATTCATTAAAGAGTTACTACAGATGTAATAATCAGTTTGGCCAACATATGTTTGCTACCTAGAGCAATACCAAAGGAGTGATAACATTAGACATTTAAAACTTTGAGGGTATAGGGAAAGGGGTGTTTTTCTCATGCTCAAAAAAAAAAAAAAAAAAAACCCAGAACAGAGAAAATTCCATGTTCTTAATGGTATGCAATACCTGTAACAAAGCCATCATACATACTAATTAATCCTCCTCGCTGAAACCAACATATCAAATGTAAGAATCCCGTCGAAAGTAGGTTTTTTTATCAAGAAGATAAGAACGCGATCCCTTTCTTCAGAAAGAAAACAAACATAAGCTATGATCAAACCAGCATCAACAGCTGTAAAAGACTTACAAACAGATTTAAAGCCCGAGATAAGATCCCCAGGACCAAATTATTGTACATGCTATTAATGACTTTGTCATCACAACCAACAAATTTAGAAATTCTATTGATGACACAAAATTTGAGAATGCCAAACACAACTTTTAACATACAGTTAGAAGGAAGAAAACTTCCATGCCCACAGAATCACCACCAGCC
Organism: Platycarya longipes; assembly: GCA_036559045.1. Classification (NCBI taxonomy): domain Eukaryota; kingdom Viridiplantae; phylum Streptophyta; class Magnoliopsida; order Fagales; family Juglandaceae; genus Platycarya; species Platycarya longipes. The sequence goes on along the minus strand of CM071803.1, from coordinate 6,611,756 downwards.
ATAGAGCACCTGGGTGTACTTATCTTTAAGCCATCTGAAGCTCCTCCTGAAGGAACCCTTCATTTTTCCCTCCACAGAATACATCTTATAGCTAGCAACCCTCTTCTTCCTCTGGAACTCAGGGTCCCCAAAAGCCCAAGACTTTGAAGAAGACCCAGTAAAGCTCTTTCCCTTCTTGAGCTTTAAATCCCTGTTGTTGCCCATCTGGGTCTCTACATAGGAGGAACTGTAGCACCTGAGGTCATAAGAAGTGGGTTGTCTTGATGGCGGTGGCCCGTAATAGCTCTGCATCTGCATCGTCCGGTCCCCATATTGCCTCGATCCGTTGTACTCTTCCATGAGAGGGTGGCGGGGAGCTTGAGACGTTGGGTTTTTGCCGGACTTTTGGAGAGGAAAGAGAAGTAAAATAATGGAACGTGGGGGACCAATAAGGAGGGAAAAGGGCCGGATGGTTTACTAAAATTTCTATCCTTTTCTTTTCTATTCTCTAGCCAGGAGTGACATTGAAATTTGGGTTATGATTCGAGTTGGCGTGTATGGTGGGCAATCATGTTGTCCAAGTCAAGTTTTTGTTGTTTTTCTTTTAATTTTGCATTGACTTGTATAAATAAGGTCGGCCTGGTTAGCTTTCATAGACTATAGTTGATTATATTTTCAATTAATGTATAAAAAAGAAATTATATTTGTAGTTTGAAGGATGCAAATTTTTGCACATTTAAAAAAACGTAGATTAATTTAAAATATACATAAAAAAATTATTTTTTTTAATAATAGATCTAAATTTTTCAAAAGGAGTATAGTGGACTATATAAATTACTACACAAATTATATCTAGCATTACTAATGTAATCAAAGTATAGAATGCATATTCATGTTTTTTTTTTTTTTTATTCTAGATAGCCAAACTAATGATAGCCAAAGTCCTTAAAAGCATCCCAAGGACCTATGGACGTTGTATGAAGAAATGAGTTCAAAAAGATCATCCAACTAATGGTATATTTTATCTATGAGAAATGATGCTTGCAGTCGTGAAATACATCATTTATTTTGAAAAAAGTGACAAGGTATGAAACTTACATGAAAATAATTAATTTTTTTAATAATAGACCTCATTATTTTTCAACACATTTATATAATATTTGTATACTCTACAATTATATATAACATTACTCTTCATATATAATTTTTCGTTTGCCAAAAGGATATTGCTACATTGGAGTGCACTGTGCACAAATGTAAATCATTTTTAAATACTTTCTCTCTCCTTGGATAATTTAATTGGTTTCTCTCTCCTTTGGTAAAGTATTAAAAAAATATTTAAATAATATATACAAAAAAGATATATAAGCTAATATATAGTATATCATAAAAATGGGTATGTAAATAGAAAAATTGGCTCCATTTGAATTTAGAGATAATATTAGATGAGTTAAGATAAATTCTGAAAGATGAATAAAATATTATTGAAATATTATTTTTTAATATAATTATTATTTTGAGATTTGAAAAAAATAGAGTTAGAATTTGAAAAAACTGAATTGTTTATTATATTTTATGTAAATATTTGAAAAAATGTAATTATGAGTTTAAAATGAGATAAAATGAGTTGAGATAAATTATGAATACAAACGTGGCTAGGGGTGTGCGCCGACCCGACCCGACCCGACCCGATATCATATCTTCCGACCCGACCCGATCACATAGTCTTCCGTTTAGCCGAATACCCGATAAGCCGAAACCCGACCCGAAAATATAATCGGGTATTCCGTTAAGCCCTTTTTTTTTTTTTTTTATATTAAATTGGTCCTACTGTTTAATACTCTTTTGTCTAATTAATTTCCTCCCATGGATTATGAATTCAAGACCGACAAAGATGGAAAACTTCAAGGCTGGCTGAGACCGGTAGATATATATATATGTATATATGCAGATACAATATTTCCTCCCATGATCAATGCATAATAGGGGCCGAGCACATTATTATATATTTGGACCGTCTTTTTCTTCTTTTTGTTTAGTAGTATTGCTGCAATCCATCACTTAGTGGTTTACACGTTGCCATGCACATTATAAACTATAAAGTAAAGACAAGAAAAGACTCATTGTCCATTGATCTCTTGATCTCTACAACAAAAAAGAAAAGAAAAAAGAATTACACAGTAGATCGACCTCCCACCAGTTGTACTTATAAAGTACTCATTGTCCATTGATCTCTTGATTCAAGGCAGCTACAATTCAAGACATCACATTAACTAATGCCAGAGAGAGAGAGATAAAAAAACGTGTATGAAAGTCTCTGGTAAATTAATGTAACAAAATGCAGAAAGAAAAATCACAGGCCCACAACCCCCTGTATTTGAAATCAAAAATAAACCCAATGTCTTTAATCAGTTTACATTCATTGAAAATAAACTTCTTCTTCTAAAAATGAATCAGTCATGAAGATTGAAGAGTGTCCAGTATATCCTCATCCCTGTATAAATGAAACCTACACAAAATTCAAATAAATCCAACATTTTCAATTTTTATTCAAAACTTGAAATTTAAATTAATAAAATATAATAATATCAATTTTTATTGACATACTATTTTCAAATACTTCAAGTCTTCAAGTAATCTTCAATCGATCTCATTCAAAATATTTTGCAAAGTTATCTCTACAAGAAACAAAAAGTTATGTTAAACATATAATTAATTGAAAAATTTAAGATAACATATTATTCAAATATGGATCTTACCAGTTTCTAACTTGTAATTTTCAATATCTTCCATTACATCTTGAGAGTCATAATTAACAGAGGGAGCCTTCAACCAATTTTGTGTGCAGATAAGAGCTTCAACTGTTGTTGGGGCCAATGAACTACGAAATGAATCTAAGACACGACCTCCAGCACTAAATGCAGACTCAGAAGCAACAGTAGATACGGGAATAGCTAACACATCTCGAGCTATTTTGGCAAGTATCGGAAATCTGGCTGAATTCATCTTCCACCATAGTAGAATATTAAAGTCGGGTGTCATCCGTTCAACACTCTCCATAAAATACTTATCTAATTCTGTTTTGGACTCTTCCACACCTATTGATGATCTATGTTGAAAATACATATCTAATATATTTTCATCATCATCACAAGAAGTGTTACTTTGGGTTCCACCTCCGTCTATACTTGGCTGGCCCCTACTTGAACCTACACTGGATTTTGAATATTTCTTATACATCTGCTCAAGCATCCTCCGTAACCCATCAACAAGTTCAGATCCTCGCCCATGACCAATAACATTTGTAAAACAAAATTCTAAAACGTCCAACTTGTTGCGCGGATCAAGCATAGCTGCAATGAACAACATTTTGTTCAATTGACTTAAATCCCCCCAATACTTGTCATATTTCAACATCATCTTCTGTGACATGGATTTAAGCATATTGCTCTCACTCCTTGAAGATTTTTTCAAATGGTTATAGATTGCAAATATTTCTCTTATAAACAAATTTGAAGTCTCATAAACTGAGCCTGAAACCCGCAAAGTCATATCATAAAAAATCTTCAAAAATCGTACAAAAATCTTGATAGTTTCCCAATCTTGTAAAGTTAGTACTTCTTGTTCAACCTCATGTAAATATGGGACAAAGTCACTATCTTCATCTTGCAACACCTCAAACGCCGCATAATGTTTCAGAGCTGAACTCAACATTAGATATGTTGAGTTCCACCTAGTTGAAACGTCAAGACAAAGAAGTCCACCACTAAGAATATTTTGTTTCTCTACACATGACTTGAACTTGTCAAGTCTTGCAGGGGATGACTTGACATATTTAACTGCATGACGAATCTTCACAACTGATGTATTAATTTCTGTTAAACCATCTTTGACGATGAGATTCAAAATATGTGCACAACATCTTATATGCATAAGCTCCTTAGCTAATACCATGCAATCCCTAAACTTGGCAATTCTTCTTAAATAATCAATGGCCGTATTGTTAGCGGATGCATTATCTACTGTGATTGTAAAAATCTTTTTTATGTCCCATTCAAGTATGGATGCCTCAATCTCTTTTCCTATTGTGATCCTCTTGTGATTAGCAACTTTCTTAAAATGTATTATTCTCTTATGCAATGTCCAATCCTCATCAACAAAATGGGCTGTTATGCACATATAATTAAGATTTTGAACTGACGTCCACATATCAGTTGTAATGCAAATCTTATAATCAGATTCCATAAACATGGTCTTCAACTTCTCTTTTTCTAACATATAAATTTTCATACAATCTCGCATAACAGTAATGCGAGAAGGGATTGGAAATCTAGGCTCAACTACGGCCATAAAATCTTGGAAGCCTTCTTTTTCTACAAAATTAAATGGTAGCTCATCCTTGATGATCATTTTCGCTATTGCCATCCGTATCTTTTGTTCATTATACTTAGCAGGTCCAACACTAGGACTACTAGTTGTACCATCCACCCCCGTCCTCCTAACCCCAGTATCTTTTAATTGGGGGTTATCCCTTCTAGCCCCAATAGCAGTATGCAAGGCTTTGCATTTTTCAATATGATACTTCAAGGATGAAGTACCTTGTTTTTTAGGATGACATAATAAAACCTTACCACAATAATCGCATGTGGCTGTGGGTTCATTGGGATCCTCATCATTTCTTGTAAAGTGTTGCCATACATCTGATCTTCCCTTTCTTCTTCTGATAGGAGGGCGAACATGGGGACTAGTTGCTTGACTATCCGAAGTTGGAGGTAGATTGCTATCCAAATGAATGGACATTGATGCAGACCCGACAGAAGGTATAAAAGCACTAGATTCCATAGGATTCAGCTGCAAAAAAAATGTTTGAAATAAAATCAGCTTATATAATTAAAATCAGCTTATATAAATGTTCCTATTTTAATACATGGTTATGAATATATATATATATATATATATATATATATCATTACTCTTATATGTATCATTAATTAAACAACAAGATAAACAATGTTTGGTCCTTACTTCGTGTCTCACCTACAATATATATATCTCTTATATGTATCATTAATTAAACAACAAGATAAACAATGTTTGGTCCTTACTTCGTGTCTCGCCTACAATATATATATATATATATATAATATAAGCAAACACACATGAGAATGAGATACATTAGAGGGAAAACAAAACAGAAGATATCACAAAACAGAAAATTTGGGGAGATCTCACTCTTGAACATGTGGCTTTGATAAAAACAAAACCTACACAGGCTTTCCTACCAGCTCCTAAAAGCTAAAAGTTCAACGCTTGATCAAAGTTGAATTATCTAGATTATATTAAACTTCCATCTTTCTCATTTTTATTTTTCCAAATTTTCTGTTTTAAGAAATTTTAGCTTTAAAATATATTTATGTTTGAGTTTACACTTGTTTAGTATTTAATTGGCGTTGGCGTGCTGTGAGCTCCCATTAGTGAGACTAATGAAAGAGTACTAAAGAAACTATTAAATTTCAAAGCATAAGAAGCGCAAGAATTATTCTTGTATTCAACACTTTCTGGAAGCTTGAAATTCTATAAGCGACTTTCCTATTTGAGGTAGTCATTGTCATTTAAGGAAGTCAGTTATTCCTCAACAAGCATGAAATTAAAAGAAAAATAATAGCATGATCAAGAGAAAATAGTAGCATTCAGACAGGAATAATGATATTTGCAAGCCGGTGTAGAGGACAACACACCTCACACCATTGGTGTTGCAGGATTTAATTTGCAAGAGGAGTTTAAATTTATGCCAGTGGTGAGGGTTGTGTTCTTCACACCAGCTTGCAAGTAGGACTTTTCAGACAAGTCATCAAATAAAAACAGAAGATATAATATGCTGAACGAAACCAGCAGACTATTATCGAAGAATCTGATTCTATCAAAATAATGATACATAGATACATTGCGTGATTAACAGAATTTTGAAAAAACTGCATCATTTACTCTGATTCTAATCGTTCCAAATTCCTTACCCAAGAAAAAAAAAGGTTACATACATAATTTTCTCCTCTTTCTGCTCCACAATATAATGCTTGCTTCTGCATAAATCTAGACCAGAATATACTTGGATGAATCTGGATCTTAACGTGGGTACCAAACGCAAAATGTCAAAAACAGAATACTGCAGAAGCTTCATTGATAGTCAAAAACAGAATGAGCTTTGTGCAGTAGTGGTGTATAGCTAGTTCTTGAATCAGAGGCCACAGTCTAGGTCTTTCAAGGGCTCTACCAACATATCCTCTTTTCATCCTCATGTTTGTTTGATTTCTTTGATAGTGGATGGTGACCATCTTTCAGGCTTCTTGGCTAGAACTCGTAACGGGGAAGGATATTTTTAAATCTTTAGACAGCTCACAATGTGCAATATAAAGGGCACCCTCTCAAATTCATCAACTAACGTTATACCCGTCTCCCTACCAATAGGCATTGCTAACTGTATTGAGAAGAGACAAGGGGATTTCTATGGAGCAGGAAGAAGAGGAAATTCCACTCAGCTAGTAGTACTTGGGTAAATCCTACTCCACCTAAGGAGATAAAATTTAATGAATTAAATATCTAATTAGTGTACCCCAATGAAATATGGAAATTATAGAAAATATGATAAGCCATTAGATCATAAACATGAAATTAGAGCTTCTGCCACCTGAGCTAGGTGCGGTTGGCATTCTGATTTCTAGTATTTATTTGAAATGTGTTTTTTCTAAAAACACTCAGACTTGAAAGCAATCAAATATGCCGAGGTGGTGTTCCATTTAATTGGCAATCAAATAAGCAATAAAAAACACTCAGTCTTTTTTATTATTAACAATCTGTACAAGCTAATAACTAGGTGATTATGATAGTATACAAATCAAAGAGAGGACCTCAAATGACTAAAGAATCAGGGCATCATGATTCATACAGTCAAGATAATGCAGAGAGAAGAGATAATGATAGATGGTTTACGCAAACCAAATGCCTAAAATCAGACTCCACCTATCATATACTGATTCTGTAGCAAGAACCCATCAGAGTCCACCTATCGTGCACAACTATCAATTCTATGACTTCCCTGATTAAAGTTTCATAAAGCAGCAGTTCCTCCTTACCTTTTGTGACGGCGACAGGGAGCTGCGAGCCTGCGAGAGAGCGAGTGAGAGCTTGAGAGATGCGACAATGAGAAGCCGGCGAGAGAGATGAGAACAATCAGCGAAAGAGATGAGAAAGAGGGCAAATCGAAGATGGGCAATCGCAGGAGTCGAAGATGGGCAATCGCAGGAGTAACGGGTATGAGGTTGGGATTATCGGGTATTTTAATCGTTTGGAAAACGGTAAGCGGTAACGGGTTTCGGTATATCGGAAGCAAGCGTTTCCGTTAACAAGCTTAACGGGTCGAAAATGTCGGGTCGGGTCGGGTCGGGTCGGGTCGGGTCGGGTCGAAATGACGGACGGTAACGGGTAACGGGTATTTTGTTCACCCCTAAACGTGACCTGAATTTTAATAATATATTTTAAATGACAAGATAACAAGAACTATTGAGAGTGTTGAATAAGGTTATAGAATTATACAACAAGGGTGATTTAAGAAATTTGATTACAATGTGAATCTATTCATTTGTGTATGGCATTGTACTCAAAATATGGATTACATATTCAAAGTTTTTATTCTAGACAGCCAGACTAATGAGTAGGAAAATGACTTGATTCTATCCTTTTCCATTTCTAATGGCTCTGGCTCCATTTCGTACCGAATATATGAGTATTCTTATTTATAAAGAAATGAGATTGCCCATTTCTATTTAAGAGGACAAGAGAGAGAGATTCTATTCTTTCTTTGGTTTCAACCTATTATGTATGATTGGAATTTGATCAAAGTTACTATAATACCCCAACTCTATTTTTTTTTCCCGACAGAAAACCATCCAAATTATTTAGAAGAGAAAAAAACTGAAATTAGTCCCGAGATTAAAGTCAAACTTTTAACTCATCTCATCTCATTATTACAACTTTCTCAAATTCTCATACACTCTCTCAAATTTCTATATAAAATATAATAAATAATTAACTTTTTTAAATCTCAAAACACTCATAATATCAAAAAATACTATTATAATAATATTTTATTCAACTTATCTTAACTAAACTTAATTTATTTCAACATCCAAATATATAGCCTAAAGTCAAAGGTATGTAGCCCATTAAAGGAGAGAGAGAGAGAGAGAGAGCATGTACCACGCGTTTGATGAAGATTGATGCAATCTCTGGGGGTTAAATGAGAAAAACAGATAAGGGATATCTACCCAAACGAATCAAATTCGATCTTTGAAAAAGAAACAGCAATTGAAACATAGAAACGGATTCATCCTCCAGTTTGAGCACAGAAGAATTAGCAATGTTCAAATAGACACGGAGAGAGAATAGATAGATACATTAGCAAACAGCTTGAAGAGATACTAGACCAAGCTCAGCATCCCAACAAAATCATATCATGATTCAAATCTACATAACATTCCCTCCCATACATAAACCTAATTAATATTTAGATCAAGACGAGGCCCAATCCAAATTACAATCTGCAATTCTTTTTTAAATAAGAATACATAGCAAACTCAACAAAATTTGCAACTATGGATGATTCTTTTACACCCAAAATGGGAATAGGCGCCCATATCACCATGCAGAAGAGCCAAAAACCCTGATTTCAACCCATAAAAGTACCAAAAAGGCCCTAGTCCCAGGAAAAAGACTTACCAATAATGGCTTCCAGAAAAAAAGCCATTAACAAGACCAAGCTAAAACTGCCTCAAAGGAGATCGGCAACATTTGCTGGCAGCTCCTCAATCACCACATTGTAGAACCTCTGGATGTCAAAGAGCATCCTCTCATCATCTGCGGTCACAAAATTGATGGCAACACCCTTCCTTCCAAACCGTCCACTACGACCAATTCGATGGAGGTAGTTCTCTGGCTGAGTAGGAAGATCATAATTGATCACGAGAGAGACTTGCTGGACATCAATACCCCTGGCCAAGAGATCAGTAGTGATGAGAACACGAGAGGACCCAGACCTGAATTCCCGCATGATGATGTCTCTCGTATTTTGATCCATGTCTCCGTGAGTGGCAGAAACTGTATGGTCACGGCCGCGCATCTTGTCTGTCAGCCAATCAACCTTGCGCCTTGTGTTCACAAAGATGACACTTTGGGTGATTGCCAAGGTTTCATAAAGATCACAAAGTGTCTCAAGCTTCCATTCCTCCTTGTCAACATTAACATGGAATTGCTTAATACCCTCAAGGGTGAGCTCATCACGTTTAACCAGAATCCTTACAGGTTTATTCATGAATTTCCTGGTAATCTCGAGAGCCTCAGGTGGCATTGTGGCAGAGAAAACCCCAACTTGAATTTTAGGTGGCAGCAGCTGGAAGATATCATAGATCTAGAAGATGCCAACTGAGAAAGTTAGAAAAAGAACTTACCAAACCGGCTAGCATTTATATAAGCAAAAGTGATATTTTAATACAGTGGTACAAAGTTCAGCTTGAAAGGGCCCTGCACACATGCCTAAAAAGAATGAGTACCAAATGCCAACAAAAGTTAATTCTGAAAACTAGCATGTAATGGTAAAATATTTTTCCTCTATGAGTGAAGTAGGATGCCTGAATAGTGTATGCAATAATACAATTATTAAAATCTTAAGACTCAGATTTCTATCTAATTATTCAAGAAAGCACAAAAAGGAGATTTATATGAAAATAAAGCAAGGACCTGATCCTTGAAGCCTCGTGAAAGCATTTCATCCGCTTCGTCTAACACAAACATCTTGATGTAATCAGGGCGCAGTGATTGCCTGCGAAGCATGTCAAAGACACGACCAGGGGTACCAACAACAACATGGACCCCAGCAGAAAGAATTCGTTGATCCTCACGAACACTTGTTCCACCAACACAGGCATGAACCTTGACGCCCAAATAGTCACCAAGGGCCCGCATGACCTTCTCAATTTGTTGTGCAAGCTCCCTAGTGGGAGCAAGAACCAATGCCTGGCATTCGACCAAGCCATAATCAAGCTGCTGCAAGATACCGGAGCAAAAAGTAGCAGTTTTCCCAGTTCCAGACTGTGCTTGTTGAATCACATCAAGTCCTTTACAGAAAGGAACAATCCCCCTTTGCTGAATTGCAGAGGGCTTCTCAAAACCTACAAAGAAGTTTGATCCATATATCAGCTTTCTATGTCACCACAAGATTGAAGTCAAGTCTCAGAGTACACATTAGAGAAAAGAGATTTCAAATATGGCATAAACTTCAGTTCACATGAAGCTTGCATCACCCATTGCATGTATAAATATACACCATGAACTAATAAAACAACTCCTGAAGAAGTTCTAGGTAAGTACAAGGCAAATCAGAGGATGTTGCCAGACAGACTGAATGTACTTACAGGGCTATTATAAACGAAAAGAAATAGAAATCAGTGCGAGTACAAGTATAACATCCCAATGAGAACCCAACCACATCTAGGCTTAGATTTCAAAAGAATTTGTCAAAGCTACAATTAATGCTCCTTGAAATCATTATAAAACCAAGTTCTACCCGGTAAGGAACTGTGGGACTTCACACTAAGTGCACCTTCATCACCTTTATAATACTTCACATACTCAATGTGAAATAAAGTAGGCGCCATAATAAGTGCGTGTACACGTGTGTGCCAGAGCATGCGCATACACATCCTCAAATGTTCATAAACTTTTTTTTTTGGCTAATCCATAGACATGGCAAATAGACAAGTTGCATGTGCTGCCTATTAAAGACAGACTTGATAAGTTTGAATTTCAGAGAGGAAAATATATCTTATCTACATACCATAAGCATAGATTCCTCTAAGGAGGTTCTCTTGCAATCCCATCGCATCAAAACTATCATAAACCTCATCATATGATGTGAAGAAATCTTGCCCATCTGCTCCAAGTCTGCTCCGACCAAATTAACAAACCAAGCATGAGTCTTATTTGCAGGCATCATATGACAAAAGTGTAACATGAAAAATGCTAATATCTCACCAATGATGTGGAGGATGAACAAAAAGTGAACCACTTACCATCAGTGCATGGGCAGTATATTTCTTTAAAGTGAAAATTGAATAGAAAGAACTTACAACTCGCTCATTTTAGCATCAAATTGACGGGCATCAAACTGGGATCCCTCAGGTGCCGCACTAGCCATGACTGCAAAGAGTCAGAGGTAAGCGACTAATTTGTAATCATATATCAGTAAACCGGGAATTATGTATGTGTAGCCAAAGATATACTAATTACATTTCTCTATGCATGCAAGAACCAACATATTTCTCTCTTTTTTTCTACAAGCAAGAAACAACAGATTTCTTAAAAATACCAAATACTACTAGGTAAAGGTTTTGCACACTTATTCACTTGCAGTTACACAAAGATGATTCCTTCTCTGTCTCTCACCAAGAAGCCAATCAGTTTGAAAAGATGAACCCAACACTTAAAAAAGGCTAGTGTATAACGTCAACATGGTTAGCACAATTGAATCACTCAAGGCGTCGGACAATAGAAAGTGCAGACAAAGGTACATACAAGTTAATAGGGTTAAGAAATCGCCAAAAAAAAAAACAATCATTTAGATGGCTTGTAACCCTAGGCGTGCAATTTGTATGGCACTTTATTGTACATGCCACGTCTGCACCAATAAACAGTCTCCATCTAACATGAATCTCTCTTCTCTTTTATTTTTATTTATATGGAAGGAGATTCACATCTTGCCCATACACAACAACCCCCCCCACTCTGGCGGCCGGTCCGCTCGAGGGCCAAAAATCTCAACCACATGACCTAAATCATACTACTAACCAAAATCATAAAACGATTGTAATCAAGTTGACAGATACAAACAGGAATGATTTATTACAAACCAATCAAACAACCTACTAAACACATTATCACATATTTGATGAACTAAACCACAGCTGATATCCCACATACGATACTTAAAATTAAAACATATGGAAATCATACAAAGAAGTTCTATACATAAATTTAACAACTTCCGTTAAATCGGTAGAATATTTCCTAATTTCTCAATGCATCCTGCGCTATACCAGGCCAAGCAAACTAAACATGGGCATCATAGAATAGATAGAAAAATGGGGAAGAAAAAAAACTAGCTGAAAATAAAAGAGACAAATTATAATTCACACGTATTTGGTCGTTTATGTTTCACATGTACGGATATTCAATCTCGTTTTCTCGGTAACCAAACAAAGCCCAAAAATTTAACGATCTAGTCGCGATAAAATCAATCTAGAACTAAATCCATAGAAACAAGGAATCTATAAGCAAAGATAAAAGAGAACGCAATAAGATTCCCATCCATAAAGTGTAAAGCGAACAAATAACAGAAGAGAAAAGAAAGCGAGCACCTGAAAGCGATAGAGATAGCTCGACGAAGAGAAAGAGAGGTAGAGTTTCGGTATGAAGGTCTCTAGGGTTAGGGTTTCCCAAACTCCTTGGATCTTTGATTGGAGGAGTTAAAAGGGAAAGCAACGAAACAGAGAGATAAGAGAAGGCTGTGGGTAGTGGGAAGTGGGAAGAGACTACAAAGAGAAGGACTTTGGGTGAAAGAAACGTGAGGGATTTTGTGATGCCTCTCGCTCTTCAGAGTTACCTGTTTTGCCCCTGTGCTTCGTCCTTATTTTCTAGTTTTGTCTCCACGCCGAAAGTCACGCACAGCCTAATTACGTCATTGTCTCTGTTTGATTGTACCCTTGATTCTTGAATGTTTTGTTCATGGTTCCAAAAAAACGGTTCAAGTTAAAAAATTCACAACCGATTTAAGTGTATTATTATTCATTTATTTTGATTCCATGTAATTTATTAAATTTTTATTCAGATATAAAAGATGTTTTTCTTCACAAAAATATGAAAAAACTAACAAATCTAAAGACAAAAATATGAAAGTTTTTACTATATTTAGTTGAAGGAATAAACATTATGATAAAAATGAGTATTCCAATATTATATTTACAAAATAAAAATAATAATGAGTAATTCTATTTGATCATCCTAAACTTATCGCTCATATAACCTTCTTCTTGACGTGATTATTATATGATGTTACTTGTTTTATTATAAAAAATAAAAAAATACAAAATACAAACACAAAAAAAATAAAGAGAATCTAGAATTTCAATTTTCATCTTTTTATATTTTTATATGCACTTTTGGTTTGAATATTATTTTTTAATTTTTTATAAACCATGTGATGATGCCATATTAAGTAGGCATGTTTATCCGGGTTGAGTATTGCCTGGCATGACCTTGTCTTTATTTTTTAATAATTTTAATACTTTTACTTATAAAATTTTAAAAAATTACTCATATTTTAAATTCGAATTCTCAAATCCGAAATCCAGATAAACAAGCCTAATATCAAGAGAGCTATATGAGCAAGAAATTTCAAATAGCTCTTTAGCAATACTCATAATAATGCTAGATACAATATAAACATATGTAAGACTTGCATACCCATTTTTGAAATAAAAATGTGTACTATTATTAATAAAAAAAAAATTAATGCAAATTTTAGATTCTTCCACTTTTTTTTTAAAGAGAGTGCGCGATGATTGTATATTAATATGTACAAATAATTTATTTTTACAAAAATAAACTAACATATCATGAATTTCGCAATTTTATAAATTAAAATATAAAATTAATAATATCTTTCAAATATGATTCCCATCTAGAAAAGTGCATTTTCCCATTAAGTTGAAAAAAACACCAATTCGATGAGATAACAATATTTGATACAACCAATTAAATCATAATAGGTTTGAAATTTGATTAAAAGTTGGTGTCACCATAATCATTAAGATATGTTGTTGATAATAATCTTGGGCCACGATACGGGCTTTGCGTTGTTGAACTTCGATGATCGTTTGCGACCAATCAGGTTTATATAGTTGGACTTGGGTGAAATTAGGGCCCAGGTGCATGGGTGAAAATGAAGTGGGCTTAGTCAAAAAAGGGCCTTAGTGTGATAAGACCATCAGAATACTTATTGGGCTGGCTTGAAGATGTTGTTGGGAGTGAGAGCCCTTTCTGTTTGCATGGGATGACGATGTACTGCTGAAGAAAATTTTAAATTTATTATTTATTTTTAAAGAGCAAAAGTATTTTTATTCATTTTTATATTTTTTTTCTCTCTATTTTTGATCAAATATGATAAAAAAATTTTAATATATGTACAAATTTATATTTTTTAAAGAAAACTTTTAGTTAATCCAATGCTAATGCCCTGATATTATATATATATATATATATATATATATGCATGTGAACTCGACATACATTGTGAAATATTGTGACCTTTACTGCGTATTATTTAACAAAAATTTTATGTCTAGACTCTAGTAAATTTTACATACTCATTTAGTATTTCATTAATGTGATTAACTGCATTATTTTTTTAATATAAATAATTATTTTAATTAATTATATCAATAAAGTACATAAAAAATATATAAAAATACCTGGATATACATAGCAAAACTCCTGCATGTAGTGGTGGAGTCACATTGGGGCATGGGCCCTCCCCCTTTTTTGAAAAAATAAAATAAATAAAGAAAAAAATAAAATATATTAATTTTTATAATTTAGTAAGATAATATTAATTTTATCTTGTATGGTCCCCTATTTAAAAATTATCTTAGTTTCCTTTCACAAAATTTAATCTAATTTAATAATAACATACATCTTATATAAAATAATATAATATAATAATATGATGACATATTTATAAAAATTAAAATTAAAAAAAAAAGTTAGATGATTTCTAACATATTTTTAATATATTTTTATTATGAAGACATGTTCTTGACATATCATATATTACTTTTTAATATATAAATTATATTAAACGTATTTTATTTTTATTATAAATTTTACTATTAAATTATTTTATACCTCATAAAAATTGTATAGAAATAAATTCTTCGCTTCTCTAAAATAAATCCTTGACTCCGCCACTCTCTGCATGTATTAGCGATGCATGGACACACTACCATTATGCGTGAGTAAATATACTTCCGACGCTGGGGATCATCCAAGATTTGAAATTGGAAGGAATTAAATAAGGTACCATTGCATACATGTTGCATTAATCTACTACGTCTATTTGAGTACATAGTTGTTAGCATGATAAGGGGCCCGCCGGAGTCACTCTCCTTTGCTGAATTGATGTTATATGAGAAGATGTACAGCCTTCTATATATGATGATGATCGTCGTCATCATGTGTACTTATCAAGATCAGATCAGGAGACATGTCTGGGGCGGAATTAGTTATAAGGTAGGGGCCGGCTAACGCCTCCAATATTTTCTTTTTTTAATTAATATAGTAAATATATAAATAATAATAATTTTTCTTTATATAATTATAATTACTTCCCAATACTCACGTTTCTAAAATTTTTTATTGAAATTATACTTTCAAATTATGAAAATCACTAATACACTTTATCAATTTGTGCAACAAATTAAATTCTTAAGATATTCTGAATAACATGAGCTTAGTTTCATCTACAAAAATACTCATTCAAAAGTTAAGAAATTATGAGATGGGAGTGTTTGTTTAGTGATATTAAATTATTTTGTAAAAAATATCAAATTGATATTTTTGATATGAATGGCCAATATACTAAAGTTTGAGACAAATCTTATCGTCAAGTTGACCAGTCATTAACAACAATGAAGCATCAACTCAGAATTGATATATTTATTGCTACAATAGACTTCCAATTGTAAAATTGAATAGTAGATTTAATAATCATACAATAAAACTTTTCATTCTTAGTGCTATTTTAAACTCTAAAAGTGCATACAAATCATTTAAAATTGATGATACATGCAAATTAGTTGAGAAGTTTTATTCACAGAATTTTACTGAGTAATAAAAATTTCTTTTGAGAATTCAATTGCAGTATTATGAATTTGATGTGCTAACGTATCTAGATTTTAAAGATCTGTCAATTATCTAAACTATGCAGAGAACTAACAATTTTAGAAAAGTTAAAGATTTATTATTTGATTGGCATGTTATTTTATCTAGTATTAACTCTTCTCGTTTCTACTTCTACTACTTTGCGAGCATTTTCTGCTATGAAACTTATATAAAAACTAGATTGCGTCAAATAGAAGATGAGTTTCTTGCAGATCATTTGTTAGTTTATATTGAAAAAGAAATTTTCAAGAATTTCACTTCAGAGATGATAACAAATGAATTTTATTTTATGAAAGGTCATCGTCATCGAACTTAATTTGAAGGAAAAATTCTAAATTGATATTTTATTTTATTTTATTTTATTTTTGTAATGACCTCTAGCAAATTACAAAAATCCTAAAAAAATTCTGTTATAAGACAATTTATAAACATGCATTTTTTGTATTCAATTTTATAACATATGGTTATTATTTTTTTTATAGTCATGCGTAAAAAACACATATTACTTATATCACACATATCACACACTTTGTTAATCGCCCCTCCCAAACACCAAATTCTAATTCTGTTAGTCTTGCATGATGCATGCTTACTACTGATTTTAATTGGGTGAAGGTTAATGGAGTTGTAATTAGTGTTAATTTGATTCTCTACTCATTAATATATAATTTTTCCATAATTAGTATTACTCGACCTTCATTTTTTTTTTTTATGTGTATATGGGTTCAAGTTTCGTACGACGTAGTAGCGAAAACGTAGAGAGGCCAAGGCAAGATAATAAATTTGTTATCTTGCACGTACTAAATTTATATTTACCATTACTCTAATTAATTTGTTACGAGCAGATTCAAATGAAGTCTTTGTTTTTAGTTTCTTAATGTTTTTGATCTTCTTCTGTTTAATTTTGGTAATTGAGTACTAGAAGTGAATTTGGATGACGGAAGCTAAGGTTGGAAAAAGGGTATATAAGTAGCGCCCCGCGTTCCTTTTGCAAATGGCTGCAGAAACGTTCTAGAGATCGATCGAGACATGCATATACCCTATACTAGCGCATAATATATATATATATATATATATGTATATGTATATATATATATATATATTGCTTGCATAATTTGGTTGTTAAACGAATTAGTATAGAGTCTAATTAAATCTCCCCCAATTTATAAGATAGTAATAAGTACTGCTTCATCTTGTTATAAATGTGAAAGGAGAACTTCGATATTCACGGCCATCATACTTCTCAATTATTTATTCTTTAGATGATCAGCTATATCCAATTTATGAGCTAAATTAAACATTAAAAATTGAAAATTCGGTTTGTCAAATATTTTAATTGGAGCACAATTCAAACTCAAACTCAAACTCATCAATACCAAACTAGATTACTTGTGGATAAATAAACTAGATTACTCATAAATACCAAACTTGATAAATAAATATCACATTATTTATGGATAAGGTCTTAGATATGTTTATAAGTAACGTGCAAATCTCTCTTATTGAACTGGTTTTATAAAATGAGTCAAGCTTATGAATTTCTACATGATATCAGAACCTGCTACAAAACAAATGGAGGCCTACACTATTTATCCCGTGATAAGGACTAGAAAAATTACTGGCGCCGGCAATTAAGAAAGGTTGTTGAAGAATAAATCTCACATTGCTTGTAGATAAGGTTTTGGACATGTTTATAAGAAATGTACAACCTTTTCTTATTGAACCGGTTTTATAAAAGAGTTAAGCCTATAAATTTTTACATGTTATGTGCACGGCCTGATCAGTACTTGAAGTACTGCAAGGCTATAAATATACAAACCGTTTAGTTTAATTTCCTGTTACTGTAATAATATATATACGTGTGTCAATTACCATGTGTTTAATTATATTTATATATATATATATGTATGTATGTATGTATACACACAGATGTGTACATATACATATGTATATCAATATTGTTTTCATCATTATTTTTCTTGTTGCTGTACATGGAACTGCATACATGTTCTTATTGTAAGAGAAACATATATCCATACTAAATTTGTAAAATAAAATGTTTTTTTATGGTTTTTCTTTGCAGTCTGTAAAAGCATGATATATAGTCGATCATCAGTATATACTATTTACACGTAAGATATATATATATAGATCAGATCATACAATATCGGATCGAACAGGATGTCAAAATCATGATCTTATCAAGATTGAAGAAGATCTAGTAATTGATGTGAGAGAATCTTTGAAACATGATTAGGATGAATTGCTCCAATAATACTATTTCAAGTTGGAATGCATGATCGATCTTTTTTTCCAAAGTACTTTAGATTTATGGGTCAACTACAATCTCAACATAAAATCACTGTTCCCAAAATTCTGTACGTATATATATATAATAAATATAATAGCCTAAAAATGAATGGTCCTGTTGATCTGTTTCTGCAACTCAAGGCCGCAGCATCCAAATGCATGCATCATGATCAGGGCCATGTGCTTGATCACATGTTTCCTGACCTAGCAATATGCTCGCAATTGGCTGAATGTGGAGGTGCGGCAGCTAGCACTGCAGATCCCCACCAAACCCAGCACTATGATATTGTTTTATTTATGTAAAAATAATCGCATGCATATATGTTTTTTTTTTTTTATCGAATACTGCAATACGCATGCTATTTGGGGCTGTCTAAATAAACGTGTGGGGTTCAAGCTGCTAGCTGCATTATGATCCCTACCATTCCTTTCCTTTTCTCCCAGAAACCCTAGCCATGACAGGATATAAACTTTGACGGATCCATTTAGATCGATGGAAAGCAAAAGAAAAAGATATAGAAAAGTTAAATCTTTAGGCAAATTGGCAAATACCAAATCCACGGTTGGGCTTCATCCAACAGTACATAGATCTCCCTGGAATGCCACTTGGAACCCTAGGGATGGAATAAGTAATTAATGGATCATGCATTCCGCACCAACCGGCCATTTTGGAATTTGGATGCCAATTAAGTGGTGTGGAAGATAGAATGAAGAACATGACATGAGTCCAAAATGCTTCCTTTGACCTGCCTTTTTGGGGCTGCCGAAAAAGAAAAAGAAAAGGTGCCCCATACGGCAGCAGCAGCAGATGCTTAATATATTGTTTTTATATTATCATAATTGGTATAGCAAGTGGCACTCCTCCTTTTTGAACCATATATTTGAAGCCGGCCGTTTGGCGTTTGGAATCAACATATATGTAAGCACGCCTCTCATCCTCCACTGCCAAAAGGGGAAAGTCGATGTGGGTATGGATCATGGTAAACAAAACCCCACTTCCATAATGGGAAAACCTTTTATCTTTTCCTTTGCACCCACCACGTATACTCATTGGATCAACTCCATCAATATATCTGCAGTACTACTCCATGTCATCATGATCATATGTATAGTGATATATCTGTCTTCCTAAATATATGACACGCCTACAGATCAGGCCGGCCGGTGCGTCGATCTAAATCTGCAATATCTTAATCTTTCGACTACTGGGCTTTGTTTGGCTTTATGAATCGGCTTGACATTGTTAAATCATGACTTTTCATGGAGTGCATGCATTATGCAGATCATTAATCTATAAAAGATGTCGTGTAAATGTCGATGATGGCCTATATATATATATATATATAGATTTTGCTTAACATGAACTTGATCTAATCTTATTCACATTAATTAATGAATGCTAAACACACAGATTAGTCATGTAAAGAAGGGCGCAAGATCACATCCAGGGAAACACGCGTGTTTACATGAGTGATTGGTCCAAGGATTTTCATATGTCAATGATTCTATCCGTCATTATGGTTTAATTTATCAAAAGCATATATACTTTAAGTTGCTTTAGCGCCGCATTAGATCTTTCTGTGGGCTTCTGTACAGTATTGACGATGTCACGATCGAGGCTCTGTCGACCTCTCATTCGTTAAATTAATTAGTTTTTAAACTGATATCATTCCATATTTCCTTTTTCCCGATCGATCCTTTATCTTTTTCCAAAGGGTGGGGGACCGATCAAGATGCCATTATAGTTCGCATGTTAGTAGCTTAAACTTGATTTGTGGTTACTTATTTTTTATAAATTAGGGTCACCACTTTGTACATTCCTTGCAGAAGGATACATTCCCCCTTTTGTTTGTCTTCGCAATGGACCAATCTTCTTTAATTTTTTTTTTCAAAAATAAATTCGAGAATCCATAAAGTTAGTTTATATATATACCTGTGTAAAGAACAGTGGATATTTCGTTTCATATGCCTTGGAGAACATATTAATGCTGAAAATAAAACAAATTTGTACCTTTCAAAGTGACAAAACGTAAATACACTTGAAGTTAAAATATATATATAAATATTAGTACGTATATATGGTGACTGATTAGATGGTTAAGCTAAAAAAACCCATATTCTTTATCCTTTTGAATGCATTAATGATTATGATAATTTGTCAAAATACTGCATGCCATTACGTCAAAGTACTGCATGCCACAATTACTACTCGAGAAATCAAGCATATGATCCTTCAAGTGTTCAAAAAAATGCAGAATTTTTTGATATCTTCTGAAAAAGGCCACTTCATGTATATATATATATATATATATATATATATATATATATATGTGTGTGAAGGATCTATAGGCAAGAGATCAATGGGAATAGATCATATATATAAGGACTGAGAGTTGAAGGTGATAATTAAGGAAGAAGAGCAGGGGACATTGGGGGTTACGAATTTAGAATTACAAGATACATTGGATACTGCAATTGAATAAATGAGACTCTGGTTAGATTGCATGATCATATGGGGGAGTGATAATAAAGATAAAGTTTCTAGACTTCTTTTTCCTTTTTTTCTCTTTCTCATCTGTAAAATGGGATTTAATTATTAGGCAGTGACCAAAAAGGGTGAAGCCCACATTTATTCCATACATGATGAAACCATTCTCTTTCTGGATTTCTGGTGCTATATAAAGCCCAACAGGCCTTCATCTATTCTCAACAAATACAAGCTTTGTTTCTAAGAGATGAAGCAGGTTTTTGGTTTGGTAAAGATGGGTGCAAACTAGGGTTTTGGCTTGTCTAGCTTGTAAAATTACCGGCCGGCTAGAGGAGGGCAATACTATACTGATCTTTCCTTGTTAAAATCAAGGGTTGAAGGGTAAGGGAGGTGACAGAAGAGAGTGAGCACACATGGTATTTCTTGCATGCCCGGTTCATGCTTGAAGCTCTGCGTGCTCACTCTCTATCTGTCACCCCACCACTCTCTCTCTCTCTCTCTCTCTCTCTCTCTATATATATATATATATGTATGTATATATAATCTATATATGCCTTTGAGTTTTTTGTCCATGTGCTTGTGTATTGCAGGAGGGGGTGCGCCGGGAAAGGGACCGGGGTTTTGGATTCTTTCTGCCTATACTAATTTGTTATCTATGTCATTTATTAATTTAGAATTTCTTTGCAGTGGATTTCTAACCGTCTGGGAGATATTAATCTGAACTGAACTTTAGTTACTTCGAATTAAGACGTTGGAACCAATATTGCTTCGTCTGAAACGGGTGTGGTCATTCCAGATGATCATCTGTTATATTAGAGTTGCTCTGCTTGATGACATCTGAAAATTCTTGGTTCTGCGTACTATTTTCGTACTTTTCATCAAAACCTAAGGTTTTGACTTGAGTTATGACTATTCCATTTGATCAAGAAGATTTATTAATGATCTACAGTGGCCCTGTGATTTTTCTTCACAAAAAGTGTTTTTGCAGGTTGAGTTTATGGACAGAATAAAAACAAAATTACAAGATGGCAGGGAGATGATCAAGGCCGACCAGGATGTTTTTTTTCCCCATGTCTCTAGCTATGCATGTTGCCCTTGTTACCATTTTGTAGGATTATTAGGGTCGATACATAGGTTTTGTCGTCTTGTTAGGTGGGGTTTAATCTGCTTGCAATATGCAACTTATAATGATCATGTACCCTGATCTTGACAGTACTACAGAAGGATGGTCTTAATTAATAAGTTATAAATGACCTAATTAAAAGGTGAAAATGTTGAAAGAAAGAAGGTCTTAAATCATGGGATCAACTCAGATAAGATATATGCGTCTAGTGTTTATTTGTTTATTTATTAATCTCATCAGTCATCCCCCCGGCCCCCCAATAAGATGATCTTGATCTGTCCTTTCCTAGTAATGAATATAATCAGCTGATAACAACAGGCCAGCAGTGAAGTTGCAGAAATTCTTGGAACTCATGATCATCTTGATGAAGATCATCCAGTTATACCACAAGGGAGTTGATGATCACAAATAGCTATTTACTGATCATCACAGCAGGCAATTCATCATCATTATTCTCATTTTTTGTTGCTTAATTTTATTTTGTTTAGGTAAATTAAGATTGTTCATGATTAAACTTTATAATTAATCTGCTCAGAATAGCTGGTTGTCCAGGTCATGTATATAAAGTTAGTTCTTTCATGTGTTTTTTCATGTCTATAATTCCCTAATTAACTACTAACTAGTCAGCTATTCCCACTTGACTTCCAGCTTGCAGTGACTGCATGGTTTGAGCCAAAATTAAATATGTGGGATCAATAAATGCTGCATGGAGATCAAGAACCCAAAACTGCCATGTGTTTTTGTAAGGAAGAAGTCTGATCATGATCATGCAGATAATGGTCTTAATCATGTGTGTGAAAATTCTGTAACACAATTAATGAAGCACTACTGTCTTCTTCTACTATATATATATGGCTCATGTGCATGGTTCTTTGTAAACCTGAGAGAATTTGTGAGTTCCTCAAGGGATCATATCATCGATCGATGAAGATATGCCAATTAATTAACTATTAGTTGTTTTTAAAGACCTCAATTCAGTTAAGTACTAGTACTTCATGTATTGTGCTGATCATCATAGTATATATTCAAATTATCTCATATTTTTTCTAATTTCTCTCCCAATTAATTAATTCATTAATCCTAATATAATTAATGTGTTTGGTAGTAGTTGTAGTATATTTACAGCTTAAACCAATTATTAACTTAGTTTTTCGTTCATATATATATAGCTTAATTTCTCGATCGATGTAATAAGATTTATCCAAAGCTAGCTTTTGGGTTCACCAGTTTCCCCTTCATATATGAGATATATTCACCTTAATATTTTAACGTTTTGTTAAGATCAGTACATGAGTGTTTAAGATTTGTGATTAGAAGTCGTGCAATATTTTAGGGTTTAGAGCTATATGGTTTTTGTAATTGAGTCTAGACGTACTACTGATGATTATGATCTTCAAGGCCGGTTGATGATCACTACATTTATATGCATATATACATACTATATATATATATATATAAATATATATTATATCTTGTGCATGATGTCTCCTGATCATTCAGGGGAGCTAGCAGCTTGCTGTTTTGTGCAATATGAGGACCTAGATTAGCGCTAGCTTAATAATCTCTTAACAATTGGTACTTAAATAAAAGAGAAATGGACTCTGAGCACTACTCAATTTGGTAAGTGAATAATATTACTTTATTACTTATATGCATAAACAGTTCATTATTATTCACAAAATATTATTCATGATTACTTTTTCACTACTACTCACAGATCGTCATCTAAGTTCATCTCAGCATTCAAACAGTTTCATTCATGAACATTTCCATGTGATTTGGGTAGCAAGATTTGTTCATTTATCACGCATGCATGTGATCTAGTACTTTCTTTTTTAAAGCAAATTAAGACATATAATGAAGAGGGAATGGCCAAATCAAGTTATCTTAATAATTAGTACTTGACTAGATCAATATACATGATCTCTATATAACCATATATATATATATATATATATATATATATATTATATGTATAGCTAGCTAACGTTATTTATTGGGACACTGATCTAGAGATGGCTTGATCTACACGATATTGGCTAAGTACTATATATAGATGATCAACAAAGTCGAGTCATATATATAGTCTTATCCCGTCTAGCTCCCATGCATCAAGAGCATATTTGCATGGTGATTAAGTTCGGTTTGGATTAAGAGTTGCTTTCAACCCATGCCATTTTATCTTATTATTACAATTAATTTTCATAAACTTTCACACAAAATATAATAAATAATTTCAAATTTTCAAATTTTAAAACAATAATGATATTTTAAAAAACATTCTAAAAATATTTTATTCAACTTTTAGTTTTCATCTCAATCTTAACTGATAATCTCATTATCCAAACTAGCTAACCTAGGAAGAAAGTTGATTAGAGATAATACATGACATGATGAAATGGTCATCTAGCTAGCTAGCTTGTTCCTTTATGTAGTGATCTATACCTAATTTGCTCATGAAAATTCAAAACTTACCACCTTTTTAATCTAATTGAACTAATGCATAATGCCCCCAACAAGGCGAGCGCTATATTAAGCTTACCAACTACTCTAATTAATCAGGCGGCCTCTCCTTATTATACAATATACCCTTTATAAAAAAGAAATATTGCATGATAATATAATTATGTACGATGCTATTTAATTATAACCTAAATCAAAACTAAGTGATCTTTGCAATATTCAAGCAATAAGTTTTTCCTATAATGTCTTCGTGGAACACAAAATAAGAAGATGGAAGAAACTATTATCAACGTACACATGAAAGAATTAATAAGAGTAGTACTCAATCACTACTACCAGCTAGGTTATTAGATGTTTCGTTTGAATGTTACGAAGAGATGAGAGGAGATGAAAAATCTATGAATAGTAGTAAAATAGTTTGTGAATAATAGTAAATAGTTTGAGTTAAGGTATTTTATGAGATTTTGAAAAATGATAGAAAAAGTTAAATAAAATATTATAAAATTAAAATATTATTGAATAAAATTGTTTAATATTATTTTAATTTTAAGATTTGAAAAAGTTAAATTGTTGTTTGTGGTTTGTATAGAAGTTTGGAAAACTATAATAATTAGATGAAAAAGTTGAAAATTTAAAATTGATAAGTATTTGTATTTGAGTCATGATATTTCATGAATATTGAGATGAGATAAGATGATAAATCTCACATCCAAACAAGCCCTAATGATGGATTGAAACTTATGAACATATAACCAGTGTCGATCCATATTATATATCAAGCATGCGCGCAACATATTTATAGATATGCATGTATATGTCGTGTATAATACACACACACACATATATATATTTTATTATATACATTTGGGAGAAATGCTTTAGCCACAAAATTTTATAAAAGTAAATTTATAAATTGATGTAGATTGATGTAGCACGTCATATTAATACTATTTATTTAATTTTTTTGTAAAGTATATATAACATATCACATAAAACCAACTTGCTAGTTTGTGAGTACTTTAGCTACTTTTATAAAATAAAATTAAAAAAAATTGTGACTGTAGCATTCTCACAAGATAAATTGATCCTTACATGAATTACATAATTGATGGTTCTTTTATCAGTGCCAATATTATTGCATTGGCCGCCAGACACTAGCTACTTTAACATGATATATTCAATATATATATATATATATTATAATTTGTTTAGCTCAGGAAAGCCTCTCCGAAAGTGTCTTGATCAATCTCCCCCGCCATGAGTACTCCAGGAGGGAGGCCGCCGATATTTGACTTCTCATGATTCTCCTTTCCCATGGATGATGGTCTCTTTGATCACCTTCTTAATTCCCTTTTTACCATGTTACCTTTCTTTTCTTTTCTTTTGCTTTTCTTCGATCAGTTTTTTGTTTTTTCCTCAAGTTTTTCCAAATCAATTAATCCATCAATCATCATCATGACTAATTCCGCCCTGTCGGCCTCCACTATCGCGCACTAATTTGCTGCGTGGTCGTCTTGATCATGATCATGATCTCCAAGGTGCGTGCATGGGAGAGGGCATGCATGGGGCACTTACGTAAGCATCATGCATGCATGATCATGTGTCTCATGACTCATCATCTCCACTAGTACTGCAGCTACCCAATTATACTGTTTTTCTCTCTCTCCACTACTACATTCACGGAAGATGATGTCGACGGAGGTCCCTATAACCTGTTTAATTACTTTTAATTCCGAGATATAGATATATATATATATATATATATATATATATAGTCAAATTATCTATTCATGATTTGCTACAAATACTATCATACGTGCCCGTGGGTACGTATTCACCAAATTTATGAGCAACTACTCTTCTTTAGTAATGTGAGTTGGAAAATTTCTATTTGCAGTCTCCATTCAAATATTGCGCATGTAGACTTCATACTTAAAAGAAAACCAACCAATTTTGTTTAAGTGAAATCAACTCTCTTGTTGTTGTGTGGTGAGCTTGCTTTTAAGAGTTGCACAATGAATTGATTTGAAATCATGTGATGATAGATGTCACAAATGATGCTGAGTTGTCTTTACCTATATCACTCTTAATTTTTTTTTTTATTACTATTTATATTTTATACCAAAGCTTACTTGATTTGTTTTGCTTTTGAGTTTAGTTAGTTTTGAAAATGAGGCAATTTAGTCAATTCAATAATAGAAATATATATATTTTAGTCAATTCAATGATAGGTCTGCAAATTATATATTTCTATCATTTAATGATAAAAATATATTTTTTTTAATAATATTTTTTCTCATTTAATAAAAATACAATTCCAGAATGGAGTCAAATAAAATTTCTCTTCTTTGGATGGCTCTTTTTTTTTCCCTTTAATTTACATTTATATATATAGTTGATAATTCTCACAAATCTACTTAATCTCGAATTATATATATAGATGTACTACTAATAATATAAATTATTTTTCTTATTTTACTTGGAATAACAAAGTCATGGAAAATTCAAGCACAAAATTCAGAACTTTATTATGCCGCCTTCTCTTGCTAGTACAACTTCATAATAAACCTGCTTAGAAAATGCTTCATTTATAGCACACCAGAATGGCGAAAACAAGAACAAACATGTGTCACACAAGAATAAGGGAAAAGAAAAAAGGGATTGCACATTGATCTTGCACTTGTTCCTTCTTATAATTTTTTTGATAACAGAGTCAAATTTAAAGCCCCAGATTTCACTCTGTTTGGAAGTACAATATATTCAATGCAGTACTTGGAATATAATCCTCAGAAGCGTTCTGTGAGAACCAGGAACAGATAATGCTCTTAGATGGATTATTTTGAGTTCCTGCAGGCCACTTATCGATTAGCCTAAAACCAAACTTGGATGCAGCTGAAAGTATGGATGGCTCATCGACTCGGCGCAAGACATGGCAAAGAATGAATGCAGGTTCCTGATCCGATGTAATGCCTCCTTTCGATGAAATCAATTCCTTGGCAGTTTCAAACAAGGGCAAAATGGCTTCAGCAATGTAAGTCACATCTGTGCCTATAATGATATCAAACCCTCTATTACTAATTTCCTTGATGGCTTCTATGTGGTCCTTATTCCCCCACTGTACTCTCTTCACGATCAACTTGGAAAGGAATGGTGGCTTGAGATTTGAAGTGATATTTTGGGTCAATAGGTCAAGAGCACTTGTATCTCCATCGGTGGCAACTACTAGGTCAGCAGATCCAGCGGCAACCATGGAGCAGATGCCTGCACAGCCAGACCCCAACTCTAACACCCTTTTCCCAGCAACGATGCTAGGATTTCGTTCTAGTACAGAAGCCACTAGGCGTGCTGATTCCCAGAGCATCAAGCCGGTTGATTTGCATGTATGTTGATACTCTTTGGACAGCACTCTAATCTTGTAGTTAGTTCCTCTAAGGTTGACATCGATAATCTGCCACAAACAAGAAAGAAAAAGTGAGTGATGAAGATCTCTCCATATAAATTATCCATGGCAAAAGATCAATTTAGCACTTCAAAAGACAAGTTGATAGTGAAACACTAGCATGCCGCGCTCTGCTACTGAAATCAATAGACATCACAACTCAACTTCCTTTTAAGCACAGGTGAGAACTTGTTGAATCAGTTTAGCAGAAATTCAAGTATAAGTAGAAAGACAAAGGGCAAAAATTCACTTCAAAATCATTGGAAAGTGAAGTTCCAAACATATCAGCTGCAACACCCTCAGACATGTCAACTTCAAAGTTTTTCACAAGCCCCATCAATGAATTCTCCTTGACTCCAGGCTTGATATCCTCTTGACCAGAAAAACTCTTAACTGCATCTTCCATACTGGAAGAAGAATTTACATCGTCTGAAAGGCGGAAAACAGCTTGGATCCAACGCCTGGCTCACAACAGAAAATATATTCAACTGAGATACTTCCTTTTAATTCATTATTAAGTAGTAGTTATAATACAAAGATTCCACAAAGAGAAGTTTTTTATTAGTTAGTTGTTGTGTTAATCACTCAACAAAAAATTTGAGTGCACTTGAACAGATTAAAAATTCACAACATTAATGTGAAATATATTATTTTATCAAAAAGCAAAATAAAGTTTGACAGAAAAGAAAAAACTATAACTCCACAAACTGCTATGAAAAATGAAGATACAATCACTAACCGATTCATCACCAACTCCCTCGAGCGGTTCTCAACTTGTTTGCAACACAAACCAAGCTCTTCAACATCAAATCCATTTTCTTCAAATAAATTTCTCAAAAACTCTTCAGAAAAATAGAAAGCTCGCTGTGGAAAAAAAGGTTTACATAAGTAGCTAACTCGCTAAACTACATACTGAGAACATATAAACCAGACTGGAACTTACAGTGCCATCGCCCCTAACATAAAAGTTTTCGCTAATCTTTTGATCCTTGAGAGTTAACCTTTCCTGCAAATACATTATAAAAAGTTAATAAAAAACTCTCTACATAGAGAACAAGTGGCTAATTGCAGATATTTTGATAAGTAACCAATTGGAGATAAGACCGTTTCAAAGAATTTAGAAGGGGAGTTGCCAAACACTAAAGGAATGAATCTGATAAAAAAAAGGAAAAAAATTGAGTTTTATGTTCCACTCTGATTTTGGTGAAACAATCAAAATCAGGTTTTGAATAAGGATGCTCATACTGTTATGATGGATGTAAGGCTGATATTCTTCTTAAGTAAAACATAATCATGATAAAATCACACCTAAATACAAAGCATGAAAACTGAAGGAAAGGAATATTTTGTAGAGGACAGTCAAATCATCTTGGTCAATGAGCTTTGGAACAAATGGTCAATTCCATTATAAGTGCTAGGGGTTGAAGATACTGCTTCAATTCCCCTTCAAGGGCATAACTGTATTTACCTAAAACAGGGAGTGAAATCCCAAATTTCACTCCCAAATTGTTTTTTGTGTTTTGTTTTGTTTTATCATAACCGTTACTGGCTTCAAGGAATGTATAGCCAAAGTTGATGAACTCAAGCAACTGAGTATATAACAAACATAAGCTACCAGGAAAGAAAAAAAAAACTGCAAGAAGCATTTTGAGGATAGAAGGCAATAGTGTATGGGTTAAAAAAAATAAGTAAATGGACGAGAACTTTTTTGATAAGTTTAAAATGCATGACAGCATTACAGCCTCAGCCATAACAGGATTCTTTTCTTGGAGCGAGAAAGAGTATCAACCTGAGCAAGGTCACCAGTAGCATAATCACGAAACAACACGTACCCATTTGGCTGAAAATTAAAAAAAGAAAAAAATGAATTTTTAAATTTAAAAGAGTTGATTATAGCATTTATATAAAAACTCTAATACATTTCATGATTGTAAATAAATGCACTGATATCTAACCTTGAGAACTTTTCTAATGTTCTGCAACGCTAGAGACATCTTCTCTGGGGAAACTGCAGATAACACAAAAATCTGCTTAACGAGTCAGCTAGTTGGCTAAATAACAAACATCAAAGTAAAGTTAAGCACAACAGCACATTGTCCAACCAGAATGTAGATTGGAATACAATAATATATCAATGAAAGAGGAAACCATATAGTTAACAATAACATAAACTTGATGAACGCTAACTTCATTAAAATACCATGGTCACTATATCAAGTGAAGATGAAGAAATTTGCTTGCTTAGATCATCAACTGTCAAATCACAAACAAATGCACTAACTCGGGATTCATTGAAGTCTTTATGCATCTGCGATGAGCAAGACAATACATTCAGCCAAATAGAACTACTTCAAG
Source organism: Platycarya longipes (assembly GCA_036559045.1). Lineage (NCBI taxonomy): Eukaryota > Viridiplantae > Streptophyta > Magnoliopsida > Fagales > Juglandaceae > Platycarya > Platycarya longipes. The sequence goes on along the minus strand of CM071803.1, from coordinate 6,581,555 downwards.
TAAACTTTTAAGTTATATATGAACAATTAACTCCTAAAGCTACAAACAATAAGCATACAAAACAAGGAAATTGCAACATGTCACTTTAGGAGAAGTGCTACATTTCCAGTTTAACTCAAGATTAATGACCAAAGGAATCTCTATAACTTTCTGCAAAAATACTCAACGTACCATGAGTTGTCAAAAACAAAAACATTTTGTAGAAAACATGTTTCCACCAAACTTTTGACACTTAATAAAAGGAGAAGGAGAACAATGTCATTCATAGAAGACTGAAGCATTTATACCTATAGAATTAAGTAATTATGAGTTTCTAATCCAAGATATAGTTTAAAATGTGACTTTATAGTCTATACACATTTTTTATAAGTAAAAAGAAATTTATTAATCCACGTAATTAGGCAAGGTCCAAGTACACATGAATCATACAAGAAATGAGCCTAATTACAAGCTAAGCGCTCCCTATTGTCGAAACAACAACCATTCCTCTCATTCCATGTGCACCACATTAAGCATAGAGGCACCATCTTCCAAGCAGCCGTGATGTGACGATTGCCGCGAATTCCTCCCCAACATGACAATAAATCTATCACCCTTCTAGGCATTATGCAATGCATGTAATCAAAGGACGATTAAGGACAAAATTACATGCTGATCGTCTTCTCATTCATCAATTTTAGAGGATTTCACCAATATTAAGTGCTTGTTATAGGGCACTTGAACAGCTCCACAACTCCAGATCCATAACTTTTAAGCACAATTATCTACGCATACCACAATATGAACCAAGTTCTCAGATGTATTCAATCATAAATTCGCTAATTATTCAGCAATAGAATACAAGATAATCAAACCTGAACCAAGTTAACAGCACGTGGTGAGAAATCGCATGCATACACAAAAACATCCGGATATGTAGCAAGCAAGGGAAAGATAGTGTTTCCGGCTCCACAGCCGACCTGATAACAATAACAAAGATTTAATAGCTCAATATATAGTAACTTCTCAAGGAGTGGTTAAAGAGCTTCCAAAAAGAAACATAAAGTGGATAAGAACTACTTACACACACACACACACAAAAGTGTAGTACTATTACCATAGCAGTGAATCATGATAGTTCTTCTCTATATCCACAAGACTAAGGCCAAAATACAATGTTGCCTTAATGATCATTGTGGACAATAAATAACAATGAGAAGACTTGATTAAGATTATAGGTACAACTATGATTAAATAAATTATACAACTTCAGAATCAAATTTTAAGACACGCAATACGTTAGTGTATGATCTCACCAACAACATAGAGCAATCTCAAAGGAATTGCAACAATATGTCATGCAAACATCTCTATACCTATCCAACTTATTTTATCGAAAATTCTGTTGAAGATAATATGGATATAACAAGGTGACATGAAACTGAGTTAGAAACTTGATCAAGTATGACAAGTCATTTAAAATATAAAACTGATTAATTAAAAAAATAAAAATAAAAAAAGATTACAGTTTTTTTTTTTTAAGTAGAAGATTACAAGTTAGGAACCAAACAACTAGATTTTGTTCACATGAAAGAGGGAGAGAATAGCTAATAATGACAAAAGAAGATGTACCTCCAAAATCTCTTTTCTTCCTGATCCCTGTAAATAAATAAATAAAAGATCCACAAAATATATCTTAATCCACTAAAGATATTGCAAAACGCTTAGAAACTAAACTTGTAAAAGAAAAACAAACACTCACAGAGAAATGGTGGCCCCACTCCTTGTCCAAGTAGTGACGATCTTTGAAAAACTGAAGATACAAAAAAAGAATTTTTATTTTTTATTTTTTTTTATATATAAGTCAATATGGGCGCAACACGAGGACTTCCCAGGAGGGCACCCATCCTAGTACTACTCTCGATAAAATAAACTTTGTATCGATGCCCATTGACTTGGAGCAAATTCAAAACAAGTGGAAGTTAAAAAGCTTTCAGGAAGCGATCAAAATGGTTTGTTGTCTTCATTACAGACAGGATTGACAGCTGTAAGGTGCAGATTATCCCTTTCTCCCAAGAAATTGGTACCAGCCAAACCAATAGAGGCAACCCGATTTCCAGACAACTTATAATATACTCAACTCAGCCAAAGGTCTCTGGTTTTAGAATTATGAACTGAAGGTCTGGCCAGCCATTTATGCCACTAAGGATCATATAAAGTGGATCAAGATCATTGATCCTAGTCAGGTTTTGGAAACAAATAGTAATAGCATGTAATGAAGTGAAGGCAAACTCGAGCCACGTCCCGACCCATATTCTAAAAGTACTATCCAATGTTATAATTGGAGCTCATAGGAATTACTAAAAAGGGCAATAACTTCTCTCTCCAGAGCAAGGGGGATCTCATTCACCATTGTCCTATACTAGGTGGGGAGATCAGTCGGGATTATTAAGTAGCATTTGAATCGGCTGTTGGTCTTAGTCGCCAGATAGAGTTACGGGGGGTGAGAGAGACTTAGTTACGGGGGGTGAGAGAGACTTACTCTATCTTGATGCCGTTTGTAAAAGATATCCCAATACTTCTTAGCTTCTCTTTCATACTTCTCTGCCAAACATAGCGACATAATTCAAATGAATACGAACAATATTCTGTGGAGAGAGAGAGAGAGAGAGAGAGAGAGAGAGAAACCTCGCCAGAAGGGGGAGATGACATCGCTAGAAGGAGGATAGATTTGTATCGTGTGGGATGGCTGTTGTTGTTCCACAGCTGCTTGCAAATCAGACGCCATTTTCCAAGTCTCTCTTTGAGGAGAATAACTTTACAAGTATATCTACATACATCAAGAGCGTAATTTGCCATGAATTTATTTATTTTTATAAGTACCATTGCCATGAATGATAAATCAAGAGATCAGCGAAATAGAAAAATAGAGAAACAGGTACCAGACGTTTGCGGTCAATCGCCCCGCGCACCACACAGAGAGAAAGAGGGAGGGAGTGAGGGGCTTTAGGGTTTTGCTCGTAACCAGTAGCCAAGTTTTCCGTTTAACGTAAAAAACGACCCACCCATTTTAACAACCTCTCCCCTAAAAAAATACAAAAAAGGCATTTCTCACTAAATAATTTTTTGATAAATATTCATAGAAATTTCATTAAGAAAAATAAATTAAGTCCAGATATATAGATAGTATACATGAAAAACATTTAACTTGTGGTTATATTAGAAAGAAAATCATGAACATTTAGTTCATTACAATGGCATGGTTCCTATCCATGAAAGCAAAGACTTATTGAGGAAGTTTATTAGTTCTTTCGTAGTTCTCTCACGATTTTTAAAATTCTTTGCATTTTTTCTTTTTTCAGATACACAAACATATACAAATAGGAACTATATGTCAAATAGTCACATGTAAGTTACCTCGAATGCCTCACCAACTTGCTAGGAAGTTCACCAAGCGAAGAGGCATGACCCATGATAAGTCGAACCTCGTGAAAAAATTATCTCACATGTTCCTGGTCACCTCGCAGTGGAATAGTAAACGATCTACTGATTCTCCATGCTTTATGCACATATAACACTAGTCTATCACAATTAATTGACATTTCCTCAAATTATCTGTTGTAGAATCTTGTTCAAAACTGTTGTCCAAACAAAAACACTGCTCTTAAAGGAGCTTTTGTCTGCCAGATACTCTTCAATGGGAAATTAGGCAACCCAGAACTAGATAGAGTTTGGTAAAATGAGCTAACTAAGAAGATATTATTTCATACAAACTATTGAGTAGGGGTGAGTAGCGGGACTCCATACCTCGCCCTCGCATAGCGGGGCGGGCAACCATGCTCCACAAATGCAGAGATGGGGACCCCACCTCGCATCTAGCCCCTTAGCGAGAGGAGGGGGCAGGGATGGCCCAAACCCACCCCGCCTCCTCTTATATATATATATATATATATATATATATTTATATATATTTATATATTGAGCATTAATCATTATAGTTATTGCTTATTGAAAATTTGAAAAGTCAAGTGATCAAAATATTTAGGTTTTGTTTGGAAGTTTAGAATATATGTAAATGTTACAATTATTAAACCCAAATAAAGAGATCTAAACCCTATTAGGATTACATAAGTCAAACTTGACAAGAATGAAAATAAATTGCAAGAAAGTAAAAATTAAAGTAAAGAAAAATAAGCAAGAATACAAACACAAACATTTATATGGTTCGACCTTAATGGTCTACATCCATAGCAGGAACGGCAGCTAGGAGATATTTTATTAATGGCAATAGAGATTACAAGCTTACAGACTTGGAGATCGAAAGCATTATGTACAGAGATCACATATTGTGTGAAACCCTAGCCTTAGGGTTTGCAATAAACCCTAACCCTAAGTCACACGCCCCTTTCTTCCCTCTACTACTCTTTCTCTATCCTCACAAATGCAAAACACGAAATGGTAAAATGAATATCTATGTACAGTATTCCATAGGTTTCAAGATATATATATATATATATTACATGGCCAAATGACAAGATTGCCCTTAATGATTCTAAGTTATTACAAAGAGAACATAAGCCATCAGATTTGCACAGCTGCCAACATCTAACGAAAGCTTGACATATCCCACAAATCTCCACATTGGCAAGTTTGCATTCCCTTGCTTTAAGTCTCCATCTCCATATTATGTTCCTACAGTGCTCTCCCTAATGGTTACTAGCACTTTTCTAGGTTAATCAAATTTAAACAATGTTCAAATTTGATTGAAGGTACTGCTTTGGTCATCATGTCAAAGGGGTTATCCTCTGTAGGTATTTTCTCGACTCCTATTTCACCAGATGAGATAATATGCCTAACAAAATACAATCTTACATCTATATGTTTTGACCTCTCATGAAAAACTTGATCACTAGCTAAATGAATGGCACTTTGGTTGTCACAAAATACAGTGACATTCTCATCAACCATTCCTAATTCAAGTGTCAAACCTTTTAGCCATATGGTCTCTTTAAAGGCCTCAGTCATAGCAATATATTCGGTTTCAGTGGTAAACAAAACTACCACTAATTGAAAATTGGCTTTCCAACTAACAGCTCCACCTAGAAAAGTAAATACTATGCCAGAAAGGGACTTCCTAGTGTCCACACTTCTAGCATAATCTAAGTCCACATACCCTTTCAAACCATTATCAGTTAGGTCACAATCCCCAAATTCCAAACTCAAGCATTTAGTACTAGACAGATATTGAAAAATGAATTTTAAAGCATGCCAATGAGGTTTTTCAGGTTTACACATAAACCTGCTTACTAAGCTAACTACATATGTTAGATTCGGCCTAGTGCATACCATGGCATACATAAAGCTCCCTATGATGCTAGTATAGGAAATTTTATTCATAAAAATAATATTATCATCAGTTTGTGGTGCTTGACTAACAGAAAGTTTTATATGATATGCAACAGGTGTAGAAACAGATTTAACATTATTCATTCCAAATCTATTTAAAAATTTGCAAATATATGGTTTTTGAAATAAATAGAGAACCTTTTTATTTCTATCTCTATTTATTTCAATATCTAGAATCCTTTTGGTAGATCTTAATTCATTCATCTCAAATTCAGTCTTTAGCATACACTTAATGTTGAACCCAAGGTTTCAAGCTTCATGTAATTATAAATTTACACATGGATTTTGATGATAACAAATGAATTCAAAGAATAAAAGAGTCTCAAGCTCAAGTTGTCCACACAATAGAATCAAGTACATCAAGGAACCAAGCATGAGCAAGAAGGGAACAAGTTCACATTAAAATCATAGAGTAATGTTGTAAATCTCTTAAAAATTCGAAATTAGGATTAAGGCTCAAAATTAATATTTTATCATAAAGCATTAAAATACATTTTCCATATGTGCATGAATATTTTGAAAATTAAATTTGAAAATTTTGAAAGATGATTGATTGTCATCTTTCACATGTGTATAACATGATTAAAGGTTTGAACTTTGAAAATATTAAGATGATTGATTGTCATCTTTCACATGTGCATGTTTTATTTGAATATTTTCAAAAATGGTGGATGTTTTTCTTGACTTATGCAAAAGATAGATGTCTTTATTTGAAAATTTTGAAAAGTAAAGTGTGCTCTTTTTGTCATATGCAAAAAGTAAAATATTAGGTTTGAAATTTTTGAAAAGTAAAGTGTGCTCCTTTTGTCACATGCAAAAAGTAAAAAGATTAGATTTGAAATTTTTAAAAAGTGAATGATGATGTCTTGGACATGGGAATCTTTTCAAATTTGAAATTGAAGACTCATTTGCCTATAAATAGCTCACTTGAGTTTTGCAAAAATCACAACAAGAGCTTATACATCTATTGCTAAGTTTTGTATCATTCCTTCAAAGCTCTCATTCTCTCTTTTCTAAAGTTTTGAGCCTTAATTCTTGTTCTTGTTGAGAGAGATATAGGTTGTGCTGTATTGTTTCTATCTCACTCGTTGAGGAGTGTACTTTGATAGTCTACCCACTATCAACTCTGGTATTTGTAAGAGGGTGTGTATAACCCTTGTGTGTGTAGAAGGTGTTCTACACGGGGAATAGTTAAATCACCAAGTGTGAGGTGATTGGAAGTGTAGAGGGTGTTCTACACGGATTCTTTGGAGCGGTGCTGCTCAAAAGTGTAATAGGTTTCTATCTCCACCTAAAGGAGATTGACTAGTGAATTCGGGATCCTCAAGGGGTAGCTTGAGGCGAGGACGTAGGCAGTGAGGCTGAACCTCGTAAAAATACTGAGTTTGCTTTCTCTTACCCTACTCTTTACATTTCTTACTGCTTTACATTCTGTTTATATTTTATATTGTGTATTTGATTAATAAGTGAGAATTTTTATAATATAACCCAATTCACCCCCCCCTCTTGTGTTAGTCATCTGGGCAACAATTGGTATCAGAGCTAGAGCTCTATTATAAGATTAACTATCTTTTGAGTTAAGATCTTATGGCTAACATTGCAGCTTCATTTGGTGAAGGTCAATCTAGCAGTCGGCCTCCACTCTTTTACGGAGACAATTACTCATTCTGGAAAGTTAGAATGAGAATATTCATTCAGACTCAAGGTCGAGAAATCTGGAAATGCATTGTAAATGGACCTTATATTCTAACAAAAGTGGTTGATGGAGTAAAGGTCAAAAAGGAAGAAGAAGAGTTTGATCGTGAAGACGATAGACTTTATACTTTGAATTTAACTGCTATGAATTTATTATATAATGCTCTCAATGGTAATGAATTTAATAGAGTAATGACTTGCGCTACAGCAAAGGAAATTTGGGATAACTTGGAAGTTACTTATGAAGGAACTTCTCAAGTCAAGGAATCAAAAATTTATATCCTTACTCATGAATATGAAATGTTTAAGATGAATGATGATGAATCTATTTCTAGTATGCACACTCGTTTTACTAATATCATAAACAGCTTGACAGCTCTTGGCAAAGTTTATTCCAAAGTGGATATAGTAAGAAAAATTCTCAACTCTCTACCAAAACGTTGGGAATCAAAAGTGACAGCGATTCTTGAAGCTAGAGACCTCAAGAAGCTCGAAGTGAATGAACTCATCGGGTCACTTATCACCCATGAGTACACATTGAAAAGAGGAGAAGAAGAAGGAAAGCAAAAGAAGAGCTTGGCACTCAAAGCCGTTCCTCATGAAAGTGAAAGCGAAGAAGATGAAGAAAGCGATGACGAAGAGATTGCAATGATCACAAGAAGATTTAAGAGATTCTTGAAAAATAAAGATCTTCCAAGGAAACCTTTCAAAAAATCTTCCAACAAAGATACAGGTAAAAATGATTCATTAATTTGTTATAAATGTAAAAAGCCAGGACATATCAAGGCAGATTGTCCCCTGCTAAAGAAAGATCGAAACAAAGGCAAAAGAGCAATGAAAGCTACATGGGATGATGATTCAAGTAGCTCAGATAGTGAAGCAAGCAATGGAGAATCAACAAATCTTTGTCTTATGGCTAAAAATGACATTGAGGTAACAAATCTTGATAATATTGAAGATCCTTCATATGAAGAATTGCAAAATGTTTTAGAAGAGCTATACGAGGAACTTGAAAAATTGGGTATCAAGTATACTACTTTGAAAAAGAAAAATTCTTCTTTAACAAACGAAATTGATATTTTAAGAAAAGAAAGTATTGTTTTGAAAGATGAAAATCTTGAGTTGAAGAAAAAGAAAACTGATTTAGAAAATATTATTGAAAACTTTACAAATGGAAAAAGAAATTTTGAAAAACTTCTTGGTAGTCAAAGATGTGTTTTTGACAAGGCAGGCTTGGGATATATGCCAAAACAAAAATACAAATCTTATAAAAACTTCTTTGATAATCATTCTACATCAAAGTCCAATATTCAAAATTCTTTTCATAAAAATAATTTTGTTAAAAAAGGATACTATTATAATCACTCAAGTTCTTCATATATGTCTCATGCTATTTGCAATTTTTGTAATAGAAATTGTCATAATTATCTTACTTGTCCTATTAGAAGAAAACATACAATGACTATTAGGGCCATATGGATACCTAAAAATCTTATTTCTTCTAATACTAATAAATAAAGGACCCAAAGAACTTGGGTACCAAGAAAAATCATTTTAATTGTTTTTATAGGTGTGCATGAAGTCCTCCACAAACAAAAATAAATGGTTTTTAGATAGTGGATGTTCAAGACACATGACGGGAGACAAGACTAAGTTCTTTGATCTTAGATCTAAAGAAGAAGGACACGTGACATTTGGAGACAACTCAAAAGGGAAGATCGTGGGAATAGGTAAAATTGGTAATGAATCTTCTCTCATAATTGAAGATGTTTTACTTGTTGAAGGTCTAAAACATAATCTTTTGAGCATAAGTCAATTATGTGATAAAGGATTTACAGTTACTTTCAAAATGGATAAGTGCATTATTTTTAATGATCATAATTGTAATATTTGTTTTATTGCTTTTAGAAGCAACAATGTTTATACAATCGATTTTGAAGAAATTATCTCACAAGATGCTATTTGTTTTTCAACTCAAAATAAAACTAATTGGTTATGACATAGAAGACTAGGTCATGCCAACATGGAACTTATTTCCAAACTTTCAAAAAATGATCTTGTGAGAGGTTTACCAAAGGCAAATTTTCTTAAAGACAAAATTTGTGATGCATGCCAATTTGGTAAACAAACAAAAACTTCTTTTAAAATCAAGAAACATATTTCCACTACTAGACCACTACAATTGATACACATGGATCTTTTTGGACCAAATAGAGTTGCAAGTTTAGGAGGAAAATATTATGCATTTGTTATTGTTGATGATTTCTCTAGATATACTTGGGTCATCTTTCTTGCTCATAAAAATGAGGCACATAATGCCTTTACCAAGTTATGCAAGAGAATTCAAAATGAAAAGGGTTATACTATTTCAAGTATCCGAAGTGATAGGGGAAAAGAGTTTGTTAATAAAAATATTGAAACATTTTGTGATGAAAATGGTTTTGTGCATAATTTTTCTGCTCCTCGAACTCCTCAACAAAATGGGGTAGTAGAGAGGAAAAATAGATCTCTTCAAGAGATGACAAGAATAATGCTCAATGAGAACAACTTGCCTAGTTATTTTTGGGCCGAAGCGGTAAGTACTACATGTTATGTTATAAATAGAGTTATGCTAAGGTCCAAATTAGATAAAACCCCCTATGAGCTTTGGAATGAGAAAAAGCCCAACATTAGTTACTTTCATGTATTTGGATGCAAATGTTTTATTTTAAATGACAGGGATAATTTAGGCAAGTTTGATGCAAAATCTGATGAAGGTATCTTTCTTGGATATTCTACTAATAGTAAAGCTTATAGAGTATTCAATAAAAAGATTTTGACTGTACAAGAATCTATGCATGTAGTATTTGATGAATCTAATTCTATACTCTCCAAGAAATCCATTGATGAAGAAACAGGAGGTATAAATAATACGGAAAGTCTCAATCTCAACAAAGAGAACACAATAGAGGAAGTCCAACATGGAGACATCAGGAAAGATCATCAAAATTTAATACAAGATGCAACCAAACAGTGGAAATTTGTGAAAGATCATCCAGTAGAACAAATTCTGGGAGAACCTTCACGAGGTGTAAGCACTCGATCATCTCTTAGAAATATTTGCAATCATACTGCTTTTCTATCTCAGATTGAACCTAAAAATATTGATGAAGCACTTCTTGATGAATCTTGGATTCTAGCTATGCAAGAAGAGCTTAATCAATTTGAAACAAATGATGTTTGGACACTTGTTCCTAAACCCAAAAATCATACTATTATTGGAACAAAATGGGTTTTTAGAAACAAGAAAGATGAATCTGGAGTCATTACTAGAAATAAGGCTCGACTTGTAGCCCAAGATTTCAATCAAGAAGAAGGAATCGATTATGATGAGACATATGCACCAGTCGCAAGATTAGAAGCTATTCGAATGCTACTTGCATATGCTTGTTATAAAGATTTCAAACTTTTTCAAATGGATGTTAAAAGTGCTTTTTTAAACGGTTTTATAAATGAAGAGGTATATGTTGAGCAACCTCCAGGTTTTGAAAATCATATTTCTCCAAATCATGTTTTCAAACTCACAAAAGCACTATATGGACTCAAACAAGCTCCTAGAGCGTGGTACGAGAGACTCAGTGGTTTCTTGATTGAAAAAGGCTTTTCAAGAGGAAAAATTGATACAACTCTTTTCATTAAATACGAAAATGATGATATTCTTTTGATTCAGATTTATGTTGATGATATAATATTCGGTGCTACTAATGAAAATATGTGCCAAGTTTTTGCTAAGACTATGCAGGAAGAATTTGAAATGAGCATGATGGGAGAGCTTACATTCTTTCTCGGATTGCAAATTAAGCAAGCAAAAAGTGGGACATTCATCAATCAATCGAAATATATTAAGGAATTGCTGAAAAAGTTTGGGATGGAAGGTGCTAAGGAAACTAGAACACCAATGAGCCCATCCACTAAACTTGATAAAGATGAATCCGGTAAACCAGTTGACTCGAAGGTATATCGAGGTATGATTGGTAGCTTATTATATTTGACAGCCAGTAGACCAGATATTATGTTTAGTGTGTGCTTATGTGCACGCTTTCAATCATCTCCAAAAGAATCACATTTAATTGCAGTTAAGTGCATTCTTAGATATCTTAGTGGTACAATTAACTTAGGGTTGTGGTACCCTAAGCACACATCTTTCGATCTAATTAGCTACACAGATGCAGATTATGCTGGCTGTAAAATAGATCGAAAAAATACTAGTGGAGCATGTCACTTCTTAGGTCATGCACTAGTTTCCTGGTTTAGTAAAAAATAAAATTCTGTTGCACTATCTACTGCTGAGGCAGAATATGTTGCTGCAGGTAGTTGTTGTGCTCAAGTTCTTTACATGAAGCAACAACTTGAGGATTTTAAACTTATGTACAATCACATTCCAATCAAATGTGATAATACAAGTGCTATAAATCTTTCAAAAAATCCAATACAACATTCTCGGACCAAACATATTGAAATTAGATATCATTTTCTTAGAGATCATGTGCAGAAAGGCGATATTGTATTAGAATTCACTAGTACACATGATCAATTGGCAGACATTTTCACAAAACCTCTACCAGAAGATAGACTATGCATGATTAGAAGAGAAATAGGAATGATACATGCCATGAATATCTGCTAGATACTTTTATTTCATTATCTTAAATGACCTACAGAAACTTGAGACGTTTAGCCTCATCATTCAAATGCATTTGCTCCTCATAAATCATCATGCCATCCTTGTCTAAAGGATTAGGCAATCGAAATGAAGAGGCAAGCAAGGATTTCAAATCCTTATTCTGTTGCTTTAACTTTACTATTTTTTTGTTTGACTCATAAACAAGTCGTTGAAGTACAGAAACAGTCTCGCTAAGCTTCTCAATTTCGCGAGTTTTGGACTGCAACCGAGCAGAAAACGCAACGATAGATGATGAGTATCGAGTTCCGAGACCCACAAGCTCGTAAATGGCGTCATGATCTGATTTATTAGCTAAATCAGTCTCTTGTTGCTTCATGGCACCCACGACAGATGCAGAAATAGATTGAGACTGAGGTGAAGGATACCTCAAATCTTGATCAAGAGAAGCACTGAAGGGAAATCGACTAGCCATTGAAAATTTGTAGAATGAGAATGCAAGCAAATTGCAAAGATGAGAAGAAAGCTTGATGCGAAATAGATAAAGCTAAGGATTGCTCTTATAGAAACGGAAATAAGAACAAGACAAGCTTACAAATCCTGATAATATCTCATTTTTCAGCAACATCAAGCGGATCAAATCTCTGCACTGAATTGCTAGAGCTAGGCCTCCAACCTTTGCAGGTTTTGTCAGACACGCGTGGCTCCGCACCGAATTGCCAGAGTTAGACTTCCAACATTTACAGGTTTTGTCAGACATGCATGGCTCCGCACCGCATTGCCAAAGCTAGGCCTGCAGCTTTTGCTGTCTTTGTCGGACACGGATAATTTTAATTATTCAACTTCAAATCTCTGGAACATCTAATTCTTCAATAACATCAAGCGGATTTAAATCTTCTTCCGCATCGAGATGATAAAATTCGGCTCCAGCCTTTGCAGGTTTTGTCGAACACGTGTGGCTACGCACCGAATTCTCTACAGTCTCTACTAATGCAGTGTTTTATTTGTCCATTGGTTATTGCAGGAATATACCTTATTGATCTAATTATGATTCCTTTTTAATGATGCCAAAAGGGGGAGAAGTTTTAGACTAGAACATAACTTGTTATATATGCTTTGAATTATATTTATATTTTTGCTTGAAAAACTAACGCACATTCTCAGGGAGAGCTTAAGTATTAATACAGGTTTCAGGTTCTATCAAGTATTTGTCATCATCAAAAAGGGGGAGATTGTTGAACCCAAGGTTTCAAGCTTCATGTAATTATAAATTTACACATGGATTTTGATGATAACAAATGAATTCAAAGAATAAAAGAGTCTCAAGCTCAAGTTGTCCACACAATAGAATCAAGTACATCAAGGAACCAAGCATGAGCAAGAAGGGAACAAGTTCACATTAAAATCATAGAGTAATGTTGTAAATCTCTTAAAAATTCGAAATTAGGATTAAGGTTCAAAATTAATATTTTATCATAAAGCATTAAAATACATTTTCCACATGTGCATGAATATTTTGAAAATTAAATTTGAAAATTTTGAAAGATGATTGATTGTCATCTTTCACATGTGTATGACATGATTAAAGGTTTGAACTTTGAAAATATTAAGATGATTGATTGTCATCTTTCACATGTACATGTTTTATTTGAATATTTTCAAAAGTGGTGGATGCTTTTCTTGACTTATGCAAAAGATAGATGTCTTTATTTGAAAATTTTGAAAAGTAAAGTGTGCTCTTTTTGTCATATGCAAAAAGTAAAATATTAGGTTTGAAATTTTTGAAAAGTAAAGTGTGCTCCTTTTGTCACATGCAAAAAGTAAAAAGATTAGATTTGAAATTTTTGAAAAGTGAATGATGATGTCTTGGACATGGGAATCTTTTCAAATTTGAAATTGAAGACTCATTTGCCTATAAATAGCTCACTTGAGTTTTGCAAAAATCACAACAAGAGCTTACACATCTATTGCTAAGTTTTGTATCATTCCTTCAAAGCTCTCATTCTCTCTTTTCTAAAGTTTTGAGCCTTAATTCTTGTTCTTGTTAAGAGAGATATAGGTTGTGCTGTATTGTTTCTATCTCACTCGTTGAGGAGTGTACTTTGATAGTCTACCCACTATCAACTCTTGTATTTGTAAGAGGGTGTGTATAACCCTTGTGTGTGTAGAAGGTGTTCTACACGGGGAATAGTTAAATCACCAAGTGTGAGGTGATTGGAAGTGTAGAGGGTGTTCTACACGGATTCTTTGGAGCGGTGCTGCTCAAAAGTGTAATAGGTTTCTATCTCCACCTAAAGGAGATTGACTAGTGAATTCGGGATCCTCAAGGGATAGCTTGAGGCGAGGACGTAGGCAGTGGGGCTGAACCTCGTAAAAATACTGAGTTTGCTTTCTCTTACCCTACTCTTTACATTTCTTACTGCTTTACATTCTGTTTATATTTTATATTGTGTATTTGATTAATAAGTGATAATTTTTATAATATAACCCAATTCACCCCCCCTCTTGTGTTAGTCATCTGGGCAACACTTAACATGTTCAAGGTGATTTCTATCCTTACAAACTACCAACATGTCATTAACATATAAAAGTAAGAAAATAGGATTTTCATCACTCTATTTAAAGTAAACACAACCATCAAAGTTGCTTCCACATAAATCATTTTGTATCATGTAAGTATCAAATCTTTTATACCATTGTCTTGGTGATTGTTCTAAACCATACAAAAATTCCTTTAACAAGCAAACATGATTATTATTGACTTCTAAGTAGAAACATTCAGGATGTTGCATGTAAATGATTTCTTGAAGTTGTCTATGCAGAAAAGCTGTTTTAACATCCAATTGTTCTAAGTGTAAATCATTAAAAACTACAAATGAGAGTAAAAGTCTTATAGAGTTGTGTCTTACCACATGAGAGAATATTTCATTATAATCTATTCCCTCCATTTGAGTAAATCCTTTAGCAATTAGCCTAACTTTGTACCTAGGCAGTTCTACCCCAAGGATTCCCTATTTTCTTTTAAAGATCCATTTAGATCTTACCAATTTCTGGTTCTCAGGTTTAGGCACTATTTTTCATGTTTTATTTTTATTTAAAGACGTAATTTCTTCTTAGACGACAAGAATCCATTTATCAGCCTCTTTAGAAACCATGGCTTCCTTAAAGGTCATAAGTTCTTATTCTACATTAGTTTCAACAATAAATGGGACAAAAGCTATCAGTTCAGCTTGCCCAAATATTTGGGAAGGTCTTATGACCCTCATTTCTCTATCTCTGACCAGAAGATAGGTATTAGACCAGTCCAGATTTTCAGTCTCAGTACTGGGAGCCTCAGGTTTAATTATAACAGTGTCCTGATAGCTATTTGAGGTGAAGGATTGCTCCACCTCAAATTGTATATCAGCTTCTGTTAGAGGCTCCATAGAATCTGGACTTATTTCAGGTTTTTCTGCTATTTTTTTTTCATTAAAGACAACATCCCTACTGATTATACATTTCTATTTGTCAAGTTCCATAACCCACAATTTATAGCATTTAACACCTTTTGAATATCCTACAAAGGTGCACTTTAGTACCCTTGGTTTCAATTTATCAGTTTTATAGTGAGCATAAACTATACAGCCAAAAATATTTAAAATTTGATACTCAGCAAGTTTTCCAAACCACAATTCTTGGGGTGTTTTGAAACCTAAAACAGAGGAAGGACATCTATTTATAAGGCGGACAACAGTGGTTACTGCCTCTGCCCAAAAGGTTTTAGGCAACCTAGAAGTTGCCAACATACACCTCACTCTCTCAAGGATAATTCTATTCATCCTTTCAGTTAAGCCATTCTGTTGGGGAATATCTCTAACAATCCTATGCCTAGAAATCCCCGCTACTTTACAGAAATCATTAAACTCAGTAGACAAATACTCTAGCCCATTATTAGTCCTCAATCTTTTAATACTTCTACCCACTTGTTTCTCAACTAGTGTTTTTTATTCTTTAAATTTTTCAAAAGTGTCACTTTTTTGTTTAAGAACATAAACTCACACTTTCCTAAAATAACCATCAATCAAGGAAAGGAAATATCTAGCCCTCTATGTGAATTGACCTTGGCTGGACCCCATAAGTCAAAATGTATGTAGTCATGTGTTTGTGTTGTTTGATGAATGACTTTCTTAAAACTAACTCTAGTAGATTTACCTAATACACAATCTTCACAAAAAGGTAATTCACCAAGTTTCTTGTCCCCCACGAGATCCTATTTTTCCAATTCCCTAATGCCATGTTCACTAACATGCCCTAGTCTTTTATGCCACAGGAGCACATGGTTTTCAGATATGTGAACTACAGGTGATGTCTCACCTGTCTTTCCCATTAGAGTATATAACTCATTCTTCACTACCCATTTCATGACTATTAAAGACTCTTCACTAACTTTTAGAATTCCATTTTCAGATTTAAAAAAATATCCTGATTAGTCTAGAATACCAAGAGAAATCAAGTTTCTCTTTAACTCAGGAATATATCTAACATCTTTTAGCAGTTTTTCAGACCCATCATGCATTATTAATCTTACAATCTCAATGCTCTGGATTTTACAAGATTTGTTGTTACCTAAAATAACATGACTACCTTCTATACAAGTAAATGTTTCAAACCAGTTTTTCAGTGAGCACATGTGAAAAGAATAGCCCGAGTATAAAATCCACTCCTTTCCTGAATCTACTTCAAGGACATTCAGTACATCAACATTATCATAGCCATCTAAGACCACTACTGTCTTTTCCTCTTCTTTGTTGTCATTATTAGACTTATTCTTTCTTTCAGGGCAATCCTTCTTGAAATGCCCTTCCTTGTGATAGACAAAACATTTTAAATATTTGCCTTTGGATTTTAATTTAGACTTATTATTCTTCCCTTTATGTCCTTTCTTTTCAGAAATTTCCCTTACACTTAAAACCTCACCAGACTCAAGTTTTGATTGAGATCTATTGTTGAATTCTCTAATATGTAAGACAAACTACACTTCTTCTAAGGTAAGAAACTCCCTACCATACCTCATTGTTTCTTTAAGACTAGAATAGGAAGAATCTAAAGAACTTAATAATAGAAGTGCTTGATCTTCATCTTCTATAGTAATGTCTATATTAGAAAGATCCAACAATATTTTATTGAACTGATCAATATGATCATCAACAGTGGTTCCTGGTGACATCTTAAAAGTGTAAAGTTTGGTCTTTTTGTGAAGTCTATTGGTTAGGGATTTGGTCATATACAAATTTTCTAGTTTCAACCATACCCCTACTACCATATCTTCATTAGCAACTTCTCTCAATACTTTATCACTTTGAGATAGAATGATGGCACTGTGTGCCTTTTGTAGGACTTTAGGTTTAACCTTCTTAGGGGATGAGGAAGATGAGGCCACCTTCTTGTCCCCAATAAGGGCGCCTAGAAGTCCTTGCTGTACTAATAGGGCTCGCATTTTTATCTTCCAGAAGCCAAAGTCATTTTGGGTAGTAAATTTTTCAATGTCAAAGCTAGTAGTCTCCATCGTTACCAAACTCTAATACCACTTGTTACGATTATTAAACCCAAATACAAAGATCTAAAGGCTCTCGAAGCAGTATTAGGGTTACAGAGACCGAACTTGACAAGAATGAAAATAAATCGCAAGAAAGTAAAGATTAAAGTAAAGAAAAATAAGTAATAACACAAACACAAAGATTTACGTGATTCAACCCTAATGGTCTACGTCCACGACAAAAATAACAACTAGGAGATGTTTTGTTAATGGTAATAGAGATATAAGCTTACCGACTTAAAGATCGAAAGCATTTTGTATAGAGATCACCTTCTATGTGAAACCCTAGCTTAAGGGTTTGCAAGAAATCCTAACCCTAAGTCGCACACCCATTTCTCTCATCTACTACTTTCTCTCTATCCTCACAGATGCAAAACACAAAATGGTAAGTGAATATCGATGTCCAGTAGTCCAGAGGTTTCAAGATGTATATATTACATGGCCAAAAGACAAGATTGCCCTTAATGAATCTAAGTTATTACAAAGAGAACATAAGCCATCAGATTTGCATAACTGTCAACATCTAACGGAAGCTTGACATATCCCACAGGAAATAGTTTGTAAATAATAGTTAACCAATTTGAATCAAGATTTTTTATTAGATTTTGAAGAATGAGAGAAAAATATTAACTAAAAACATTTTAAATTGAAAAATTATTTGAATATGAATTTATTATAAATTTTTTTTTTAAAATGGTGATGTTTATTTTTTTTGGTATTGTAATTTGAAAAAGTTGTAATAATTAAAAATGATTAGATAAAAAAAATTAAAATTTAAAATTGAAAGATGTTTTGAATTTAAGTAATGTTTGTGAATGAGATATAGGAGAATATTTGAGAATACTTGCCTACCAAACTATATTAATACTGTATTCTTGAGATAAGTCACCAAGGACCCCCCTAACTCAAAACATTAAAAAGAGAGGAGTTGCATGAATGTCATGTGATACTCATTGAGTTAATTATTTCTATTATAAAATCGATCTAATAAATCACACAATACAAATCAATTCCGTACTGTTCAAAACCTTGGCAAACAAAATATGCATACTGCTATATATTTATGTAGCCAGAGTTCAAAAACAAATTGCCTTTTGAATGAAAACAGGGACAAATGCGTACCGCAAATGATACAGAATGAAGTTTTCTAGCTAGTTTTGCTGTCCTGGTATAATTACTCCCATCTCTCTCCTTCATTGATGCCCTCCTTCTTCCTGTTCTACTATACACTAGTCTTCAACTCCCTTTAAAAAACAAAAGAAAAAATAAAGAATTTGGTTTGAAGTCGTAGAGTTTTCCTCTTCTGCTCCTCTCTGTTTCTCTATTATTTTTTGTTTCAAGAAATGGGAGACTGTAATATTTCTTTTGCAGCTTCGGCCTTTCACTCATCACTGTGCCTCTCGGCAGTCTGCAAAGTGGGACTTTTCTCCTTTTCGTCGGCATCAGCACCCACGGTTTGTTCATCACCAGGCGCAAGTGCAACTCCCACAGTTTGTTCGCCACCAGGCGCAACTCCATTTTCCAACA
The DNA here is from genome assembly GCA_036559045.1 of Platycarya longipes. Taxonomy (NCBI): domain Eukaryota; kingdom Viridiplantae; phylum Streptophyta; class Magnoliopsida; order Fagales; family Juglandaceae; genus Platycarya; species Platycarya longipes. The sequence continues at coordinate 6,562,713 of CM071803.1, read as the reverse complement.
CGGGCAAGTCACCATTTTCTGAGATGCTCTTTCTCTCTACATTATTGACAGGTTTGAGTGGATCTCTTGAGGGAGAGATTCTCAGTAAGCGGCCAATTCCATCATACATGTTCTTTGCATCCATGACAATAGCAGCTCCACCAGGGTAACAACGACCAAAGCATGTGGCGCAATGCGGGTAAGCAACCTGTGAAGGGAGAGGATCCACAAATTACAAGAAAGTGTGAATATGGTTAAAAGACAAACCACAGATGACAATCCGCCCAAGTAAGAATCGTACCTCAATGAAAGCTCGGCAAAGAGCTAGGAAAAGTCCAGATTCACTTTCTCTGAGCATCCGAGCTGTATTATACCTCAATAAAGAGTTGGAAACAGCCCGCAATCCCTCGATTAATTCTTGAGCAAGTAAATGTTTCAAACTCAATGGGGCACAGGGACGTAGCTCGTTCATTGCTGCAGACACACCTACAACCACCAGAAAGAAAAAGATGACCAAAGAAATCTTCTAAAACGTAAATTGTAAGTAACCATGAGATCTAAACCAAAAACTTCGAGAGGAATTTGATTCAGCAGGACATGGAGAAAGTAGCACCTACATGCCAGAAGATTTAATTTCCAAACTCAGGAATTCAGCCATCAGACTAAAACATAAAGTTATCAATAGGGGTGTTCCTCCGGATCCGGTTTTTCTCAGATCCGGATTAAAATCGGGAAAACCAGATTATTTGAGCGGTTATTCACCCGGATTAAATTCGGGCAGATACAAATTTAAAAATTTTAAAAAAAAAAAGTCCGGATCCGGTTATGGATCCGGTTTTTAGATCGGATATCCATAACCAGTTTTTATATACCGTACGTTTTGAAGATTCCAGAAAATAACTTCATTAATGTCCCGGACGCTTGTATCCAGCTTTATTCCTGCCACATCCGACCCCATCCCACCACCATGTGTTCCCTCCCTCTCTCTCTCTCTTCATTTGTTTTCTACTGTATGTACGCTTTGAAGACTTTTGACTTTTTGAGTTTTGCTTCCTTCCCAATCCTGCAATAACTTTGATCTTTCATCAAAGTTGGTGTCGATCCTTCATTCCTTCCCCAAATCTGGCAGCGGCAAATAACTTTAATCTTTGATCAAGCTTGCGTTGATCCTTCATTCCTTCCCCAGATCTGGTAGTGATAACATGGATGAAGAGCTTGAGAGCAGATCTGGCAGCGATAACATGGACGGCACTTCTGGGGACGATCAGGACGCGACCAACAATTGTTCGAGAAAGAAGCGCACCGAGGTCAGACACACCACAGCAATTCCAAGAACTCGAATCATTGTATTTCCTTCCAAATTAATTCCACTCTTCAGAAATCTTTAGTTTATGAGAGATGCTGATTTTTCCTGGCCTTTTTTTAAGTCTTATTTTTTTTTTTTTTTTAAATTAAGATTTAAAAATGGTGGATATCCGGATTATATTGAGAATCCAGATATCCTGATTTTTAGACAAAAAATGCAAAAAATCCAGATATCCGGATTGAATTTGGTTATCCGTCCGGATTGGATCCGGATTGATCCAGACGGATAACCACCCGGTTTTGGAATTCCAGATCCGATTATGGCCGGATATCCGGATCTGGATGCACACCCCTACTGAGTTATCAATATAATGTGATGACGAGATCAGAATGTCTTGTCAACATAGCTATTTGCAAAAAAGCCGCTATCTCATTTTCTAACCCCCACAAGCCGGGGTTGGGGTTTTTTCTCTCTTAACAATTCTGCTTCATATTATAACCACCAAAGTTCACAGCAACAGTAGTATCAAGGGTGAGGAAATTCTGCTCAGTTTTGAAATATCACCCAAGTAAGAAGCATATATCAAACTCACCATTGACAAATACAGCAAGAGGTGGATGTTCCATCAGATGAGCTGGTGGAGTGACATCCTCCTGACTATCGTCGCCAACAGTATAAGATGGGAAACCAACTACTGGCAGTGGGACCCAACGATGTGAATCCAGGACCAACTGGTTTAGAGTACAACATCAAGTTACATATCAGCAAATAGAAGGCACCATGCTGCTTAGTACAAAGTGAAATGATCATCCTAATATGCCAAATTCTTTTTGTAATCTATTAAATAAATTCTACTTCACCTCTAACTCATTTACCTGAAAATTCTCAACTGCTGTATTCATATTTTTTGAGAATAAGTTGATAACAGCCCTGTAAATTGACCAAAGTCAATGTTAAAATAAGAACATAGCAAAAAAGAGTCAAGGTTTATTATGTGGCCAAAGATAAATAAAAACATAAAACAAGGTATTACTCTTCAAACAGTGAAGGAAGCAGCCCCCGAAAATCTAGCCCAACCCAACCAAGCCCCATGGCACAATACTGTGAATAACAGAAAAGAGTAGAGTCAAAAGCTCTGGATGTATAGTCCTGATCCAGAAAATGTGCGTGCAAAATGTTTTGAATTAGGCAAAAAGAAGTTGAAGTGAATGGAAACATTCCTCCACAAATCTAAACTTCTGCAGAAACAATGATATTTTAATATGTATACACCCACAAGTGGCCTTGTAGGCTAAAAGTACTTCTCCATTAGAAGGTGGAGGAAGGACTAAGGTTTGACATGATATGGGTGGGGCTTTGAGCAGTATAGATATTCTATCATTTCGTGCAAAAGATGTTTGATATGCACAAGAAACACAAGCATGCTGAATTGTATTGGAATGCTTACCATGCATTGATCCAAGATGTTTGATAGAGATCCACCTTCAGTTATCTTTGGGAGCATGACCTTAAGAGTTTTAAGGTGTGAGGTAATCTGATGCATAGCCCAACTAAATAGAAGCCCACCATCATAGTTTTCCTCACTTCCTGATGTATCGTCAGCAAAAATTGCTCGATACTGGTTAACTACATCGAAAAGATGCATTCTATGACAGTTTATCATCCCTTTTAAGTACTCATAAGGATTTCTCTGGTCCAGATCCTCAAGAATTCCAGTAAGCCAAGCCTCTCGGCACCTCAAAAACTGAAACACATGGAAAATAATCATGGTCAGATCCAAGCTATAGAAGAATCACCTACAAAAAGCATAGAAGCCAATTAAATGTCCATTAAACCAACATCCCCATCAGCAACAAATCTTACAAGTCAAGTTTTTTGTATAAACCAAAAAAGATTTGTGAATTATGCATAACAGAGGTTGACAATACCTGCAAACGCATCTCATACTCGCTAAATACTCCTATCCGACGTAAATATCCAATAATACGAAGACATTCTGGTAACTGCAATATACAAAGATTTTCTCATTAAAAAAAAACCTGCAATACATGAGGATACAGCCACAGATATATAAAAGTCAAGCTGCATCAATTGCAAATGACTGGACAGAAAAGCCAAAGACCTGAATATTTGAACGAAGTTTCTGGAGAAGCTGAGAAAGAAGAGCCTGGGTTGTCTGCCTGACTTCTGCAGCTAGAGCTTGAATAACAGGTAATCTTCAAGAAAAGAACAAACACTCAGCAAGCAGCCTTCATATTTTTTTAAATCTTTATTAGTAATTGAAGATTTTATTAAAAAACACAAAAGTACACAGGACATAAAGGAGAACACCTAATTAGAAAAAGAAAAAGATACAAGGTAATCATGGAGACTCAGTCGATTAAAATCTATGGTAGCTACCTAGAGGAAAACAAGTTAAGCATAGCATGCGGCCTTCTGAAAAGTTGAGAGCCAAAACATTCAGTAGCTAGTAAAGGAAAATAACACAAAAATAACTCACTTGGGATGCATAGTTGAAAGTTTGTAAACAAATGCTTCTAAGTCGAGAGCTTCATCATAATTTCCATTTCTTACACACCTGCATAAAGAAAGGAATCAGTAGCCTTTCTAGTTATTACCCGATGAGATGGATAGCTGCATCAAGAATGACATGTCCTACAAAAATACACTGGCCAACCAACATAAATAATGCCATTTAACTGTTTTCTAATATGGAATTACCATTTAGTTTCTCAAAAGCTGTCGATAAGGTCAATATTTCAAGTAAAAGATTAGCAGAAAAAACAGTGATGGCATGACATACCAAATTTACTATTTGCAGACCTGATTCCTGAATAGGTATACTGAAAGACAAAACTTATTGAAATTTTATGGCATGAGTTTTTATTTTTCATGAAGATAAACAAGTGTATCACAGAACCGTGGCAGTGCAGCAAGGGCATCATGTCCTTTTAAACAACAAGTAACACCCACCCTTAAAGCTCAAAGATTAAAAAACCATCCTAAAATTATTCCCAAATAAACAACCCAACGAAACCATAGAAATCTAAAACAACCAGTAACACCCACCCTTAATGCTCAAAGATTAAAAAACCATCCTAAAATTATTCCCAAGTCAACAACACAACAAAACCATAGAATAATCTAACTTCCCAATTCCATGATCTGCAACCAATACCACCAAGAGTCCTATGCTCCAAAAGAGCCCTGATAGAAGGCAAATTTACCTCCCCCTCCCCAGAGATGCTCCTCTAAAATCTGTATAAACTCAACACTTCCAAGTAGTTGCTTCTTGATCTTGTTTCTCATACTAGCACTTCATGACCTCCAAGCCCCCCTCCCCCTCCTCTGTCCTCTCTGTGTTGACAAGTAAGCGTTTCACTAGCCTCAGTTACTTCAAACCAATTTCTAGTTTTAAAACATCATTTATCCATCAATCACAAAAATAGTTTTTAAGGGTTGTAAACACAAAAAATACAAATTAAGTACAAAATACCAACATACAATACATAAAAGTGGTTTGTTTGATACAACCATGGAAAGATAAGGACATAAGTTTAGACTCAAGACTCCAAAGAGCGAGGCAATTATCTGATGGCTTGAGTTAAAGACATCTCAATGAAGTCAACAACATATTGCACACATAGTACTAGGATGCAGCTCTTCTCCAACGCTATGACCCCTGTTCGGATACAGATATAGACCAAATGGTTGTATCTCATCCCATCTCATTTCATCATTACAACTTTCTCAAATTCCAATTAAAAAAAAACAAAAAAACAAATCAACTTTTTTAATCCAAAACAATAATAATATTAAAAAATAATATTTTATTCAAATTTCATCTAAAACCATCTCATCTCATCTTACTATCCAAATGGGCTCTAAATGTCTATACCATAATATGAGACCTCTAGATTATGGACTATTGATTCCATTTTAACAAATGACCTTCATATTTTTTGAAATACATACGTGTCCATAAGCTGAGGAATTTCAAGTAAGTCCAGCAGAGTACTGTGATTTGCGAGCAATGTTTGGTTCATCTTCCTCTCCTCCAAAATCTGTTCAGCAGATTCAATGAACTGGGTGGAACCAGATGTCAACTTTGGGATCTCATTTATCTGCAAAGGATGAAAATAACATCTCAGCATACCTCTCTATCATGTGCTTCAAAATTCCTTCTAAAAAAATCACGTTCTTCAAAATTACGCGGCTAGATGGTTACATTTTCTCTGATGTTTTAGATGTTTCCATTATACATTGAAGCAATTCCATTCGTCATACAATTATAAAACCAAAATTATCAAGCTCCTTGCTCTTATATTAGTAAATCAAAAACAGTGGAGAAACTGTACTTCGGTTTCTCGCTCCTCCTACATATCAACATCACCTCACTACTTAATTTTGAGACCCTTGAAGATCTTTAAAGATTATCCCCAACTCAAGTTAATGGATCATGAAGTGGTTTACTTCATTCATACTACATTTTTCTAGTACAAATTAAGCCTAGATAAAAAAAAAATTACGGGAAGCTGCATTGTGTACCAAAACAAGACGGTATTTGAGCACCATAAAACACCAAAACAAAAATTAAAAAGAAGTATTATTACCAGAGATTCAAGATTCTTGTCAATAGAAGAAACTTCCACCCGAATCGCAATCAGTGCATCGGCTGCGGCAATGAATGCTCGGTAATTTCCCACAGCCACCTCTTGCATTTGCCTCCTGATCCGCTCCGCATCGACCCGAAGAAGCTCCGGTTCCTTTAAAAAATTAAGAAATTTTATGAAGTACTCGACAAATTTCTCAGATAGACTTAGAGACAGACAGACAGAGAGCAAAGACCTTGTGGAGGCGATCGAGGGTGAAGGAAAGGAGCTCGGAGACGTAGGGTTGTTGGGATGCCGATGCGAGAGGGAGGAGACCTGAAACCGGCGACGACGACGTCGTCTCCTCTGCTGCATTTTCGAGCTCCATTTCTTGGAGCTCCGGAACCCCTGGTGCGCTGAATCGAAGGCTCAAATCGCAGTTCGGTGCGGAACAGTGCGGCTCGTCGATTACCGAGCTCTGCTATTCGGATCTGGATCCCGTGTGGGATGAGGCGTGAGTTCAAAGGGCCAATTACGGCCATGTCAGCGTTGACGACAAAGGGTACCATCGACTTGACGGGTATGTACATTTTTACATGATCTTAACCGTCGGTTTCACATACTTGATACTTGTATGTCAAAAATATAAAATTAATAATACATCTTATAAAATTAAAAAGAAAATTATTACTATTGTAAGAGAAATATAAAATAAATTCTTAAAAATTGAAATTTTTTTTCATTCTATAAATTTTTCTTATGAATTTTAGAATAAATGAAACTCATATTTATAGGTGTTGAAATTATTATACAAGTTACTGTACAAGACTTAAAATAATGGTAGTGGGGTCATTCACAAAAGATAATTAAAGGGGTGGGGGCCACCTCTAATAATTCATAACACTCCTCCTTAAATGACCATCTATAAAGTATCTACCTCGTTAAAATCTTCCAAGGAAAAACTCAATAGGAAGAAAAATCAATGGCGAAAGAAAAATAGTACAGTATTCTTATGTACCGCCAAGTGTTTTAAGATTACCTCATTAAAACCTTGCAAAAGAAAATTCAGTGGGACAAAACCCCAACCAAAGAAAAAGAGTATAATCAGCACAAGTTTTCAGGACATTTACTCCCCTGAAAAGTGTATGACGATAGATCTTTAAGTCTTCACATTCCAATATTCTGCACAATCTTTTTGAATGTCACAATCGGTAATGCCTTTGTGAATAAATCTGTCAGATTATTACTTGATCGTATTTTTAATATATCCTACTCTGATATAAGCAGTAATATCTTCATATAAAATTATTGGGCTATCATTGATCATCGGGAGACCACACTTTTCTTGAATATGTTGAATCACTGATCTCAGCTAAATACATACTCGACTTGCTTCATGAATTGCAATAATCTCTGAGTGATTTGAAGATGTGGCATATACAGGCAACTTCATATCCCTACCCGATATTGTCAGTTTTGGCACTTCAGGGCCTTATAGGTTTAAAATGCGTCGAACAAGGTAGAGGGAATCCCACATATAAGGTGCTTGACAAATTTAGTAAAAATCTGAGACCGTAGTAATACTTAAAACTCCCCCTGAGAATATGCATTAGTATTCTTTCAATAAACAAACATGATTTCAGTATATATAACAGGGTTAATAATTCAAACATGATTTTTATCTAAATAATACATTAGATAGAACATGATAATATTCTCATCTAAAATTTTCTCCATTTTATTCGATATTATTAAGGAGAATTTATTTATGTACGGCAGAAAAAGCTTTGAAAACCATCCATGTATGATAAAAGCTGTAAAAATTTGAGGTCTAAATTTATCGTTTCGACGGAAAATAAAATCCGCTTGACATTGTTGACAAACGAGATCTTGAAGAGATTTAAAGGTTTCAGGTTGCTATTTAAATATAACAATTTTACCATTGGTTTACTCTAGAAAAAAAAAATCTCACGTTCTCCATAGATCCAGTTATTGTTCATCTAGAACGATATTATGTCTTATAGAAATTCTAATGTTCCAGATTTGAACCATGAACCTTTTATACCTTAACCTGTCATATTTTTTATTGAGGCTGTAAACACCATGATAGGAGTAGAGATATATCTTTCTAGTAAAACTGATTCTGAAATTGTTGCAGCATTAAGAACCCTCAGTGCTCAATATGTTGTCTTTCTTACAACCATCTCTTAAAGGCTACTGGCGAGTAGAAGAAATTTATAGACTGGTATTCTTGTGACCTGAAAATATGAATAGAAGAGCTAGAACGAGAGAGAGCTCAAATACAAAGTCAACAACAGAAGCTAACGGCAGAGGTTCAACATTTACAAGAAAATCGAGATAGCTGCAATTAATCTCGTTGGCTTTTGAAATTATGCATCCAGTATATCTTATAATCTTGACTAAGTGAGATTTGAAGAGATGATGGTTTGTCTTGTTATTATTTCCATTTCTATAAGAACCATCTTTAGCTTCATTTAGTATGCATCAAATCTTCTTCTCATATCTATAATTCATCTATATTTGCATTCTTATTTTACAAATTTTTAATGGCTCATCAATTTTTTTTCAATATTTCTCATGATCAATCTATGAGGTATCCTTCACCTCAATTACAAGTTGTTCCTACATCTTCCGCAGGTGTCATGTTGCAGCAAGCGAATGATCTGACTAATATGTCAGATCGTGAAGCCGTTTATGAGCTTGAGAATAAGGAACAACTTCAACAATAATTCTCTGCACTCGATAATTCTCCTCTATTGTTGGTTTTTCCAACCGGTTACAATCCAAAAATTGTGAGATTGAGGAGCTTAACGAGAAAGTTTCCGTACTTCAACGACTCATTCAAGATTCTGACAAAAAAATAGCAGACTTGAAGCAAGAGAATAAGGATTTAAAATTCTTACTTGCCTCATTATTTCGAATGCTTAATCCTTTAGATAAGGATTTCATGTCGCTTTATAAAAAACAAATGCATTTAAGAGGTGAGGCTAGAAGTCTCAAATTTTTGTAACTCATCTAGCATTTGAATAATAAGATATTTCCTTTTCAAATGCATTCTTTGAATTTATAACAATCATTGTGATCTCTTCAGGAGTTATAACAAGGTAAATCATCAACGTAAACTGCAATAATGGAAAATCCGGGTTCTGATAAAACACATGGACATATAGGATTATTCTCAAATCCTTCTTTCAATAGATACTCGCTGATTCAATTATACCACATGCGTCCGGATTGTTTTAACCCATATAAAGATCTTTAAAACTTTATAAAGTACATACTCCTAAATGTACTGAGATTAGATGCTTCAAGTATTGTATATCTTTATATATGTAATGATCTAATAATATGCAGTGACCACATTCATCAAGTGAATATCTAATCCTTTTGTAATAGCCAAACCGATTAAAAATATGAATGCGATTACATTCATAACAAGGAAATATGTTTCCTCATAATTACTCTCGAATTTCTGCAGGAAACCTTGTGCAGCAAATTATACCGCACAATTTCATTTCTCATTACGCTTTCGTATAAATACTCATTTATATCTAATAGGTATTACACCTTTTGCTGTTTGGACAATATGTCCAAATACCTCTCGCTTTGCTAGCGATTTTAATTCAATTTCAATAGCTACTTTTCATTTTGGCCAATCATTTCTACGTCGACATTCTTTGACAATTCTTTATTCACTTTCTTCATTACTTCTGGTAACGTCAAAGACCATTTTATATGAAAATATGCTGTTGACAACAGTTTTATTTCTATCCATAATTTTTCCAGTGCTCATGAAATGTATTGAGATCTCATTGTTCCTCTCTAGGGAAAAACATTTCATGAAACACCTCTTCAAGAGTTTTCTCTTCAAGAGTAACATCTTCTAGAGATTTGTACTCTTCAGGAGTTTATTTTTCTGTACAGAAAGTTTGGATAAATCTTATTGCTTGTTTTGTGGGTACAGTCTCTACAGGAGCACCGATTTCTTTTCTTTTGCACCAATAAATCTTCAGCACTTTAGGTGTGTCTTAAACTTATCTATTGTTGTTTTAACAACTTATCATTCAGGAATTTCAATTATTGCTTAAGCATTAACAGCAATAATATATAATTTTACTACACCTTTAATGTCAGTAAATACATCTAGTAATTAATTTGTAACACTTTATAAATAAATAATTCGCTGAACTTCTGGTTCATTTGTAAGAGGATAAAATTTAGATAGAGTTTTATTATCCCAACTAATTTCTTATCGTGCTTCAGGTATCGACTTTTCATTATTTCAAAACAGGATGAAATATTAATAAGCTTATATATAAAAGTTTAGTATAAGTGAATCAAGTGTTTGGCCGTACAATAGATACGTTACTAATATTCAGTCATATCATATCTATGACAAACATATTTATTTTTCTATGAAGAATTATTTTGAAGATTTTTACCGTTCTCTGAGTCGTATCACTTCTGGTGATACGGTATATTATTATCATCTTTAGTGTTGTCACTTTTGGGACCAACATTTCTATAGTTTTTCTACCACGTCTACGCCCTTATTTCCTTTGAAATGATGCACCGTTTACTTCTGGGAATGATGTAAATTCAATAACATTAATAGGACGTAACTGATGATTTATTAACAAAAACTCATTATTTAGCTCAATCACTAGAAGACAAAATAAAAATTCAGAATATTTGTTGAATTTTCACTCTCGATACTGTTACTTCATGAGCATATTCGAGATATGAAAAATAGTATACGTTTTCTTTAACATATCATCATCAGTAACCTTCTCACTACATAATTTTAATATTGAGTTGATTTTAAAGAGTGCAAAATATTCAATATCACTCTTAAAATCTTACAATTTCAGGTGCAATAAGTCTTAATAAACTTTTGGAAGGATTACATCTTCTGGTACTCATATCTCTCCCTTAATTCATTTCACACAGTAAGATGATTTTTCACCATGAGATACACAGTACAATCCTTTAGGGATATATGATTTTCTTTTATGATTGTATCTCCCAAGTTCATCATATCCAAATAGATCTCACCAAGGATCCTGAATAAATAATTTTTTTTCTAGAAATGTTAATAGTAATAAATTTCAATATTTGACATTATATATATATATATCACAAAAATAAATCTGTGGATTTAAAAAATATATTTACATAATTATGAGAATAAAAGTATAATTTTATCAAGAAATATTCAATAATATTATCTTTTATATTTATCTCGAAAACTGTAAATAATATATTGAAAAACTTACTTGAAGTAGAAGACCACTAGTTTCAGTATCGATAGAACCTCGTGCTGGTAACGTATTATAAAACTAAAAAGGAAACTACTATTATTGCAAGAGAAATATAAAAAAAAACATTTAAGAACTGAAACTTTATTTATTTTATAAATTTTTCTTATAAATTTCAGAACGAATGAAACTCATATTTATAGGCGTTGAAATTACTATGTAAGTTATTGTGCAAGACTTAAAATAATGGTGATGGGGTTATTCACAAAAAACAATTAAGGGGAGCGGGAGCCGTCTCCAATAATTCATAACAATAGATTTTTTTTTTTGCCCTTAACTTTTTTTTGTTGCGCTCGACTTACACTTGTATTCGAAACTCACTTTAATTTATTATTATATTTTTTTAATTTTTTATATAAAATATAAATTCTTATACACATTTTTTAAATTTTAATATAAATTTTTTAAAATTTTAATATATATTTTTTAAATCTTAAAATAATAATAATATTAATAAATAAATTAAATTCATCTCAATTCATATTATTTTTAAATTTAAACAGTACCTAAGAATATTTGCAGCCCTCCAATAAAATAGACACACGTCACTTATTTCATAAAATAAGAAATAAAGTCAGATACATGAGATAGAAAGGTAACAACGCAGTCCAGCATATTCATCTTCGCAAACTTGAGGGCTGCAACTTTAACCGATGAAAGGAACAAAGTGGATTCATCTTCACGAACTGTTACCACCGTCAACGCATCACGATTTCGCCAAAAATCCTAATTTCATCAATCCATTTCGAGCCCTTTCCGTTGGTATCTCCAAATCGACCCGGAAGAAGGAACCCAAATCCAGTGGAGAAATTACGAGACAAAACCTGAAATGGAGGAAGTAAGAAAAAGAAAAGCAAGCGATGGAAGTGTAAACCTTCTCTCACTAGGTCTTTGTAAACCTGAAATAAATGTTTTTGTAACTACAAATTTTAATTTTCTTGTTCCAAATTGATTGGGTTTATTTTTTGGGCGATAAACAGCTCTGTGTTTGCAATCTCCTTCATTTGGGTCTCCTTCGTTGGGTTAGTGATAGTCTGGACGATGAACAACTCGCTAAGTGTGGAAAAACATTAAGGAAATTGAAGAGAAACGGTGAACAACTCCATTTTTGGCCTTTGCCCAGTGTATTGCAGAGAAATTGAAGGGAAAATATAAGGAATATTGTGATCTGCATCTTCGTTTTAGCTTTTGCATTTCCCATTTGGGGCTCGACACAAAAATTGTGAGAATATTGTGATTGCAAGGAAGGAAATCACTGATTTGGTGTTGCTAGGAGTTTTCCTTCAGGGCTTTTTATTTTTTTACCAAGCGTTTTAGATCATCCTGCAGTGTTGTATATCATACAATGTTTATGCTATATATATGCGATAGGCACTTGTCATCTACTACAGAATCATAGTATCAATCCTTTGTTTCGTCGCGCTTGGCTGCCACAAGTAGAGGGGACAAGGCCGGGAAGTGGCATCGTGATTCCGTGAAGGGGAGGGCGCTGTCAGAACCCCTAGGAGGATTGCCCAAGATCATGCCTCGACTCAGCCACTGGAGGGCCAGGACAGTCCCTTGGCTAGCCTGCATGCATGCCTTGGCTTAGGCCTTGACACGCAGCGGGCGCCCAGCGAGGCTACTGGCCGTGCGCATGCTGTGCGCACAGCCATGCGCGCACCCTTGCGCGCCCCATTGAGCATCCACATGCGCGCGCGCTTGCGTGTGCGCATGCGCATCATCACCCGCGCGCCCCTGCGCGCCCCATCACACCATAGCGAGGCTAGTGGCGTGTCTTCACAGGCACGCCATCCAGCGCGCGGCACCAGCCCGCGCCCTGCGGAGCAGGCTAGTGGCATGCACACCATGCATGCCATCCAGCGCATGGCTCCAGCCCATGCCTTGCGGAGCAGGCGAGTGGCATGCACACCATGCATGCCATCCAGCGCGCGGCACCAGCCCGCGCCATGCAGCCGGTGCCCAGACCGCCAGCTTGGGCCATGCATACACATCGCCCCGGCACCCAGCCCAGGCCATGCAGGACCACCGCCCGAGCACCCTGACTGGGCCACCCCCGAGCCACGTGGCTTGACCATGTGCCTACCACCAGGACCATGCATGGCACACTGCCATGACCACCATCAGTTGGCCCTGCACAGAGCCATGCCCGCGCACCACCGCACCATGCAGACATGCCCACCCGTGGACCTTGCAGCACCATAGCCCACCATGGGCACATGCAACCCACGGCCACACCACCACATGGGCGCCTATCATCTTTTATTTAGTTTATTTATTTTATTTAATTAATTAAATTGCATTAGGACGTGTTAGTCATTTGCTTATTTTAATTAGGAACCCATTGGGGGTTTCCAACTTGTTTGCTCTATAAATAGGACCCTTAGGCTTTCATTTTAGACATCTTTGATCATTGAACATTTGAGAACCCTAGAACATTGCTCCAAGAGGAGTTAGGCCGGCCACTCCATAGTGGTTAGGATTTTCATTCGGTGCATTCATGCACTTGGGCTTCTTGGGGTGCAATTCGTGAATCCCCTTGAAGAGGATTTCTCCTTGCAATTCGTGAATAGGAGAATCCACATCTATCTTGTTTTTCATTCTATTTATAAAAGTATTTGAGGTTTATTCAATTTGGTGTTTTTGGTTTTGAAGTGTTCTTGTTGTTCTTGAAGTTTGTTCTTGGTGTTCTTGTGATTGTGAGTGTGTGTTGTTGAGTTTGTGTGTTTGTGTTCTTGTGAGGCCAAATCCACACCACTTGTGGATTTGAGAAAGAGTGTGTGAGTGTTCAAGAGGGTTTCTTAATCCACAACATTTGTGAATTTCGAAATCCCCTAGAGAGTGAGTGAGAAAGTGTCTTGAAAACAAAAGAAAAGAGAAAGAGAAGTGTTGGTGAGTTGTGTTGGCCGATCACTTGAAGTTTGGGAGTGAGTGGCGTGTTCTTCCTTCCCTTGAGTGTTCATCCATTTTCTTGGGTGTTCATTCTATTTTCTTGAAGTTTCCTTTGCCCCAAACACGAAATCCTTCAACCCCAAACAGCCCACTCAAAGCCAAGGCAACACTACACCAAACCTAGTGGTGTGTTGCCCAATTTCGCCCAACCAGATTTCCCACCAACCAGCCATCAAACCCTAACCCTACTTGCCTTATTTCCATCATATTACCAGACCTAAATCACCCTAAAACACCCCTGGTCGAGCTCTGGTCGTGCCCCCCAAAGCAGCCCCAAGACTTTCCTTCCAAACCACCACACTTGCCAAAACAGTTTTTCAACTTTCCAGATTTGCACCATTTCGGGTTAGGCAACTTACCTACCACGAAATTGCAATATTCCTCTCACCAAATCAGACCTCAACCTTCCATAAACATAGTTGGACGTGGTCTGAAAGTCTCCCCCAAGTCAGCCACCTCAAACCCTTCCAAACTTTCCAAACCGATCACCCCCACTTTCCAAATTAAACCCATTCAGCTAAGGCAACTTGCCTAGCTCGAAAATCCTCTCCTCCACCTCATCAAATCTGATTCTTCTTTCCTCATTTGATTATTCAATACTTCCCTTATTGAATAAATCAAATCCCCAATCCCCCAAGTCAACCAAATCAAATCTCCCCCACTCACCAAAACCGGCCATACCATATCCCCACCAGATTTTCCAGCTTTGACCTCCAAAGATCTTCCATTAATTCCCAAACCCTAAATCACTTTCCTAAACCACTACATGGCCGAAATCCTCACTTAACCTAGTCCCCTAATCAGCCATCCAATCCCCTAAAACAAATCATTTTCGTGCATCCCTCTAGCCCCCATTGCCGTGACCCCATTTCACCCACAACCAAGCCAATTCTTCACCTAAACACTCATCATTTGCTCCATATACCTTAACCCCACTTCAACCCTACCATCATCCACTTGATCAACACCAAGCTAGGAGTCCTTCTCGGTCATTGAGGAGCAACCCGAAGCAAGGAGGAACCTTGGGTGTATGGTGTCTTGACCGAGGACTCCATCAGGCGCACTGCGGTGCAAAGGGGGCGACGCGAAGGGAAAGGGGGAAGGGTTGGACGTGGGTGAGACTTCGACGGGAAAAAATTGTTTCTATGTGGTGGCCCACCACAATAATAGTGGTGAGAGGCCTACGTGGTGAATAATGACTGGTGGGCTGCACTATTGAGATGTGCAATCCATCCGGATAGAAGATATTTGCATTATGTATTTACTATTTTTTCATCTTTTATTTAATAATTAAGAAAATAGTTATTAATAAAATTATACATTTTTTTCAAGTCTAAATTATTGAAGTTAAAATTTATTGTTTTGGC
The DNA here is from genome assembly GCA_036559045.1 of Platycarya longipes. Taxonomy (NCBI): domain Eukaryota; kingdom Viridiplantae; phylum Streptophyta; class Magnoliopsida; order Fagales; family Juglandaceae; genus Platycarya; species Platycarya longipes. Next base: position 6,547,178 of record CM071803.1, on the reverse strand, counting down.
TATAGTCCAAAACAATAAATTGTCAAGTCTAAATTATTGAAGTTAATATTTATTGTTTTGGCTATAGTCCATATTATTTAGCTAAATAATTCACATTGGTCGAGCTATTTTAAAGTTCAAATAATAATATAATATTATATATTTTAATAAAAATAATTTGTTTTTTTCAAATATTTTTATATATTAATTATTAATATTAATAAACAATAAAATTATTATTTTTTAATGATTTCTTCTCTCAACCTGATCATTCTATCATTAATTTTACTACATTTTACCATTTTCAAATTCAATTTATTTGGAAAGATTTATGGGAATAAATTCTTTTCAAGTATTGCAATTGTCATGTACTCATGAAAATTTATGTAATATGTAGGAAAAGGGCCAACAGAGAGAATCTGATTTATAAAGGTGAGAGAAGAGAAAATCTTAGTAAAAGATGAATTCCTATTTCCTCACTCTCTAAAAGCTCTCCCTCACTTGCAAGCAAAACTTGAATATAAACAGATTTGAAAAGGAAAACAATTGCATAATCTCATCAAGAGGACTTAACAGCAATTAAGGTGTAATTTCAGCCATAAAACTACATATTCAAAAATAAAATTACATATCCAATCCATAAATTACCAAAAGATAATAGTCAAAATGCTTCTACAATAAACCAAAATCATATCCAGTCCATACTACAAACTCTCTGTGGAGATGTATTTCTTGTGGCCTTCTCTTCTTACCAAATGCAAAATGTGATGCATATAGTTGTCCTATATATAGACACACATAAAAAGGTATAAATTACCATGATTAAATTTTCAAATTGAGCTGCTATAATTATCATCTAAAAATCACTGCAAGTTTTTCTAAAATTTGATGTCGATGATTAAAAAAATTAAGAGAATAATAAGCCTATTATTATTTAAATAAAAATTAATATATTATTTTATTAAAGAATAATACTATATGCATTTCTAAACTGTCTCGAGAATTTTTTTGAAGGAAGGAAGTTGAGTTTATTATTAAAAAGTGATTTTTAAATATGAATTTTAAACTTATATTTTTTTAAATATAATGCACAGGACTTACACATTTTAAAATTATAAATATCATTTATCTTTATTATAAAAAGAAAGAAAGATGGAACATTTATAAAGTCACAAAAAAAACTAAAATTATATAAATATATTTTTTATATTTAAAAATGTCATTCAAGCACTATAAAATTATAAAAACAGTCATAAACGGAATAGAGACCGAAATGTCAATTCTAACAGGAATGATTGAAACTTAACTAGAATGGCCGAACCGAAACGAGCTAGAATTTGGAGTGAAACGAAATGAGGAAAGCTGGAAACTGTATCGGATACTACACTTGAGTGGAAAATTTCAGTCGAAATGATCGGAATAGAACGTAATTAAAAATTATGGTTAGAATTATAGGGGCACTTTTGACAGATTTCACCCATATAAATATGAAAATAAGGTTGTTTATATGAGAATTAAGTTTATTCTCAAATACACTTATAAAAATCAGGATTATCATTAGGCTGTAATGTGCTAGCTAATAAAACTCATGTCAACACCTGAATTTTTATATGTGAGTAATAATTTTTTATTTTCCTTAAGTAGTCATTGTTCAAATCGAGACTACTACTCACTTTGGAGTAAAGATTGTTATTTAAAAAAATTGAGTTGTTTATTGTATTTTGTGTGAGAGTTTATAAAAATTATAATGATGAGATGAGTTGAGATACTTTCGCAACCCAAACAAGGCTAAAGAGAGCGACATTTTTGTGACTCAATTCAAATTGGTTTAGTCTCACATTTGATTTCATAGTAATTTTTATTTTATTATTGTATATTTCATCTTTAAGGTTAAGCTTGATCCATAATTTCTTGTGAATGGGTCTAGAGTTTGATGCTTTTTTTCTTATTTTATATATGAGAGTTTGACGCTTTTAAACCCATTAATATTATTGAAAAAGAAAATCTTAGATCAGAAAATATTGTTGCAAGCATGTTTTATAAAGGAAAGAAATGGAGATTCGGAATGAGGCTCCTCTTTTAAATGTGTTTCCTTGTCAGATGCTTGCTCCTAAAGACTGCTTACTAGTACGTTAACTTTTAGATTTGTTAAGGTAGGAACATTTAAACTTGATCTTGTCATTGAGCCCAAGTTCCCAACTGAATGTGTTTAGCTCAAAACTTTTGAATTAATAGCAGATTATATCACCGAGTTTATTTGCGTTATGGCATTTTCCAATCTACATTTGCTAATTATAGAATAATATGCTTTACTCTAATAATTACGTTGGAAATTTGAACCTTCTAAATTCTTCCATCAGGATTTATTTTTGACAAAATATATAAAAAAAATAATAATAAACACAATACAAGAATTTACGTAAAAAATTCCAAAACAAGAAAAAAAACTATCAGATCCAGAGAAAAAAATTTACTATGTGAAAAATTATTACAATTACGTAATTTTTCTCCTCACCTTAACGACACCCACAAAAACTTCCCCACTAGTAGAACTTTAACTTTCACATCTCTTTTCCTTTTTACATACAAAAAAGACAATATAAATTTTTTTCTAAAATTAAAAGTTATTAGATAAATTTCATATTAGTATATTTAATTAAGAAGGCTAAACCCTATTAAATAAGCCTATTGGCCATACCTACCTCCCACTCCTTCTCCATGCGGCCGGATTCAAGGAGCAAAAGCCAACAAATTTACAGTCAAATCTTTTCCAGTTTATTTCGAACGAGATCTGTAAAAGATTGATCATAGTTTCAGAATTGAGTACACGTGATTTGAAAACTTCTGGTGTTTGTGAATCCTGCAGCTACTAAACTAAGCCGGCGAAACTTATCCTTGGAATAAGAAAGTGTTGATCCATCTCTGTTGCGGCCAGTTATCTGTTCTAACAAAAATTACATGAAACTGCTTCTTCATTTTAAAACAGATTTAAATGATTTAACAATAATTAAATTGAAATAAATATATAGAAGTTACAGCAATTTGCAATCACTAGATAGGAAAATCGAGTCTATGAAATACATCCATCAGAAGAACCACAAAATCCTCTTCCATCAAAGAACATGAATGATAACCATACATTTCATATAAAACATGTACCATGTATGCTTGTCCTTTATTTACTCATAATGAGCCAATTTATAGAAGTAAAATATACAATACATCTCAACTCATTCAGCAAAAAACTTAAGTTTGTCTCTGAACATAGCTACAGTGCAAAAAGGACCCAGAAAAAAGGAAGCAAATATACTGAGAAACTTATGAACAGACTGAAGAATTTCGGAATCTCCTTCAATTCTACACACTTTTGAGGCTCGATCAACCCATTGCATTTTCCATTAGAAGAACTTGTCATGGCCACCTTGTTTTACTCACCAGTAAGAGATCAATATGGAATGGAAGCTGACATGAAGCATGATTAAGAAGAAGGAAGCATTAAGTGCTGAAAGAGACGTTGAAGCCATGGAGGCGTAATAGTAGTAAGGATAGGAGTAATCGTATGCTCCGGCCATGGGTGGCACCCGTCCGGGACCTGAAGGAGGCATATTGCTGAAGTAAGTAAAAGGAGGTGGAGGCGATCCCCCTGAAGAATAAGAGGAAGACTTTGGAGGCAATGCTGCAGGTGGATATGGTGATGGTGGCGATTTTGGTGGCGAAGGTGGTGATGATGGTGCTGGCTGTGGTTGTGGTGGTGGCGGCGAGTGGGTGTAGAAAGGCGGTGAGTGGTGCACAGAAGATGTCGGTGGCGGATGTGACTGTAGCAGCGGAGGTGGCGGTGAACATATGACAGGACATGTTGCACAATCACTGATACATAGTGCACCAATTGGAGGAACCCCATTTTCATGATCCTCATCACATGTTATATTGGCAAACATAAATAACCCCATGATCATCCCTACATTCAAGAGCCAAGAAAACCATTTCTTTCTCATTGAAGCGGAAAGGTTGTGATGAAACTCACCCATCTGAATTCTAAATGGCAGACGTTTGGGAAGAAAAGGCCAAATTAATCTGATATTGTGTCCTTGTGACTGACACTTGTTGGACTCACGCCCTCTGGGACTTTATAAGGACAAAACCAAATGAGTCTTGGGCAGGTTGCTTTTAGACGTATTTGCGTGTTTATGGCTCTTTAAGAAGTTACTTGGATGCTTCTTTAATGCAGTTTGGTGTATTGCTGTAAAGGAGTACATAATATAGCCAGACAAACCACTTTTCTATTTCATTTTTCTCAAGCTTTTTTGGATCTTAGTATTTCATAGAAGCCAATGTTTGGACGACCAATATCCCTAAAATATGCACTAGTCACACTAGCACATATGATTGACCAACAGGGACCAAACATCTAGAAGTCAACAGGGTACCTTCTATTGATTTTGGGAAAATATTTCCCACCTAGAATGACCTTTTTAATCAGAAATTGGGTTCATTTTCTCATAGTAATTCTCTTTATCCATCGGTTCCTTGTTTATGAAAATAATTATCTTTAGATAATGAGGGAATGATGATTAATTGGGGGACCCAAGTTGTAATTGTGTTCATATCATGACAAGTAAAAACAGGTTGTAATCATTTGGTTATCTCCTTGGAGTTTGGAGCATGCAACATTGTATTCTTTCATTTTCATGGGGAGGGAATTCCCAAGTAAAGCTTCTTTGACAATCTTTATACTTCCTTTTTCTTATGCCTTTCTCCAAACATAATCCAGCTTTGTGTGAATCAATTCTCTCTTCACACAGTACCACACTTTATGCTTCTTCTTTACTTAATACTTTTCTTTGCAGGTGGGCTTCTGTCCATGTTCTCTTTCATTATTGGTTCTTGTGAAGGTATCTTTCTTTTTTTCTTTTTCTTTTTTGAAAAAGGAAAGAAAACCTTCATTAGCAGTTTATTAATGCAGTCATGTGCTGCATGTTTGAAAATGGCAGCAGCTCCTCCCTCATCGTGACAATCTGCTCTTGGCTTAAGATCATATGTTGGAAGGATTTTCACATGAGATTAATTAAAATAGCCGGTGTCATACCAGCTTATTATTTCATGGAAACAAAAATCTCAAGAAAAAAAACATTAATGAATTGATTTCTCGTAAAAAGGAAAAAACTTTACAATTATCATTAACAAAATGATCACCATGTATATGGTTCTACACACGCATAATGTCATTGCTATTATAGGGTGCCCCCATAATGCTGCAAGCATTACAAGTACAATAGAACAATTTAAATGGGAAAATCAAAAGTAAATTAATCATGTCCTTAAAGTTGAAGACATCCCAAAAACAACAAAACTAACTTTCATTTGTGGTCCTAGCATTCGAAGTCGATGCTAAATGATTTGACATATGGCTCTGACTTTGACCATTACTGCTGTTTCCATGAGTACTACTCATGTTTGTTTCACTAGTCCTTCCAATCTCTCTTAATCGGTTGAGCTCAGGCACTATAACCGTGGCAAGATCGGGCCTGTCCTTTTTCCTCAGCTCTGCACATTTCAATGCCAATTTAGCAAAAACTAGAGCCTCCTCCATGGGCCAATCTGTCACAGATTGGTCAAGCAACTCTGCAAATGTCTGTCTTTGAATGGCCCTCTGAACATGATGGGCAAGACCCATTGGGGGCTTGGCTGTGATGATTTGGAGCAGCATTATCCCCAATGAATATATGTCTGATTTGGTTGTTAATTTCCCTGTTTGTTGGTATTCAGGATCTATGTAACAAAAGGTGCCTGCAGCTGAAGTCATGTGATATTGCGTAACACTGTTAGCCACAGAAGGTGGGACCAAACGGGCTAGGCCAACATCACTAATTTTGGTCACATAGTTGCGGTCTAAGAGGATGTTGGCCGGCTTAAGGTCCCTATGCACAAGTGGTTCTGGCTTTGCTTGGTGAAGGAAAAGCAATGCAGTGGCAATCTCAGCTGCTATTGTGAATCGTCTCCTCCAGGAAAGTGGCTGGCTATTGCCTCTTCGAAACAGCCGATCTTCTAAGCTGCCATTATTCATGTATTCGTAGACCAAACAACCATACTCGGGACAGGCACCAAGGAGGAGGACCATGTTAGGATGTCTGATGGAGCAAAGGACTTCAACCTGTACATCATTTTGCATGCATATAGTGATGTCACCTTAAATATATGAATATTGCTACATCTACAAAGAAATTATATAAAAATAATTTTAAAAATTGACGTGATTTCGTCTGACCCATTAAATTTACTTTACAATAAAAGTAACTTTATAATCTAACGAGCCACATTAAGTTACGTCAATTTATAAGATTGTTTTTGTGTATTTTTTTGTGACTAGAATATTTCCCTAAATATATGTAACGGATATAGTTAAAAGGTAAGGTGTTTATAACTTTTAGGCCATGTTTGTTTTCACAATTATTCTTATCTCAGGTTAATTAATCTAATCTAATCATTACAATTTCTTTAAATTTTCATCCAAAATAAAATAAACAATTTAATTTTTTCAAATTTCTAAACAAAGATACTATTAAAAAACATATTTTAGTAATATTTTATTTAATTTTTAATTTTTATCTCAATTCATCTCATCTCATCTCATTTAATTATCTATAAAAACAAGCTAGGACTTTGATAGCATTATATATTAATTACCTCCTGTTGGAATTGCTTCCTCCCTTGAGCAGCATCAGGTCTCAAAACTTTGATGGCAACAGGGGTGTGGTCAAGTATGCCTTTGTACACAGGTCCATATCCACCTTCACCAATTTTCATTGATTGAGAAAACTTTTCAGTCGCAGCTTCAATATCTTCTATGGCATATTTTCTATACCGGACATCACCATGTGTCAATGCAGTCAATGCCCGATTTTTCTCTTCTGATTCTCGCTTGGCTTTTATCTCTGCCAATTTTCTTCTCTGAGCTTCCTTCTCCGCTAGCCTCTGTGCCGCCTCTGCTGCTTCAATGGCTGCTTTGCACTTAGCTTTCTCTAATTCTGCAATTGCTAAGGCTGCTTCTTCAGCTAGCCTAGCTTCTTCAAACTTGCGAGCCTCCTCTATCTTCCATTGATGAAGCTCTCTAGCCTGACACAATCAGTATATCACGTACTACTGTTAAGACTAAGAGTTATGCTATACAGAAGCTCCACATCTGACACATCAAAATTTTAAAAGTATAAAAAAAAATAAAAAATAAAAAGATAAAATCATATTATTAAGTGGGTGTATAGGGTGTGATCATTTAGAATTTTTCTAAAAGTAATTTAATCAAACACATGATATTCCACTATAAAAAGTGCTCTAAAAAGTGGAAATTCTTCATTATGAGAATCTGAAGATGTTTGCATTAACATCACCTTATTTTTGGCCGAGATTGCTTCTTTGCAAGCTGTGCTATACATGTCCATGGTTTGCTTCAGTTCAAGCCTCAATCTCTTCATCTCAGCTTCTAGGTCTCGCTGCAATATTGAACCATGCAGCAACTCATTATCTGATAAAACTTGACTAATTACGAGAACCCACTTCTTTATGGAAAGTTATTGTACAAGTCTCATGGGTACAAGCCTCTTGAAAAGTGAGATCAATCCACCCAAAAAGAAAAATAAAAAGTAAAAATAAAAGTCTAATTAAGAGAGGCTTTGCACCCTTATATAGCATTACTCGAGAAATAGAGGTATCAAAGTGCACAGTTTTGCGGAGTGCTATCTTTATCTCAAGTATATAGAAATGATAGTTAGGTTGTGCAAATTCTGCGCAATTAAATTAAAAAAAATGAATGAATATGATATTAACGAGAAAGAAAATGAATTTTTTAATAATAAATTATATTCTTTTTTAAAATAATATTTGTGTACTCTATAACTATATGTAACATTATTTAATACTTACGATAAATTATCTGGCCAAGGGGTCTTTGGAAGATATTACATTAAAAAAATAATGAATTCGAGATCTATATGAAAGAAAATGAATTTTTTAATAGTAAATTTTATTTTTTTTAAAAATAAAATTGAGGTATTCTACAACTATACGTAACCTTACTTAATACTTACTGCAGATTGTCTGGCCAAGGGATCCTTGGGAGAATGTGGAACACTGAAATCCAAATTTTGGTCAGATAAATCCATAGATCCGATCACAATTGGGCCTGGTGGTAAAAGATCACCGTCGTTGGCATGAGAATCGCGGCCAAAGGAAGGCCTTGGCGCCCCTGAAGATCGGTTATAAGCTGTAGGGTCAATGTTCTCCATTGAAAGATTGGTTGGACTACTTTTGGCCCTCTCTCTATCACGTGTTGTTGTTGCTCTCTGCGTCTCACTCCCCGGCCTTTCCAAATGCATTGATGATCTGTCATGCCCTCCACTTGTTCTCCACGGTGACCTTGCAGATCTATGCATGTTTCACCAATAAAACGTACACACATCAGAAAATATATCAAGAATTTCGATCATAATATAATCAGCATAATAATAAATCTTAGTAGTTAGCGTAATTTATTTTTGTATAATTTTTTGGTGATTAAAATATTTTCTCTTATAGATAACAAAGTCGACCCATGATCACATGAATTAAAATGTGTTAATGATTCAGAAAAAAAAACTAAGAGATTTTGATTCTGATCAATGGGCCGGACTGATATATATCCGTTCTTCTCAAGTACTTTTGGGTGGTATAATAATATACGTACGTACGTACCTGGTGACACTGGCCCCATTTTCCTCCGCATTGTTGTTTGCTTCGGGTACTGGTGGTGGAAGTCCAAACGTCGAGGTTGGAGATGGAGCAGATGGTTGTTTAGGTGGGTTTATGGTATTAATTAGAGGCCTTGGCGCTGTTCGTGCTGAGAATATCTTCCCCTTCGAAATCACATACACCGAACAGAACTGCGGTGCAGATTTCAGTAACCCACTTCCTACATCATTACCTTTGAACTTCCTGCATGCATGCGTTAATCCGACATGACATTAATTTTAATCAGTTCCCATCATTTCACACACACACACACGTGTATATATATATATAGAGAGAGAGAGAGAGAGAGAGAGAGACCTTGTGAGGGCATTCCTTGTGGATGCACCAACAACAATATTGTCGATGCAGTTCTTATTAACATAGTCCAGAAGTGCTTTAGAAACATCATTATCCTCAACAACAACTTCTTTCAATTGAATCTGTCATTCAACCATTATCAGACATATATATATATATATATGGATGTAATATATACACACACACAAACTATACGTATGTACGTACCCCTTTACGGGCACAATATGCCCGGTAGGGCATGAAGAGTTCTTTTCCATCCGAGTTATGATGATCGCCTGATTCTCCATGATCATTCCCGCTCTCTGCATGATTACTCTCAACAAAATACATAAAATCAGAACCCCCCAAGCCCTACAAAATTCCTACAACAGTATTACATAATATATCTCATTTCAAATCGTAGAAAATGTTTGTATTAAAAACATTATAGGAAATCCTAATTATCGTTATAATTCATGATGGTATGTATCATTGTGCATATATAATCATGAGTTATGATCACATATATATATATATAATAATAATCGACAATAATGATGAAAGAGAGAGGGTACCTACGATGTTGTTGGGTACTGCTTTTGTGCTTAACGTGAATTAGAATAATGGAGGGATTACTGATAACAAGATGATCAATAGCCCAGCGGACGGCGTGGGGGCTGTTCTTGTCCTTGTCAATGGCCACAGCGGTGGACTTGAGTGGTGCAGAACTGTCATCGGGAGGGAAGTGGGGAACCATTAATTTTTATTTGGCAATTAATAAGTACTACTCCGGCGCTAGCTGCAATTAATGGATGATCGGATAATAATATTGTTGCTAACCGGCGGCGAAAGCAGCCACGACCACCGGCCAGAGAGCACCCACCAATGCCAAAAATTTCCACCACAATGGCCACTGTAGAGGGATCAGAAAAGCATGGATGCAAGCTTAGCTACTTGCTGTGAATGTGTGGAGCTGAAAAGCCAGGCATGGAATCCTGACCAGGAAAAAACGGACGTACATAATTTATTTCTCATCGCAAGTACGTACTTACTCTCCGCCATTCGCTTGATTTAGGCAATTTGACCAGGCCATGACAGTTTCAAATCAAGTCTGGCCAATTTTCTAAGTCATTTATATATCCACATGCAGCACTCTATATTGGGTTACGTACGTGGGCTTAATTACTGGCATGCTAGCATGCAGCTTTTCCCTGCTTAAAAAAATATATATATATATATATATATATGTTTTTTAATTGGGATAAATATTATAGATGTTGATAATATTGAGGTTAATTTAGAATTATTAATGTTAATTTCACCTGTCAAAGGTTAACAAAATCATGATCAGTCATGCGTGTCATGTGTGTGAGGGACATTATATATTATGTTTTTTTAAAGGAGAATATCAAAACTTTTGTATATTTAAATCTTCAGTACAAATATATTGATGAATGGAGTGTATTTTCCTATATATATATAATATATATATATATATATATAATATATTCACAAATGTATTAATAGTAAACGTGGATCGATCACATCATATATATGATCCAATATTACCAGCAAGGAATTAATTAGTGGGGGGGAGATCATAAGATGTGATCGATCCGAGTTTATCATTAATACATTTGTATATATATATATATATATATATTATATAATTAGATGATAAATATTTCAGTTATAAAAAGATTTTATTAAAATAAAATCTCAAATTGATATATTTTTATCTAATATATATATATCAGATGGTAAAATTATTTTTTTTATGAAGTATATCAAATATATTATAAATAGTCAAGTTATTTTGTGAGTTTATTTTTATAAAATTATTTTGTGATTGTAGCATTTTTAATTCTAGATAGATTAGGACAACCGATTTCCTTTTTTTTATAAGTTGAACTTACACTGAAAATTATAAATTAATTGTGAAACTTTAGTAGTTTCCATGAACATGATACCAGACTAGAACTTAGGTAGAGGGGATAAAATATCTTAAGCCAATAATGTGTTCTAGGCCTTGTCCAAAGACCGTGACCAGTCTCTTCAAAAGAAAAGAGAGATAGAAAGAATGGAAACAGAAGGCTGAGAAGGGAACCGGAGAAAAAATGGATTTGTGATTGAAAAAAAGAGAAAAGATAAGATATAAAGCAAGAAATGAATAGGGATTAAAAGTGAGCTTTGAAATGATTTTTGTAGGGACTTCAACTTCTTCGACTTTTTTAATCTCTTGGCAAGAACTAGTCCATCGACCATATCTCTTTTAGAAGATAGTTTTATGATCTTTATCATTTGTTAAAGAGGAGAGACTATGAGAAATTATAAAATATTTATATTATAGTGGATTCGTCTTCTCAAACAACCTATACGCATTAACTTAGTACTGTTGAATCATGTAAGTTTATTTCTCTTTCTCTGTCTTTTAATTTGTTCACCGCCTATCAACACTGTATAGCCGCACTAGACTACTTTTGGGAGCTCCAAATCACACCAATCAAGATCAAACATTCTGCATAGGTCGAGAATGACTATTTTTCTTCTTTTAGCTTGTTGAACTATTTTTAGTCATTAATGTTATGAGTGATCACATATCGGCAATGTCCCATCTTTTTTTAAAAAAAGTCACGTTATTTATGTTACTAAATGAAAATTGAATATATGAGAATAACTTCTATCCGGACGGGCTGCACATCTTAATAATGCAGCCCGCCAATAATTTCTTGCCATGTCAGCCTCCTATTAGCATTATTGTGGTGTAACAACACACGAAATCAAAATCGTTCTCCCCCTTTCGAACAGAACCACCCCCCCTCTTTTCCCCTTCACGTCACTCCCTTTCCCTCTCTCCTTTGTGTATGGTTTTCAATGACGTATCTCGTTTCCACTACACCAATCCCATCGGATAACCTTCTAGACTCTGCATTTCCTGAATAGTCACCAAGTGGTTTCGCCTTTCATCTCCCTCAAAGAAGTAAAGGGAAAAGAAATAGCAGTAGCACCAAAGCGATACTCATAGAGATGTTGCGACAGTATTGGTATTGCCTGGAAATAGGAGAGAGAGAGAGAGAGGGGATGAACATGAATGGAAATGGAGGAATAACCCACTCTCCTTGATGCGACCCCCCCCCTCTCGGGACGAGATCCCCTTGGCGACTCGAATCCCCTCTCCCTATGCGAAATCCCCCTCCCCCCCTGCGATGCATTTTAGTCATATTTTCTTTACCTGTGTTTGGCGACTAGAGATAGGCAACATATTCATTTTTCTTCATATTTAAGTATTTATTTTCTGTTTGGTAGATGAGAAACACGAAAAGAAATAGGAGAAATGCGAAACCCTTATGTTATTCTTGGCTTTCACCAGGTTTGATTGTTCTTCCATTTTTAGACAATCACTTCAGTTTTCATTTTGATATACGGATTCAAGATGTTTTGGGGAAATAGCAAATAATGTTATTTGCTGTTGTGGGATATTCGGGGAGATGGAGACTCCTAGCACTGCACACGTGACGAAGGTTTGGAGAAACCGATGAAAATGGATTGATTTGGAGCTGGAGAAAGGGGCGAAACTACACTCAGAGAACGTGTTTCTTTGCAACAGATTGTAACCGAATCTATTCTTCATTTGGTAAAATAGACGACGTGTTTTCATTTTATTGGAAGGCTATAAACCCCTTAAGTGCAGCCCGTCCGTATAGAAGCGGGACTATTGAATATATATATGTAGTTATTATTTGAGAGTTTTGAACCTAATTAAGTCCATAGTTTTCATTAAAAATGTCAAGGTCTTCTAGATTTGATGATGTATATTTGTTTATAAAAATTTTACTTAGCAGTTCTACACCACACACCTATTAAGGAAAATAAAAATAAAAACATTCTTATGCTCAATAGACATGTGATGTGATGTAGGATTGCTTAGTAGAATACTCTTTGTTTATTTGTTTTCAACTCATGCAATGTTTTTGGTTTTCAGCTCATGCATTGTTTTTTGTTTTCAACTCAACACATGCAATATTTTTTGTTTTATACTAACTAATGTTTATATAAATGTTATTGAGTTTCAAAGGAAGTTAAAGAGCAATCAAGTACTCTTGATGTTCATGACACGCTAGCTTTGCACTACTCTATGTAAAGATCTATTAATATTCTTTTTTTCACTCAAACAAAATTTATGAGGTTTCCCTTCCCAAATATAGAAACATTGCAGGGAGGGATAGGAAAACTAAAATTAAGATATTCAATCAAATGATGAAGATCAAGATTGATATAACATTAATAGCTCTCTTTTAAAGGCTCTTTATATGTATAATAAATACAATGAATCGAGATTATATTAAATTATTTGCACACGTATAATTAAATTCTTTTAAATTAAATAACCTAATTAGTAAATTGTGGAAATAGGTAGGTTTGTAGCTAATAACACAACTACTATTAAGCATTAATAATAACATGATCTTGGTGTCAAAACTTTTAAATTAAACACAATGAGCTAATAACACAACTACTATAGGTTCATAAACAATATAAGACGTTAGTGCTATCTACCTTTATCTATGAGGCATTACGATCATTGTGTTTTCTTATATTCTAATCGATAATGTCATGGTTTTGAACGTAGAAGACTACTAATTAATATTGTGATGTTGCTCATAATAAACATGAGTTATACTATATACCTTCGTCAAATGCGTAAATGTAATCACTGTAAAAAAAATTAGAGTCTATTATTAAAAAAATAATTTTTTTATGTAAATTTCGTATTTTATTTATTTTGTTCAAAGTAATTACGTGACAATTACATATTCTATGACTGCAAATATCTTTTTTCAATAAACATTTGCATAATACTATAATAATATCTAAATCGGCACAAATTGGCAAATACAATTAATATAACTATTCGATTAGGATAAACAATAAATTAAAATCCATAAAGCATGTTGATTTAGCTAGTGATAACAGACTTAGTACCCGTTTGAATAATGAAAGCATTTCTTATTTTTCATCTTATTATTACAATTTTTTTAAAATTATACAAAATATAATAAATAACTCAACTTTTTTAAATTTTAAAATAATAATAATATTAAAAAATAATATTCTACTAAGAGGACTGCTATACCCATAAAGAGACCACAAAATCAATCTCACAAACTGACGTAGTTTTATATGATTCGTTAGATCTACTTTACAATTAAAGTCAAAATGAGGATTCTATTGATTAAAACTATACTTTAGCAACGGTCAATCTAATGAGATGAGATGAATTAAAATTGTACTTTATCTATAAAATCAAATAAGAGTAATTAAGGTGTAATTTAGATAGTAAATTGATATGAGATGAATTAAAACAAATAAAAATAAAAATAAAAATATTATTTTTTTAATATTATTATTATTTTAAAATTTTAAACAATTAAATTACATAAATGAGTCATAGCCTTAGATGTTATGCTATGTATGGGAGACTCCATGGAACATTTGGCCTCTTATCTATAAAATCAAGTAAGAGTAATTAAGGTGCGATTTAGATAGTCGGTTAATATGAGATGAGTTGAAAAAAAAATTGAAAATTGAATAAAATATTGTAAAAAATACTTTAGCTACAAATAAATCTCATAAAATAAATCTCACAAACTGATGTGGTTTTATGAGATTCGTCAGATTGTGAAATTACTTTAATGGTAAAGTAGATGTAACAGCCCTAAAAATCTCCATCTTGATTTAATTAACTAATTAAGGATTAATACACAAGATTAGTGGTAATTGGTGAAAGAACCAAATAGGCCTTGAAGAGATGGGCTTAGGAATGAGACCTTTGGAGAATGGATCGAGTGTATGGGCCAAGAGAGCAATGGTGAGTCCAAAGGCCTATAGAATGAGCCCATAGCCCATCAAGCCCATAGTTGAGACACTTGTCAATGGGAGAAAAATCCTAGAAAAATTATCCAAACCCTTGTAGGAAAATCTTATTTGGTGAAGGTTGACTAGTAGTTGGATGCATGCCATGTAGGATTGAGTGTAGGATCTAATGGAATGATTTTTCCTACCATGGTATCTTGGAGGTACAAAACACCATCCCTTGACTTGCCAAGTGAGGTCATGAGGTGTAGGGAAGTTACAAGTGGCATGAGGAGAAGCTTGGATGAAGGGAGCTTGGAGTTTCGGTGGAAGCCAATCCGTGTGGTTCATTGGGGAATCTCATGGGGTATGGCCATCTACAAGTGATAGGACAAAGAGGAAGAGTGTGTAAGTGGATGAAGTACATGTGTAAGAAAGTATGGTGATGTGAAGAGAGGTATGGTGTATGTGTAGGTGATTGAAATGACAAAAACTAGGAAGAGAAGCAAAATGGAGTTTCGGTGGAGCTAGCTTGGCCGGTCATGCCTTGCTCAAATTCCAAAAAGCATGGCTTTGGAATCACTTGGATGGACACATGAGGCGATAGGGAAATGATGATTGAGTGAAAAACAAGAAAATGGAGGCTAGAGGCACCAAGAAGCCGCCGGCCATAGGAAAGAGAGGAGAAAGGAGAATCATCTAGGTATGGCCAAGATTTGATCTTGGAGTGGCCTAGAGTTGTCAATCAACCCATCTATCTTTAGCCATGCCTAAACATGATGAGAAGAGTACCAAGGACCCTAGGGAAGGGAGCTGGCCGTGTGACCCTTAGGCAAAACCCCTTGAGCTCAAATCACTTAGACACATGCAAACACTCTCACTTCCTCTCCACCTCTCGGCCAAACTCACCCTAGCCATTCCTACTTTTGTTTCTTCTCTTTTCACCACATATTTTGAAGAATCCTATAGTAGGAAAGCCAAAAGCAAGAGTGTGAAGGTGATCAATTCATTGGAGAAGGTTAGTGATTAAATCTATACAAGATTAGGAAGAACACACACACACATGTAACACTTTGTAATGGTTGGAAGGAAATAGGGTTTTCTTTGAGTTTTATGTTCATGACTAGACTAATGGGAGATTTTATATGTGTAATTTCAGATTTAAGCTAAAGCCTAGTAGGAGTGTTGTAAGTATACTCCCACTTTTTCCTTAACAAGTCTTATATATAGTGAAGTGATCATGTTTGTTGGATTAATGGTTGCCATTGCCATGTTTGGATTGGAATGATTTTTCTTGCTTGAGATATGAGTATTCTTGGATAAATTTATATGATGGAGCAAGCTTAGAATATGAGTAGAAATGATGAATCAAGTGTTAGTTGCAAAAAGAAAGGAAAAAGCATGATTATTTGATGAAATGATGAAGATGATGCATGAAGGATTTTAGTGTTAAATATTAAATTGTGGTGTTGCTAAGGTAAAGATTTTATTTGAGGAACTAGTGATGGAATTGATTTATTCAAGGAGCATATTGTTGTAAGAAAATGGAAAATGGACATGAGAATAATTTATATGGTTGATATGGATGGAAATGGTATACACTTGCATATGGAAGAAATGATCACTTGTGTATGATGCATAGAAATGTTTATTTGGAATTTTATGATAATTGAGGTTGAGATTTGGAAGATTAATATTATATTGCTTTGTGGTGATTTTGTTTAGTTGAACTCATAGAAGAAACTCTTAGGAAAGGAAGTTTGAATAGACTAAGGGGAGGAATTCCCTAAGTTAAAAAGGTGAATGGAGGAAATAGGAATGACTAAGTTTTGGAGGTGAAAATGGTTACTTAGGAAACACTAGGGTTTCGGTTACCCCTTGCTAAGGAGGGTACTTGATTCAATTTGATACTTTAAAATTTATTGGAGGAAATTTGAAGTCAAATGATGAAGGAAAGCCCTAGAAACTCTCTAGGAGAATTCGGCCATGATGGGTTGGAGATGGGCCCAATACCCCACTTCAATCCTAGGCCCATTTTGGGTATAGAATATGATGACTAAGTAGGAAAATTATGAAAGTATCCCAAAGGAGGGAGAAAGAAAATGAAATGTGAATGCACTCGAGCCTGTCTCGGGTTCTTGCATGAAAATAAGTAAGCATGCATGTTCCATGCATAAGTCATGAAAAGAAAGTTTTTTTTTAAAGTCAAGCATGTTTTTAAGAAAATGAAAAGAAAAGAAACGATGGAATTTTTGAAAGGAAAGAAAGAAGTAAAGTTTTATAAGAACCCCAAAGGCTGGGACGGGGAAGTGCCCCAGTGGAACTCCCTGTCCACTCAGGAGTGTCTAAAGTCGAGTGGTAGCCCCTGGGTCGACGAAGAACAGTCGGCGGACCGTGTATGGCACCAAAAGGTGGCCGGAGCACGGTAGCACCTAACGCTGGTGGGTGCCCAAGACGGATAAGGTGTAAGGACCTACCGTTTTAAAGTTATATGACGCTCACTTTAGGGTGATGCGGTAACCAGCAGGGAACACGCGGTACTAGGGAAACCGTGTTGTGTCTCATACATGTTAAAGAAAAGTCATGACAAGAAGGGCTTTCGAGCCATAAGAAAGATCTGTATATGATAAGTGGCGCCTAAGAAAGAAAGAAAGATACGAAATGTTTTAAAGGAATGTTTTGAAAAGCAACGATGATATGAAAAGAAGTTTGAAAGAAGAAGTCTGCATGAAAGTTTTATGAAAAGAAGTTTGAAAGAAGTATGTCTGTTTAAAAGTTTTCATGAGCATGTGCATGAGTCAGTCATTCATTGCATGTGCATTAGTTAAGAATGTTTTGTTCACTTATCTGTATATCTGATATGTTCTGGTTTAAGTGTTAGTGTACTTACTGAGATTTCTCCCGAAATCTCACCCCCTTTTTATTATCTTTACTATTGCTCCCTTGGGAACAATAGAAGTCATTGCAGGACAGGATGGATCCACGGATTACGACTCTCGAGAAGATGGGTCGGACCCTCATGGGCCCGACTAAGGCTGAGACTGCCGGGCCAGTGACCCTAGACCTGTTGGGTCAGTGGGCGGCAGAGTCGCTTCCTATGGCGACTTACTTTTTTGACGACCTACGCCCTACGGGGTGCTGTATGGTGCTGGGAGTTGACGGGCTCCTCCACTTGGGACGCATGTTTACGTCATCCTCTGGGATGATGTGTGACGTAGGTCCAGGGCTGAGTCTGGATAGCCTTCGTTACGGCCCGAACTATAAGAAGATAAAAGAAGAACCCGCCTATTAGTATGGTTGGCGGAGGGAGGAGTGGATCAGCAGCCCCTTTATTTTGTATACACCGATGTACTTTTGGAAAAATCTTCCCGTTGTTTTGGGAAGTACTTTTGTATTAAACTGTTTACATTGGTGACTTTATTCTGATGTATATATATATGTGCTTGCGATGTTTAAGTTGGGTTTTATTTTGTTAACCATGTGATGTGCGACAAGCGTAACGTTTTGTCGTTTATTTATGGCTTGACCTTTTCCCGCTGCGATATATATATAAAAAAAAAAAAAATAATAAGGCTCTCCTAAGTAAAGATGATGGATGACTTCCTTGTGACGTTCGTCCCCGGCGTCGCATTTTGCGTACGAACCCAAGCGCAAGCTGGGGCGCCGACAGCGGTGGTATCAGAGCAGTTAAGTCTCTGGGTAAGAAACCACAAGTCTTAGGAAAAAGAATCACATGGTATAGGCTATGATTTTTTAGATTTAGGCTTGAATCTTTAGATAATGGATTGGAGATAGTGGTGATATACCAGTATGATGTGGTGAGTTACCAGGGTTGGAGCACAGGAGTTAAAGTAACTCATATGAAGATTATGCACTTTTCAGGGAAGAATGGCAGGAGGACGACGACGTGCCCCTACTCCAAGGCCCGAAGCCTTACCGAGAGTTAATGTTTCGAGTCCAATGCCGACCGTAGGAAATACGCCACTAATTTCGCCACCTCAGACCGGAGAAAGAGAGACTCCGAATACCCCGTTAGATGGTGGACAAGCGATAGCGGAAGCTATTCGCCAGATGACGGAATTAGTAAAGCACCAAATGGAGCAGAGCCGATGTCACCCGAGTGCCAGTGGAGTGACGGCAGGATGCCCATACGAAAAATTTCTGGTGTATCGGTACCCGAACTTTACGGGGACTGAAGGAGCTATGAAGGCTGACCGATGGATTATGGACTTAGAACGCACCTTCGAGATCAGTGGGTGCACGGAGGCGCAAAAAGTGCAATATGCTGGTCACCTATTACAAGGAGAGGCCGGATTATGGTGGGACACGAAGAGAAGGTTACTGAGACAAGAACTGGGAGAGAATGTGGTCCTTACTTGGGATAGGTTCAAGACCGAGTTTGATAATCGATTCTTTCCGGAGTCGATTAAACAACAGAAAGCGATAGAGTTCGCCACATTAGTGCAAGGAAGCATGACGGTGGACCAGTACGCCGCTAAATTTATGGAACTGACACGATTCGCCCCGCATTTGGTGATAACAGAAAAGATGCGAGCAAAGAAATTTCAGGATGGATTGCAGCCAAGGATTCGCAATCAAGTGGCTTGTTTGCGAATCGAAAATTTTCAAGAGTTGGTGAATGTGACGGCCATTGCTGAAGCCGAGCAGAGAAGTCTGATCAATCAAGCCCAGACTTACAAGAAAAGATATTTTCCATATTCTTCGGGGAAAGATATGGATAAGAGGAGAAGTACTCGTCCCATGGATAAAGGGAAGGGTAAAGTAGGTGGATCAAAAGGGACGGCTCCATTTCCACCATGTAGGACATGCGGACGCCCACATAAGGGAGAATGCCGCGCTGCAACCGGAGCTTGTTTTAGGTGTGGCCAAGTGGGTCACCTGATCCGTGATTGCCCACAGACAGCCCCTGGCGGAACAACAGTACCTGGAGGAAAGGCGAAGGCCCCTGTGAAGTCCAAGGTATACGCAATTACCCCAGGAGAAGTAGATGTGGACGACGAGGAGGCTATTAACGCCGGCATTATTACTGGTAACGATCTTAAAATTTTATCTAGAATTAAAGCATGATGACTTTCTTAAAGTAACCATGAGGAAGTTTTATATATATAGGTGAAATTATATTGATGCGTAATGTGGTATATGCTTTGTTTGATTCCGGCGCGACGAGATCCTTTATTTCTTATGATTGCGTGTGGAGGTGTAAGTTAGAAGTAGAGCCCTTGACTCGAAAAGTGTTGGTGACACTCCCTGATGGGAAAACGTTTGGATGTCAGCGGATAGTGAGGAACTGCCCGTTAGAAATAGCTGGCGTAAGGTTCAACGCTGATCTGATAGTTTTCCATTTGTTAGGATTTGACGTGATATTAGGTATGGATTGGCTATCTAAGTATTATGCCAAGATTGACTGCCGCAAAAAGGAGATTACATTTGAATTGCCCGAAGAAGAGAAGTTGCGCTACGAAGGGGAAACAGTTCACTATGTTTCTTCTATTGTGACAGCGAAAAGAATGACGAAAAGTCTAAGAGGAGGAGCTGAAGGGTTTTTGATATTGTCCTTGAAAGCAGGCGGAGATACCAAGAATATTGAAGAAATTCTGGTAGTAAAGGACTTCCCCCAAGTATTCTCAGATGATTTGCCAGGATTACCCCCGGAACGGGAAACTGAGTTTACTATTGAACTTGAACCCGCAACAACTCCAGTTCACAAGGCACCGTATCGGATGGCTCCAACGGAATTGAAAGAATTGAAGACTCAAATCGAAGAATTGTTAGACAAGGGATTTATACGGCCTAGTTCATCGCCGTGGGGAGCCCCAGTTTTGTTTGTAAAGAAGAAAGATGGGACAATGCGGATGTGCATCGATTACCGAGGACTTAATAAGGTCACCATTAAGAATAAGTATCCGCTACCCCGGATAGACGATTTACTGGACCAACTGCAAGGAGCTACAGTATTTTCCAAGATAGACCTCAGATCAGGGTACCATCAACTTAGGATTAAGGAACGAGACGTACCCAAGACTGCTTTCCGAACTCGCTATGGACATTTCGAGTTCTTAGTCATGCCTTTCGGACTGACAAATGCCCCAGCAGCCTTCATGGATCTGATGAATAGAATTTTTCGACTTTACTTAGACAGTTTCGTCGTGGTATTCATCGACGATATTCTGGTGTATTCACGGAATGATGAAGAACATAAGGAGCATTTGGAGACAGTGCTGAAAATTTTACAAGAACATCAGCTGTACGCCAAACTTAGTAAATGTGAATTTTGGCTCCACGAAGTTAGATTTTTGGGCCATGTAATTTCAAGCAACGGAGTTTCTGTGGACCCTACGAAAATAGAGGCGGTAACTGAATGGCCTCAACCGACGTCCGTTCATGAAATACGTAGTTTTCTTGGTTTAGCAGGATACTACAGAAGATTCGTTGAAGGATTTTCCAAGTTATCTGGACCTTTAACGGCTTTGACGAAGAAGAATGCCAAATATGTCTGGAATGACCAGTGTGAGCAGAGTTTTCAAGAGCTTAAGAAGAGATTGACTTCCGCCCCAGTATTGGCATTACCAGAGCCTCATAAACCATATGTAGTGTATAGTGATGCCTCAAAGTTGGGTTTGGGATGTGTACTAATGCAGGAAGGACGAGTAGTCGCCTACGCGTCCCGACAGCTTAAAGATCATGAGCGAAATTATCCCACCCACGACCTGGAATTGGCAGCGGTAGTGTTTGCGCTGAAGATTTGGAGGCACTACTTGTATGGAGAAGAATGTGAGATATACACGGACCATAAAAGTTTAAAGTATCTGTTTAGTCAGAAGAATCTAAATATGAGACAAAGAAGGTGGATCGAGACTATAAATGATTTCCGGTGTGAGATCAAGTACCACCCGGGAAAAGCTAACGTGGTGGCAGATGCTTTAAGCCGAAAATCACAAGTAGAGGAACCATCAGTACTAGCCAGTATGCAAGATATGCTAGTAAAGAGTCAACCTGGAAAAGCGATGTTAGCAACAGTCCAAGAGATTATTTCTCTGACCGAAGATGAAATCCGGGAAGGACAACGGCAAGATATTAAACTGGAAAAGATCCGAACAAACTTACTCGAAGGAAAAGGGTCACCTCATTTTACCGTGTCTGATGATGGAACGTTATACTTCGGAAAGAGAACAGTGATACCAGATAATCCAGAACTTAAGGAAAAGCTTATGAGGGAAGCACACTGCACCCCTTATACAGCCCATCCTGGAAGTACCAAAATGTACCGGGATCTGAAAGAAAGATTTTGGTGGGAAGGTATAAAGAAAGATATAGCTGCCTTTGTGGCGAAATGTTCTGTGTGTCAAATGGTTAAAGCGGAACATCAACGTCCCGCAGGAATGCTGCAACCTCTTCCAATTCCGGAATGGAAATGGGAAGATATTTCAATGGATTTCGTAATAGGATTCCCAAGAACCTCGGCGGGAAGAAACACAATATGGGTGATAGTGGACAGATTATCAAAGAGTGCCCACTTCCTACCAATTGCAAATACGGACTCAATGGAAAAATTGTCTCGAATTTATGTTAAAGAAATAGTTCGTTTGCACGGAGTGCCAAAAACGATTGTCTCAGATAGGGATCCAAGATTTACCTCTCACTTCTGGCAAAGTTTATAAAAGAGAATGGGATCCAACTTGAAGTTTAGCAGCGCCTATCATCCGCAGACTGATGGTCAGACAGAACGGACTATTCAGACTTTAGAAGACATGCTACGGGCGTGTGTGCTAGACTCTAGTGGCGACTGGGAGAGTCTTTTGCCCTTGATTGAATTCGCTTACAACAACAGCTTCCAAGCTACTATCCAGATGGCACCGTACGAAGCTTTGTATGGAAGAAAGTGCAGATCTCCGTTATATTGGGACGAAGTCGGTGAAAGCAAAGTGTTAGGGCCCGAGTATTTGCAAGAAGTTAAGACTCAAGTAGAGCTGATACGGGAAAGGATGAAGACTGCCCAAAACAGGCAGAAGAGCTACGCAGATCGAAGGAGAAGACCCTTAGAATTTGTAATTGGCGACTGGGTATATATTAAGATTTCGCCAATGAAGGGAGTGGCCCGATTTGGCAAGAAAGGAAAATTAAGCCCCCGTTACATCGGACCATATGAAATTTTAGAAAGAGTCGGACCAGTGGCTTATCGTTTGAATCTACCAGTAAACTTACAAGGAGTCCATAACGTATTTCATGTGTCGTCTTTAAAGAGGAGTTTCGGCGACAAACCCGCGACGGTAATGGACCCGAGTACCATCGAGCTACGCCCGAATTTAACTTATGAAGAGTGGCCGACTCAGATTACCGATCGCAAGGAACAAGAATTAAGGAATCGAAAAATCTCCTTAGTAAAAGTATTGTGGAATAACCCGGCATTTCAAGAAGCAACTTGGGAACGCGAAGACGCTATGAGGGCTAACTACCCTCATTTGTTTGAAAATTCCTAATGTATTTGATTTCTGTTTAGCTAAGTTTTGATTGTAAATGAATGATTGCTTTGCTTGAATGTATGAACAATTGATTGGTGTTTTGAATGTTATATTTTTAGAATACCTCCTCGCACTGTAAATAACTTTTAATAAAAATTTACCCAGGTTATGGCCAGAACTAGAAGAACCCCACGCATGTCAGTAGCTACCATAGCCCAATTAAGAGAGAGGAGGGAAATCAGACAAAGAATCTTGAGTAGAAGGCGTGAAAGAGAGAGGATACAGAGGCTTAGACACCTGGAGCGATGTGAGAGGCATCGTACTCATCGGATGGATATAGGACCTAAAGGGGACCCCGTATTTCGTAGAGCTACGCCGAGTGAAGAGCGACAACCCCCTAACCCTTGGATGAAGGGAGAGAGAGAGCAATTGCGTAGAATAGTACGGGGAAAAGCAAGTGAACCAAACATAGAACCTTTGGAAAATTCGGATACCTCTAATGATCGCATAAGACAAAGAATAGAGGGGATACCCCGAGTGGAAACAGAAGAAGAAATAGTACACAGATTGAATGAATTAAAGACGAACTTGTATTACGACTCGGATTTAGATGCTATATTTTATTTTTCTCAAGATTCGGTGACTGAGGAAGAAGGAGTACCCACTTATTCATCGTCAGAAGAGTCCACTGCTAATACTCCTCGAGGTATGATAAAAAAAAAAAAAAAAAAAAAAAAAAAAATTTATTATTATCCTTCATATCATCGCATGCATTGATTTCGAGGACGAAATCTTTTATTAGTGGGGGAGGATGTAATAGCCCTAAAAATCTTCATCTTAATTTAATTAACTAATTAAGGATTAATACACAAGATTAGTGGTAATTGGTGAAAGAACCAAATAGGCCTTGAAGAAATGGGCTTAGGAATGAGACCTTTGGAGAATGGATCAAGTGAATGGGCCAAGAGAGCAATGGTGAGTCCAAAAGCCCATAGAATGAGCCCATAGCCCATCAAGCCCATAGTTGAGACACTTGTCAATGGGAGAAAAATCCTAGAAAAATTATCCAAACCCTTGTAGGAAAATATTATTTGGTGAAGGTTGACTAGTAGTTGGATGCATGCCATGTAGGATTGAGTGTAGAATCTAATGGAATGATTTTTCCTACCATGGTATCTTGGAGGTACAAAACACCATCCCTTGACTTGCCAAGTGAGGTCATGAGGTGTAGGGAAGTTACAAGTGGCATGAGGAGAAGCTTGGATGAAGGGAGCTTGGAGTTCGGTGGAGGCCAATCCGTGGGGTTCCTTGTGGAGTCTCATGGGGTATGGCCATCTACAAGTGATAGGACAAAGAGGAAGAGTGTGTAAGTGGATGAAGTACATGTGTAAGAAAGTATGGTGATGTGAAGAGAGGTATGGTGTATGTGTAGGTGATTGAAATGACAAAAACTAGGAAGAGAAGCAAAAGGGAGTTTCGGTGGAGCTAGCTTGGCCGGTCATGCCTTGCTCAAATTCCAAAAAGCATGGCTTTGGAATCACTTGGATGGACACATGAGAGGATAGGGGAATGATGATTGAGTGAAAAACAAGAAAATGGAGGCTAGAGGCACCAAGAAGCCGCCGGCCATAGGAAAGAAAGGAGAAAGGAGAATCATCTAGGTATGGCCAAGATTTGATCTTGGAGTGGCCTAGAGTTGTCAATCAACCCATCTATCCTTAGCCATGCCTAAACATGATGAGAAGAGTACCAAGGACCCTAGGGAAGGGAGCTGGCCGTGTGACCTTTAGACAAAACCTCTTGAGCTCAAATCACTTAGACACATGCAAACACCCTCACTTCCTCTCCACCTCTCGGCCAAACTCACCCTAGCTATTCCTACTTTTGTTTCTTCTCTTTTCACCACACATTTTGAGGAATCATATAGTAGGAAAGTCAAAAGCAAGAGTGTGAAGGTGATCAATTCATTGGAGAAGGTTAGTGATTAAATCTATACAAGATTAGGAAGAACACACACACACATGTAACACTTTGTAATGGTTGGAAAGAAATAGAGCTTTCTTTGAGTTTTATGTTCATGACTAGACTAATGGGAGATTGTATATGCGTAATTTCAGATTTAAGCTAAAGCCTAGTAGGAGTGTTGTAAGTATACTCCCACTTTTTCCTTAACAAGTCTTATATATAGTGAAGTGATCATGTTTGTTGGATTAATGGTTGCCATTGCCATGTTTGGATTGGAATGATTTTTCTTGCTTGAGATATGAGTATTCTTGGATAAATTTATATGATGGAGTAAGCTTAGAATATGAGTAGAAATGATGAATCAAGTGTTAGTTGCAAAAAGAAAGGAAAAAGCATGATTATTTGATGAAATGATGAAAATGATGCATGAAGGATTTTAGTGTTAAATATTAAATTGTGGTGTTGCTAAGGTAAAGATTTTATTTGAGGAACTAGTGATGGAATTGATTTATTCAAGGAGCATATTGTTGTAAGAAAATGAAAATGGATATAAGAATAAATTATTTGATTGATATGGATGGAAATGATATATATATTTGCATATGGAAGGAATGATCACTTGTGTATGATGTATAGAAATGTTTAATTGGGAATTGATAATATTTAAGGTTGAGATTGGAAGAATAATATTATATTGTGATGTGGTGATTTTGTTTAGTTGAATTCATAGAAGAAACTCTTAGGAAAGGAAGTTTGAATAGACTAAGGGGAGGAATTCCCTAAGTTAAAAAGGTGGATGGAGGAAATAGAAATAACTAAATTTGATGTGAAATGGTTACTTAGGAAACATTAGGGTTTCGGTTACCCTTGCTAAGGAGGGTACTTGATTCAATTTGATACTTTAAAATTGATTGGAGGAAATTGGAAGTCAAATGATGAAGGAAAACCCTAGAAACTCTCTAGGAGAATTCGGCCATGATGTGTTGGAGATGGGTCCAATACCCCACTTCAATCCTAGGCCCATTTTGGGTATAGAATATGATGACTAAGTAGGAAAATTATGAAATTATCCCAAGAAAGGGAGAAAGAAAATGAAATGTGAATGCACTCGAGCTTGTCTCGGGTTCTTGCATGAAAAGAAGTAAGCATGCATGTCCCATGCATAAGTCATGAAAAGAAAGTTTTTAAAGTCAAGCATGTTTTTAAGAAAAAGAAAAGAAAAGAAAAGATGGAATTTTTGAAAGAAAAGAAAGAAGTAAAGTTTTATAAGAACCCCAAAGGCTGGGACGGGGAAGTGCCCCAGTGGAACTCCCTGTCCACTCAGGAGTGTCTAAAGTCGAGTGGTAGCCCCTGGGTCGACGAAGAACAGTCGGCGGACCGTGTATGGCACCAAAAGGTGGCCGGAGCGCGGTAGCACCTAACGCTGGTGGGTGCCCAAGACGGATAAGGTGAAAGGACCTGCCGTTTTAAAGTTATATGACGCTCACTTTAGGGTGATGCGGTAACCAGCAGGGAACACGCGGTGCTAGGGGAACCGTGTTGTGTCTCATACATGTGAAAGAAAAAGTCATGACAAGAAGGGCTTTCGAGCCATAAGAAAGATCTGTATATGATAAGTGGCGCCTAAGAAAGAAAGAAAGATACGAAATGTTTTAAAGAAATGTTTTGAAAAGCAACGATGATATGAAAAGAAGTTTGAAAGAAGAAGTCTGCATGAAAGTTTTATGAAAAGAAGTCTGAAAGAAGTATATCTGTTTAAAAGTTTTTATGAGCATGTGCATGAGTCAGTCATTCATTGCATGTGCATTAGTTAAGAATGTTTTGTTCACTTATCTGTATATCTGATATGTTCTGGTTTAAGTGTTAGTGTACTTGCTGAGATTTCTCCCGAAATCTCACCCCCTTTTTATTATCTTACTATTGCTCCCTTGGGAACAATAGAAGTCATTGCAGGACAGGATGGATCCACGGATTACGACTCTCGAGACGATGGGTCGGACCCTCATGGGCCCGACTAAGGCTGAGACTGCCGGGCCAGTGACCCTAGACCTGTTGGGTCAGTGGACGGCAGAGTCGCTTCCTATGGCGACTTACTTTTTTGACGACCTACGCCCTACGGGGTGTTGTATGGTGCTGGGTGTTGACGGGCTCCTCCACTTGGGACGCCTGTTTACGTCATCCTCTGGGATGATGTGTGACGTAGGTCCAGGGCTGAGTCTGGACAGCCTTCGTTATGGCCCGAACTATAAGAAGATAAAAGAAGAGCCCGCCTATTAGTATGGTTGGCGGAGGGAGAAGTGGATCAGCAGCACCTTTATTTTGTATACACCGATGTACTTTTGGAAAAATCTTCCCGCTGTTTTGGGAAGTACTTTTGTATAATACTGTTTACATTGGTGACTTTATTCTGATGTATATATATATGTGCTTATGATGTTTAATTTGGGTTTTATTTTGTTAACCATGTGACGTGCGACAAGCGTAACGTTTCGTCGTTTATTTATGGCTTGACCTTTTCCCGCTGCGATATATATATAAAAAAAAAAAAAAAATAAGGCTCCCCTAAGTAAAGATGAGGGGCGACTTCCTTGTGACGTTCGTCCCCGGCGTCGCATTTTGCGTACGAACCCAAGCGCAAGTTGGGGCGCCGACACATATGATCATACATTCACAAAACATATCTCATACATATTAACATATGAACAGACACTCATCTTTAATTTATCTTCTATCTCACACATTGTGCATATTCCAATGAAGATATAGTCAAGACCTTAAATCACATCACATCCAACCAATACTATCTTATAGGGGTTAAGGACGCAACTTATAACGGGGTTAAACCTAACTTTTCTTCTCCTTTCTCTTTACCCAAAACACGCATATTTTCTTAAGATCTTCTCATAACTTAATAACCATATCATAACCAATCATTAATCACCACATTTACATTGCATGTATAGTTATTCTCTTCAACAGATGATCCTCATATACTATTTTCTCTATTCCTAAATATTTCTCAATCTATACATCAAGGGAATCCAAGAACACACATCGGTAGTTACTAAAAAGTAACGGAGTCATTCCACCAAATCTTTTTATCACTAATAATCATTAAAATAATCGAATTACCCAATCAGATCATCTTATCACCAATAATCACTAAAATATCCGAATCGTCCAATCAGATCATTTTACCGCAAATAATCATTAAAATAGTCGAGTCGTCCAACCCAAAACATTTTATCTCCAATAATCACTAAAATACTAGAGTCATCCAACCAAAACATTATACCATCAACAATTACCATTCACCCAGTATTCAACCACAGTAAGATTGACTCGGAATAATCTCAATCTCCATTAAATGGCCTCAGGCCCAACCAATCTACTCTCAAATTACTCATCATCACTAACTAACACATCAAGCAAACAAAACAGAGATTAACAGTCAATCAAACAATCAATCAGACAGTCAAACAAATATCTGTTACTTACAGTGTATAAACGGATGCCAATCGAACATCGCGGTGATCCCCGATTCCAAGCAGGTAAATTGTGCACTATTCATCTCCAGGCACGATGAAGTGTCGGGTTGGGTTCGGGTACTCCGTTCGACACCAAAATTCAGGGGAATGCTCCTTGGAGGATGGGGAATCTCGTGGCGGTGTTGGTGAGGCGGTGCAACCAACGGAAGGTGGCGGATCTAGCTCGAAATGGTGGAGGCTCATTTTCAGATTTTCCCCCGTACAAGGGAGGTGCGGCCATGGATGGGAAAACTGTTTTAGGGGTGTGATAAACTGAGGTAGGGGAAGCTTTTGGCGGTGGTGGTGAGAGCCACGGTGGCCGGACGGCGGCGCGGCGACGGAAAGTTCATTTGGAGACCCATTTCGGTTCCAAGGGAGGAGAGAGAGAGTGGGTGCTCCGTTGGGGCTAAGATTTCTGGTGGTAGGTCGTCTATGGGTGGCGGTTCAAATGGCGGGGGTGGTGTCGTGGTACGGCGGCTGGTGGCGGAGATATGGGCGGCGAAAGGTGCGGCGTAGAGGATTAAACGCCTCTCGGGTTTGGGGCTGCGGTGGTCGACACCACTGGTGGGGTTGGACTCGCCGGAGGGTGGCGGTTCAGGTGGGGCCGGAGGTGAGCCTGGGCAGGCGAGGGTGGCGCCGCCACGAGCTGAAAACCGGACTGCTCCTCCCACAGTTAATGTAGCACGTGGGAGAGAAAAGAGAGAGGAGAGAGAGAAAAGAAAAAGGGAGAGGGGAAAATGAGAGGGTTCGACCCTTTTCGCGCTATTTATAGGCCCGACGCTTTTGGGTCTTCAAACGGACAACAGATGAATTTAAAACACTGACTTGAAAGCGTAGAACATCAACTTAACTTAAAATTCTCAAACTAATTAAATAAAATATTATTTCAACTTATTTTATTTTTCAACATAATATTTTTCATCAATACTTAAAATAATGAACTTTATTTAATTATTTAAAAGAAATAGATCCATACATTTAAATCAGATATTTAAAGCACGATTAAAATCTCGTACTATTTCAAATAACTAAAATCAAGTTAATAAAATAATCCTGCATAACATAGTATTTTTGGAGCTATTCAAAAGCTTCCCAACCAAAATAGAATAAACATAATAAGACTTAAGAATTTAATAAATTTAAGATCAATAAACCAGATAATGTCAGATAAAATAGAATCAATGCGCCTTAATAAAAATACAGCAAATCAAACCATATTTTATAATAATTAAAACTAAAAATACTGAATATATCATTTCAGATGGAAAAACCAGTAGCAACAATTAATTACAATAATTAAAAACACTATTATTTAAGAATCTCACAAAAGCTTATAACTATACTAAAATCAAAACCACTAAATCCAAATAATATCGATAACAATTCAAATGATAAAACCAATAATAATCTTTAAATCACTATAATATTAAAATGATAGATTTCACAAATAACTAACTCTGATCGTAAATAAAACGTACCCGAAATTAAATTTATGAGATAACAATTTAATTTATTAAAATAAATTAAAATATCCAATAACAAAATATGAGTAACTTAAAGGTATGTAAAACTGCGGGGTCTCACATATATCATAACTCATCATTAATCACCACATTTATATTGCCTGTATGTTTATTCTCTTCAACAAATTATCATCACATAATATTTTCTCTAAGCCCAAACATTTTTTAATCTATACATCAAGGGAATCTAAAAATACCCATCGACATTTCATCCAAAGAGTCCAGTTATATCCATACATCATATCATAAGTTAAGGCCTAATGTTTTTCCAAAGAAGTACACCAGGATTAAACTTATGAACTCCCAAAATAAACTTTTCATCATCCAACATATTATGCCATTGTTCCAACCCTTAACTAAATTTTACCTAACTGTACTGATTAAGTTCCCTCATCAATTTTCACCATTTTCTTCCAAATATTTCTTCGATTAAAATCTTAGTGTATCACCTTATTAAAACATAGTAGAAAAGTAATTAAATCATCTAACCAAATCATCATATCTCCAATAATCACTAGAATAACCGAGTCGTCCAACCAAACCCTTTTATCACTAATAATCACCAAAATAATAGAGTTATCCAACCAGATCATTTTATCACTAATAATCCCTAAAATAATCGAGTCATCCAACCAGATCATTTTATCACCAATAGTTATTAAAATAACAGTCATCCAACCAAAACATTATATCATCAAGAATTACCATCCACATAATGTTCAACCACAGTAAGATTGACTCGGAATAATCTCAATCTCCATTAAATGGCCCAGGCCCAACCAATCTACTCTCGAATTACTCATTATTACTAGATAACACATCAAGCAAACAAAACAGAGATTAGCACCAAATCAAACAGTCAAACAAATATCTGTTACTAACAGTGCATAAACGGACGCCAATCGAACATCGCGGTGATCCCCGATCCATAGCTGTAAGTCGTGCACTATTCATCTCCGGGCACAGCAAGGTGACGAGTTGGGTTTGGGTACTCCGTTTGACACCAAACTTTAGGGGAATACTCCTTGGAGGATGGAGAATCTCATGGCGGTGGTGGTGAGGCGGTGCAACCACCGGAAGGTGGCGGATCTAGCTCGAATCGGTGGAAACTCATTTTCGGATTTTCCTCCGTACAAGGGAGGTGTGGCCATGGATGAGAAAACTGTTTTAGGGGTGTGATAAACTGAGGTAGGAAAAGCTTTTGGCGGTGGTGGTGAGAGCCACAAGACAAAAACCGAACTGCTCTGCCACGGTTACTGTAGCACGTGGGAGAGAAAAGAGAGAGGAGAGAGAGAAAAGGATAAGGGAGAGGGGGAAAAATGAGAGATCTGACCCTTTCCGCGCTATTTATAGGCCCGATGCTTTTGGGTCTTCAAACGGACAATAGATGAATTTAAAACACTGATTTAAAAGCGTATAACATCAACTTAACTTAAAATTCTCAAACTAATTAAATAAAATATTATTTCAACTTATTTTATTTTTCAACATAATATTTTTCATCAATACTTAAAATAATGAACTTTATTTAATTATTTAAAAGAAATAGATCCATACATTTAAATCAGATATTTAAAGCACGATTAAAATCTCGTACTATTTCAAATAACTAAAATCAAGTTAATAAAATAATCCTGCATAACATAGTATTTTTGGAGCTATTCAAAAGCTTCCCAACCAAAATAGAATAAACATAATAAGACTTAAGAATTTAATAAATTTAAGATCAATAAACCAGATAATGTCAGATAAAATAGAATCAATGCGCCTTAATAAAAATACAGCAAATCAAACCATATTTTATAATAATTAAAACTAAAAATACTGAATATATCATTTCAGATGGAAAAACCAGTAGCAACAATTAATTACAATAATTAAAAACACTATTATTTAAGAATCTCACAAAAGCTTATAACTATACTAAAATCAAAACCACTAAATCCAAATAATATCGATAACAATTCAAATGATAAAACCAATAATAATCTTTAAATCACTATAATATTAAAATGATAGATTTCACAAATAACTAACTCTGATCGTAAATAAAACGTACCCGAAATTAAATTTATGAGATAACAATTTAATTTATTAAAATAAATTAAAATATCCAATAACAAAATATGAGTAACTTAAAGGTATGTAAAACTGCGGGATCTCACATATATCATAACTCATCATTAATCACCACATTTATATTGCCTGTATGTTTATTCTCTTCAACAAATTATCATCACATAATATTTTCTCTAAGCCCAAACATTTTTTAATCTATACATCAAGGGAATCTAAAAATACCCATCGACATTTCATCCAAAGAGTCCAGTTATATCCATACATCATATCATAAGTTAAGGCCTAATGTTTTTCCAAAGAAGTACACCAGGATTAAACTTATGAACTCCCAAAATAAACTTTTCATCATCCAACATATTATGCCATTGTTCCAACCCTTAACTAAATTTTACCTAACTGTACTGATTAAGTTCCCTCATCAATTTTCACCATTTTCTTCCAAATATTTCTTCGATTAAAATCTTAGTGTATCACCTTATTAAAACATAGTAGAAAAGTAATTAAATCATCTAACCAAATCATCATATCTCCAATAATCACTAGAATAACCGAGTCGTCCAACCAAACCCTTTTATCACTAATAATCACCAAAATAATAGAGTTATCCAACCAGATCATTTTATCACTAATAATCCCTAAAATAATCGAGTCATCCAACCAGATCATTTTATCACCAATAGTTATTAAAATAACAGTCATCCAACCAAAACATTATATCATCAAGAATTACCATCCACATAATGTTCAACCACAGTAAGATTGACTCGGAATAATCTCAATCTCCATTAAATGGCCCAGGCCCAACCAATCTACTCTCGAATTACTCATTATTACTAGATAACACATCAAGCAAACAAAACAGAGATTAGCACCAAATCAAACAGTCAAACAAATATCTGTTACTTACAGTGCATAAACGGACGCCAATCGAACATCGCGGTGATCCCCGATCCATAGCTGTAAGTCGTGCACTATTCATCTCCGGGCACAGCAAGGTGACGAGTTGGGTTTGGGTACTCCGTTTGACACCAAACTTTAGGGGAATACTCCTTGGAGGATGGAGAATCTCATGGCGGTGGTGGTGAGGCGGTGCAACCACCGGAAGGTGGCGGATCTAGCTCGAATCGGTGGAAACTCATTTTCGGATTTTCCTCCGTACAAGGGAGGTGTGGCCATGGATGAGAAAACTGTTTTAGGGGTGTGATAAACTGAGGTAGGAAAAGCTTTTGGCGGTGGTGGTGAGAGCCACAAGACAAAAACCGAACTGCTCTGCCACGGTTACTGTAGCACGTGGGAGAGAAAAGAGAGAGGAGAGAGAGAAAAGGATAAGGGAGAGGGGGAAAAATGAGAGATCTGACCCTTTCCGCGCTATTTATAGGCCCGATGCTTTTGGGTCTTCAAACGGACAATAGATGAATTTAAAACACTGATTTAAAAGCGTATAACATCAACTTAACTTAAAATTCTCAAACTAATTAAATAAAATATTATTTCAACTTATTTTATTTTTCAACATAATATTTTTCATCAATACTTAAAATGATGAACTTTATTTAATTATTTAAAAAGAATAGATCCATACAGTTAAATCAGATATTTAAAGCACGTTTAAAATCTCGCACTATTTCAAATAACTAAAATCAAGTTAATAAAATAATCCTGCATAACATAGTATTTTTGAAGCTATTCAAAAGCTTCCCAACCAAAATCGAATAAACATAATAAGACTTAAGAATTTAATAAATTTAAGATCAATAAATCAGATAATGTCAAATAAAATAGAATTAATACTTATTAATAAAAATTCGGCAATTCAAACCAAATATAATAATAATTAAACCAACAACTCTAACTATATCATTTCAGATGGAAAGACCAGTAGCAACAATTAATTAAAATATCCAATGATAAAATATAAGCAAATACAGATATGTAAAAATTCGGGGTCTCACATCCTCCCCCCCTTAAAAGGAATTTCGTCCTCGAAATTTTGCTAGATTGCAGCGCTAAGAATCCCAACAGCGCACATATCATACCGCTCGTCACTTCTCCACACAAGTTCACCCGATTACTGTTCTCCTTAAATACCTACAGGTATTGTTTCCTCTTAATTACTCTACTAGGTACTTCCGTCATAATTGTATAAATCTCCAATTGGTGTATCAAGCTTAGAACTCCTAGTGCAACTAGGAAACCCGAAATCTTTATACTCACAAAGTCCTTAATACAATTTCGAAAATCACAACACTCATTAGTTCCATACCACATATTACAACCTCTTCGAATGAATTTCAAGTTTAACTCTCAACTTACGTTTTACTCCACACTTCGATGACCTATCGGTTACCTATCGAGTCGATCATTAATAAACATGAGTTGCACAATAAGGATCAACTTCAGAGGAAAGAAAGTCTCAATCTTAAGTCACTCCACATATATCTTTAAAATCAGCCTAAAGTCTAAACGTTTCCTGTCTAACTTCTATGCTAAACTTCTTCCAATTTTAATGTTACTCAGTCTTCAAATAATACATTCGTCTAAGGCTCACTACAAGTCTTGCAATGGGAATCTCCAACCCTTTAAACATCGAAGTACTATACTCCAGAGTCCCAAGACTTTATTACCTCATAAATCTAATTAGATCGTTCATTATCGATGTATAAAATCCAACTCTCCAACCTGTAATCCACATCCTACTTTATAGTGACTCATCGCTCTTTTTATGGATTGATTAGCAAATCCACATCTTTCCGACCATTCATCCAATCTCCCAAGGAAGGAATAGCCTCAAAATTTTCAGTCCCTATGCGATCTCAAGTCACAACTAATTCCTGAAAATAACTATCACAGTCTTGTTAATCAACAACTTAGCCAAGTATCTATATTTAGATTGTTCCACCCAATCAACTCATCAAATAGCCTAAGGTTAAGATCACTTAAATTTAATATCAACATATCAAGTCAATATTCAACTCTTAGCAATCAACTCATCCCAGGGAATCATCATAAGGGTACACACACACACTCTCCAAAATTTTATGCACTCTTCCAACTACTATCAGTTGGTCAGCAAATATCCATCAACAAACCAAAATTCTCCCAACCACATATTTGATCAACTACTACCTTCAATATTATAAAAGAAGAAACTATGTTGTTGTAGCAAACGCTAAGGGTTCAACACTTACAAAGTTCCACCAAAATATAATTCCAACAACCTCCTCAGAATGCCAATAGAACTTAAAGCTCTAACTCAACATGAGATTCAAGTATTACACGTAAATAACATATGAATATGCTAATGAAGAAATATGAATAATTTAATAAATATCAACAATTTCTCCAAAACGAAACCACTTTATACCAAAATTAGGATATACTCAAACATTGAGTGAAACCCATGTAATTCATGTAAATATGACATGAAAATACAAAGAGAAGATTCTAATAAACAAATAAATATGGAGTAGCAATTCAATAAAACAAGTCTACCTTGCTTGTCAAAGACAACTTTACTAAAAGTTTTCATTAAAGGACAAGAATCTTAAATTAAAAGAAAGGAAAGGAAGTGACGTGACAAATAAAATTTTGAAATTCACTGCAAAACCAACTATAAAAAGTTTCTTGTAGAAATCTCATAGTTGTAGAATTTCTTCTTATCACCATTTTTTTTTTTTTTTTGAAATCTCAAAGTTTAAGAGAAAACAACCATGGTAAATAAATAATTAAATAAATAAATAAATCTTAACAACTCAATAAAACAAGCCCACTCTTGTCGAAAACCATGTCAACAAAAGCTTATCCTTGAAAGGATAATGGTTGAATTAAAAAGAAATAAGTAGGGAAAACAAAGTAACAAATAAAATCATAAACTCGTCTCAAAGCGCATCTCAAGAAAGTTTATGAGGGTAATAGTGTCTTTTAAAATTCTTCCCTCAAAGAAATTCAAATCTCCAGAATCATATGAAAGAAAAAGGTTGTAGTAAGAATACGTGAAAAACAAAATAACCATTCAAACCAAAGTCATTTTACAAGTAGCTCATGGAATGAAATTCCAAACAAAATACCATTGAAATAAGATACTCATTGAAACCAAAGGCAACTCAACTATCGCATAACTACAAAATATAATACTTTAAATCGATCTACCAAAACCAACATAAATCCAAAGATAATGAACAAAAGGCTCATTAAAATAATAACACAATACAATGAAACAAGTATTTAAAACCTTCAAAATATAACTTGGTAGAAAATGAACTAGAGGATGATAAAATATCATAAAATATGCAAACAATAAAACAAACAGCCAAGTTTAAAACCACAAAATTCTCTGGTACAGTTCCTAGGCAACGTATGGGTTTACCCAGAGCCAAACTGCTCTGATACCACCAGTGACGCCCACGAATCCCCCCTGGGATTTAGAAGGACTCGCAACATCAAGACGATCATCTCATGGATCAATCATCCTATCGAATAGTGTTTGAAGAGTGTGTGAAGCATTCACCAAGTGTACAATAAATATTCGCAACGGAAAATAAATAAAAGTCAATTGTTCTAGTACCAGAGATTCTTAAAAATTACAAATCATTTAAAACAATTTCTCCAACAGGAGATTACACAGTTTTTCAAAAGAAAAAGATAAGCAAATACTGCTTTCGAGATCATAATCTCGATCTTCATCTTCTCAACAAATTTCCTTTCCTGTAGAGTCTGTATCTTGGGCCAAGTTTCGTTTTCTGCAATCACAAACTGCGATCCCGTAAAATGGGGACCGTAGGGTGGGCGCGATCCACCGTGGTGAGATGTGATCCCAGTAAGCAACAGACAACAAACAACATACAATCAATT